>VMKM01000429.1:0-349802 GCA_008360985.2 Macquaria ambigua | reverse complement strand
ATATATTTGTCACCCTCCCCCTAGCAGTTTAGTTAGGGTGCTGAAAGACAGGAAATGCCTGTAGGGCAAATGAGTAAGAAGTGGCAGCTGCCCATGCGTGGTACGAATCCCAGAGAATCTCCTCCGTATCATCTCTTCACCCCACCCATCTTCCCCCCAGAGGAGGCAAGAAAGACACAGAGGGCGGAAACATGCCTTACTGACCAATTTCATTTGCTTCACGAAAGATTTACATTTTAAAATGCAAACCACTGGTGGACTGCTTGCCAAAGTTTCAAGTTGAATGGTCAGCCTTAGAGACAATTCTGTATCCCCCCCACTTCTCATTTTATGAACATGTGACTTTCGGTCTTCAACTGGAACATTTTCATTACGGTACACAACTTTGCGAATGAATGCTGAAGAAAAAAAGACACAAACAGTAGGAGGAAGTAATGCAACACTGAACTAGAAGTGATCAGAAAGTTTGGTCCTTCACTCCCAAATCTGTCTTTTGGTTTCCAGGGTTTCCCCCAAGAACATTTTTTAGCCAAGATGGAATCATTTCCGGACCAATTTAGCTAGTAAATGATGGCTGAAACATTAATCACACTCATCAGATATATGGTATTTGCCTTATTAAATAGCACTTCTGCTCTTTGCTCTTTCCCCCTGAAGGTTAAACCTGCAATAACTGATTTTTTTTTTGCCCACTCTGGGAAATATTATCAACTTTCAGTTGATACGGCAAACTTGTTTGCAAACAGTTGCCTGGTAACATCCATCAGATACGGAGGAACATTATCATTCATTTGGAGTCGTGTTTCTGGCCACCTGATGAATGTAAGTCTAATATTCACTCTCTTTGAGCTTCTTTTTTGGTCTCCACCAACTCCCAGTGGAAATTTCTCTTTAGCTGCTAGATGCTCCACTACGTTCACCAGTTAATGGCTAACTGTCTGCTGTTTGGTGCTGAGCGGGTAGTATCCAATGGATTTTTGGAGCTTTGTCACTGAAAACAGCTGCCTGCTGCGGCCAAAAACGACCCTATGAGAGCAGTGAGAGTCATGTGATCCTTTGGTAATATAAAAAATATTGATTGCAGTTGTTTTAATGTTTTATTTCAGAAGATTGGATTAATTTTTGATGATGTGAGGTGGTCAAGCACCCACCTGGGTTTAAGGAAGTTAAAGTTACTCTTAAGTTTTATTTAAGTTTCTACATCTATCAGTAAAAATCTGTCGTTGTGATTAACGTCTCTGCACCGGACAGTTTACCTGGAGACAAACATTTACTTCACGCAGTCCAAACCCAACTGTCTTCAGCCTGTCGTCTCCAGCTGCAGATCAGCACCCATGAAGGGTTACCGTGCTAATGTGGGTGGGTCCCAACACAGCGCAGAGGTCATAATTTGGTTTATTGGTTCCTGGTTTTATGAGTTAAATTTCTAATTTAGATTGAAAAGGATTAAGAGCCTCTCGTCTGTTGCGCTCATGGAAGATGAAATGATGAGCTGATGACAGTTTGGTTGGTCAATGAAAAACCGTGGCAAGTGGAGGTCAACTGTCATCACACTCCACTGAGTAGGGTGTGTGTGTAGGGGGCATGGCTGGGGTATGTTAGACTAAAAAAAAAAAAAAAATAAGTGTTTGTATAAGTGTGTGTGTGTGTGTGTGTATCTGTGAGTGAGTGTGTTTCCTGCCGTTCTGGCCCCAGCTGTACCCAGATGGCCTGAGAGCACAGTGTGCTAAGCTAACAGAGACATTCACCCTGAGTTAGTGAGCTGGAAGAACACTGCAGTCTGACACACATAATAATACAGACCCACATTTCATCCATAGAAGTCACACCCTATTAAATATCCTCTATTACATTGTACAGGTGTTTAGGGAATACATTAGATACGACATGACGCTAGTATCCAGCAGCTTTAATTATTGAATAAAGCCGGTGCTAATGGAGTAGGTTATCACATGTCTAGACTGAGGTGATTACTGACACATTTACTAAAGTAAAACCAACCAGACTGAGTTTAAAGGGTCTTTAAGTTACTGACATTTTATGGCATTTAATAAACAAATTTGTCTTAAACGTTAAAAGTTCCCTGGTTCTCTGGTCAATTCTTCCTGTCAAGTCTAAAAGTTAAATATGCATGCAAAAAGGCTAAAATTAAAAGTTAAATTAAAGAATTAAACAAAGCTGTGTCACTGTGTCAAAGCACACCAGCTAGTAAATATGTTTTATTTATTTTAATTTATCCTCCGGTGTTTCTTTCTCTTAGTTGATATGTGTTACAAGTACTTCAAAAAAAATAAGGCAGTCACAAACTCTAACAATTGCAACGGCTGTTTTTGGATGTTGATTGGTTAATCTGTCAGTTATTGTTTAATTCTATAAATCTTTTAGTTTATAAAATTCTGAAAGACATTTAAATGTGACTAACAGTCAAAAACCCATAAACATATTTACACCAGCAAATATTTGACTTTTTTCTTCAATTAAACAACTTAATTAAAAAAAATCAGTTATCAGAGTTGTTGCAGATTAATTTCCTGTTGATCGACTGATTGTTTCAGCTCCAGCTGAAGCTCATTCTTCATCAGTATACTGCACACAGAAAGACATCATGGCCAGTATAACAAGAGTACAAGACGGTGCAATACAAGTGTAGTTAGTATACTCATAACACCAGTGTAGTCTACACTAAAGACGCCGTCTTATACTCACCGCAAACCTGTCTGTCTGCAGTACCCTGATGAAGACGACTTGGTCAAGTAAACTTCAACCTAATAAATTATTTGTACCAGAGTTTTTTGGAGTATGCAGATACCTGTCTTTACTATTTTGTGTCCTTCTAGCCCGTCCATTGCTTCTTTCTATCACTTGTCTCCCCGTCTCCACCCTCCCATTGTTCCTAGACTCATCTCTCATGAGCTTCGTTAAGCTCTCTTCTGCCTCCCGAGCTTTCATTTTCCTCCATCTCTCTTTTCACCTCTGTGATCTATTTTGTCCTTTAATATCATCTTTCCTTGCTCTGCCTTCATTTTACCCCTTTCTCTCCTCCTTATCCTGCTCCGCTCTCTCTGTGTCTTTAGGTTGGTCAGTTCAGCAAGGCCGAGTTACATTCCTGGGATGCCTGCTACATATGGTCCACATTCCAGCCGGTCTGCCGAGAGGCCCACCGCTCCTCACCGCTGGCCCTGCAGAGACCAGCCCAAAGCTGAGCGTGTTACGGCATTGCTCCAGCCTAAAATAATCTTAACACAGCTTTAGTTTAGCTCAGCCTGTGTCTGCAGGAGGCTAGACCTTATTAAGTCTCACAAATCAAAACCCAGAACTAAAAGGTCCAACCTCAGCCTACAATGATGTTAATTTAGCTCTCTTTCCTTGCATACAGGCTGCTGTAGTTTCTTTCTCTGTATATCCGTCCTCTCAGGCTACTAGCTCTGGCTCTATCTATGCATGTGTGTGCAAATTCTACAAGGCACAATAGTTCCCATTCTTAACTTGATCACCTACTGAAAAGTGTGAAAAACTAAACCTGGATACCATTTAATCAGGAGGTCACTACGTGTACACACAGATCAGGGGTGAATATCCCAGGGAATCATCTTGTGGCTTGAATACTTTCTGTACAGTCTGGCAGCTCCATGTGGAAAACTTACTAGGTGCCTTAAGTACAGGCATGAATCTGAGGCAGAGTCACAGACAAAACGGGCCGGGATTACTCTACCAAACTAGCGCAGGTTAACTCATTACGCCTGTATTTAGCAGATAAAACTATTCTTTTGTTGTTAGAAAGATATTTTCCAGTGGGCAGGCACATGTGAGTACGGGCAGGTCTGGTAAACCACACGCAGCCCTGCTGAGGAGTGGTGACAATCTCTCTCCATATGAGGCAAATACTGTATATTCTGGGACGCAGTTGGAATACTGTTAGTGCTGCATCACCAACTACTACATCTCGCCATGCTGCACACACCCACACGTCCCTGTCCTGTGCCATGTGTGCACATGCAAGCACAGACAGGGAGTACATCTGTCTCTCCATCAGACGATACCACCACACACACACACACACACACACGCACCTACGTACAGCATGACAACTCCTGCCAAGGAGCTTTGGTTGTCTCAACCAGACGCAGACACACACCCTTTCAACCCACTTACAATTTCTATACTCATTAACCTCTTTCCACTGTATACGGATATTAGAAGCAACATTCTTTTATTTGTCACATTCAACAAACAATGCGGTATTCGTCCTAAAGCGTGTTAAAAATTAGCCCAAGCTAGTCAAAGTTAGCTCTCTGAGGCTGTCTGGGTGTGGCCATAAAAATGTGCAACCTCACTGCAGCTACTGCATTTCCACCGCAGATCCTCCCCTCTTTGATTGGTCATCAATAACAGTCGATGTTCAGTCCTGCTCAGTTACACCAAGTCACTTGATGGGTTGGCCATACATACTGTAGGCTTAAGTTAGCAGAGGAGGAGTGAGTCATCAAATGACACATTTTTATATATTCTATGGCTCTGATCAATGTCAGTAACTCTAATGGGGCAAAACGGTTCCAGATCTCTCTGTGGTTATTTTGGAAAGTTAAGTAAAAGGCTTGTTTGTCAGGCTAAACCCAAACCCAATCTGCCCACCCACAAATATACACACATTTGCATGAAATATGGCAAATACTCAAACACACACACAAAGATAAATGCATTCATATGCACTCAAAATAACGACTTTCAGGATGACTTGACATTTGATGCTAGATTATAAGGCACAGGGACACAAAATTGCCGGCACAAACATCAGATTACAATCTTTCTCCCCTCATACATGCCCTTTCTGTGTGTGTCTGTGTCTGGGGAGTGGCGCAATGGACGTCACTGCTGGACGGCTGTATTAATCACATCTAGCCACGCAGAGATAACGGCTGTGCCGGCTAACAACTAACGCTCACACACGTATGTACATAGGTCAATCTAATGTGGCTAAACAATCGGAGCCCAGACAAAGCAAACACTTGAAAAAGATGACAAAAGGGGGAAGGACAGAAAGAGGGCAGAAAAGAGCCCATAAGGGAGTAACTTCTTAATGGTACAGAGTGGTACAATATACTGTACAGTATGCAACAGCAGGATGTCTGTAGTGGTGAGTAAAGATGTCATCTGAGAATTCATAAAGTCATTAAATTCTTCACAAATCAACAGAAATTACCCTCAAGTCGCATGAATGCAGCTACCGAGGCTGCAGAGTCAGATCCTTTTTTACTTAAAAAACGTGACACTGATGTGCACTTCTAACCTGGAGCATATTTCATGCAGTTAAAATCCTTCTGCATTCACTATGCCTCTTCTGACATTAACAATTTTACTTCCTTTTTGCATACCAGTCTTTTAACACTTGTAATGTGTCATTGTAGCCGATGTCAATGAGGCCTTATAAATACATCGTCACACTCATATATGTGAAACTAGTTCAACACAGCACTTCCTGCATGGAGGGTGGGTGGGACGTGTGCTGGGACTCCAACATTATTACCACAGAGGTTAATTCTCTTAAAAAGAGCCAAGGGCCTGGGTGTTCAAACCGCGGCATCCTGATAATCCAGATGTGTCCAGTGGCCCGGACTCTGACCGGCCTGCAGCATCATGTATAATTCACTATTCATACCCAAAGAGGGGATAATTACAGCAGGCTGGGCACTCTTGAGGAAAGGGTAGGCAGTGGGGGAAGCCAAAGTGAGCTCTGCGCAACTAACAAGCATTTCCAGAGCATCTCCAGCCTGAAAAGTGCATTTTCTTTGAGACATCATGTAGAATTGAAGGAAAAAAATGGCATTATTACTTTTGCAATTTAAACAAGTAACCTTGCCAGAACTGGGCAGGCCCTTGGAAAATAAGCAGCAATGGGAACCTCTTATGAATCCCTCAGAACTACAATCTGGGGGCGAAAAAAGAGGCAAGTCGTCGGGTAACAGAAATGGCCGTGATTTGCACAAGGTCATGTTATCCATCAGGAGCTTTTA
This sequence comes from Macquaria ambigua, assembly GCA_008360985.2. Taxonomy (NCBI): domain Eukaryota; kingdom Metazoa; phylum Chordata; class Actinopteri; order Centrarchiformes; family Percichthyidae; genus Macquaria; species Macquaria ambigua. Next base: position 343,791 of record VMKM01000429.1, on the reverse strand, counting down.
TGCCTTGCAAAGATCAGAGACGACAAGGTCTGAGCTGTCGTTTGGCTGACACAGATGGGATGCAGGTGGAAAAAGCCACTGCTTGCTAAACCAAATGCAACCAGTTACAACCAGACTCAACTCTGTTTCCAACCGAAGACTTTGAGCTTTGGAACCTGAACTTTGATGAAGTTGTCATATTCTAACCCATTGCCTTACTTAATGTTGAAATCTTTAAACTGATTGCATAAGCAAATGGCCTTGAACACTGCCTATACGATTACATAATCCCTGCCACTAAAATTAATTGAAAATGGGGGCAGAGTACATCCACTGTCTGAACTTGCAACAGGTTGATGAGCACAGCGGTGCCAGTAAAAAAGGCAAGCGACAAAAAACAAAACAGGCAAATTGAAAAAGCTTTGAGGTATAAAAACTACAATATGTCACATGGATACACTACTTGAAGTAGACAAATAGGCTTTTGCTTTATACTGTTACAGTGAAGCTGTAAGCATTCCACAGGTTGACTCAAATACAACCTTCACTTACCTCCACCAATTAACACCTCTGTAAATTCCTGGAGGTAGATCCTGAAGCCATGACCGAAAGTTGGTTAAAAGACAAGAAGATCAACTGTGGGCACCTGGAGATACTGAGGGGGAAAAACAACATAAGACAAGCTTGAAAGGGGAAATGAATGACGCGGAGGGAGAGGGAGAGACAGAGAGAGAAGAGGAGGAGGAGGAGGAGGAGGAGGAGGGGGCAACTCTCCACATCCATGTTGCGCTACAAAGGGTGGGGCTTTGAGGAATTCACTCTGTCCTTTCCTCTCGACTTAAAGCTTATCTTAATTAGACTATACAGGGTCAGTCTGCCTGTGCACTCAATTATGAGTTATTGTGGTATAAACGCATCGCGAGAGTGAGGAATGACTCCTCGATATTCTTTCACAAGTCGAGCAGACTACTGTAATATAGACCCAACTCTTATCTTCCGCTCCTTCCCTGCTGGATTTAGATTAATTCAACGCCCAAACGCTTGCCTTGGAAAAGACACACCCGCCCATCCCATTCTAGTCATATTCTCGCACTGTATCATAGACAAATACAGAACATAAAGATTTTTATATAGGCCTCAGCCGACCGACACACCACCTTCAGAGCCATATCATTCCGTTTCTTCTGTTTAGACTAACACTACGTCTTAATAAAATTATAAAACATGATAAAATGCCTTTAAGATGACACGGTAGCACGCCCTCTCCTGTGGCCTTTAAATGTCACCTCCGCTAAAAAGTTTGCAAAATGTATTTGACAGTCGCACTTACTTTGGTTCAGGTAAATCCACTGGCTCCGCCGTCGTCAGTATGGTTATACTATGTAAAATATGCGCAATTTGTGCCGTGCTTGGATGAGATTTGAGGATTATTAGGCTCTGTTCGGACTGTTTCCCCCACGCCCAGTTTGCCTGTGGTATTCAGCAGGGCTGGCTACTGTAAAGTTGCCACGTCCGTTACGTTTCAGACTTATGAAACCAAAACGACCTGCCAAGTAGTAAAGAAAACACTCGAATTAGGCTACTTCTTAACTGCGTAATAGTCCAATTAATCTAGGCTACTGCGAGGGATTTAAGCCAAAAGGTGCGCACATCAAGATGGCAATACATTTGTTATGTAATATCTCCCTTGATGAAAATGACTGAACAGAATCTTTAAAGCCATTGTTAGATATAAGAGTCTCAGCTCTGGCTGGCCACTCTCGAGTAGAAACGGTCGGGTTTGTAACATTTTTCAGTGCAGAAGAAGCCTTACACAAACCCTCAGCCACACCTTAACTCTCAATCAATTTTTTTTCTGACAGCTCCAGAGGTTTCGACGAGACACGAGTTCACCCTGACAAGACTATCGCTTTTGCGTGTCTCGTGCACTCCGGTGTAAACGTTTAAACCTCTAAAAGAAGAAATGTAAAAACGGTCCAATCTGAGTATCCGGTTGGCCGGTCCCACCCCGTGCTGCTCGCTGCTCCTCGGGGCTCCCTCCCCGGTCTCTCTCCGGTCCTCTCCTCTCTTCAAACCGGCTTCTCACTCCGATCAGCTGGCAGGGCCGTGACGTCAACACCCACAACCGGCCAATCAGACGCGAACCGGAAAAATCCCTGCTGACGCCCACTGTGTACGCACGATGACGATCAGGTGAATAGACCAATGGCGGCGCAGATGTCTGTGAGAAATAAGGCGGGCACTAGAAATAGTGACCAATGGGATTACATCCGCCCATGGGAGGCGTTTCATCCTGTGACCTATTAGGTGTTGGGAAGTATTATGTGTGAAGTGTTAGGAACTTTTCTACACCAGCAGGCCACAGATGAAATAGAATATAATGAAATTGAATAATTATAGATAGCTGAAGTAATGAAATGTCAACACAGTCAACACGTCATAAGCTTGTGTATCACACCAAATGTCAAAGTCAAATCTCTGTTCCATTCAAGTCAAGCAAAGTCCATTTTTTATATAACCCAAAATCACGCATTTGCATCAGAGGGCTTTACAATCTGTGCAACATATGACACTATCTATCTGCGGACACAGTTAAAAACTCCCACACTTGTATTCTGTTCTGTTATATTCTAGCAAAGGCCTTGTTTGTCTATTTTCCAACTGTCAAGAGTCAAGTTCACATGTAAGGCCTTGCATGGTCCAGCGCTGCAGTAGACCTATATAACCAAACTTCTAACCCTTTATTGGCCTTAGAGGCTCGTCAGGTTTGCCAGTTTGAGTATTTTAACTGTTTCCGAGTCCAGGTTAAAAAACTAAGAGTGATTATTGCTGTTATGGTTCCTCACCTCTGAAACAGCCCTCCATTTAGCATCATTGCAGCTAACACTGTCTCTGCTTTTAAATCTCATCTTAAAACCCAGTTTCTACCTCATGCAGCTGTTTTAATGCTGCTTATGTCCTGTCATTGTCTTTTAGTTTTATAACTCTAGGAAGCACTATAAATAGACTATTATATTATTACTCTGAGTTCAAAAGATTTTAGGGGCACATTACAGATTCACTGTGCAGTTGTTCTGGTTTATGCAACTGGAAGCAAATGCAAACGCTTACCATTATGTGATAAAAAATGCCATTAGATTTAGGGTGTTATTATAAAGTGTGGTACTTTATTTATTCCCAAAAGGCACCAAGACTACCACTTGGACTTATTGGTCTTTACTCTTGACAGTTATTGAGGTGCTGATACAATGACCCTAACCGCCAGAGGCACAGAAATGGCGCTTTTCCCCTCAAATAAATTCAATTTAAAGCTGAGGTACAGATGCCTTTTCTGATCTTTAATGATTGCTGACATCAGAGAGACACAGCAGGCTGGAAGCAGTGTCAAACTATTCTTCATTATACACATTTCCCATCCATGGTCTCCTAAAAAGTCTCCATGTTGACCCCACAATGTGCAACACTGAAGCCCAAACTACCAAAACTCCTTAGCATTTTAAGCTGTTTTTAAGCATTGAGTTTTGCATCTTTTTTTAAGCAAACACAGCATTCCTGTGGTTTGGAGTGGAGTAAGAATCGGGTTCTACCAACAAATAAGTGATTGCACTTCTCGTGGATGGAAACCTCAATTGGAGGCTTTCTTGTTGAAGTCACTACGATTCCACATTTGGAAAAGAGAATGGAGTGTGCTACATTTTCCCTTCGAAGCGGAGAAAAAAAAAAAGTGTGCCCGCTGTGGAAGCAGCTCTTTCAATCAAGGTGAAATGAAAATGCACATGATGTAATTTACATGATAAGATCTTTGGTGAGAAGATTAGCCATGCTACTGTCCAGATACAGTAGCAACAGAGTTTGAGGATTGAATGTGACATGAAGACATGAACAGCAGGTTTATTCCTGAAATACAGTAGAGAGTATAGAGTCTTTGACACTAACATGCAGTTCCCAGTGCTGCATAATTGAAGATACCTGAAGTCTCCTCAAGCCACTGCAGTGCATGCATGAGAAGAACCAAATCTTGGGTGAATTTTCTCATGACTTTTTAATGTGGTGTATTTGTGAGTGAGGATCATTAGATGATTCTGCTTGCCTGTGCACAGAGCACACAGATATTACATGCGTATTTACTGTAGTTGTATGAGCATGCACATGTCCATGTACAAACTGTAAATGTATTATGTATGTGTTCACGTCAGAATAGAATCAAAAGAGTGCAGTTTATACGGCACCATGTCAGCCCATTTTGGCTGAGGCACAGAGCAGAGAAGTTACGCAGATCAAAGGCAACACCCTGTCAACTCTTTTGTTGTAACATATTTTAAACAGGCAGTAACACAATGCCGCCTCAGCACAGTGACACAGCTTTTATTCCTTGCCTCAATTTATGTTGATGCATTCACAAAGCTGGAATGCGCCACAGGCACACATCGTTCAAGAAACCAATCCTTCCTCCCCTCAGCGCTCTCGCGTGGCTCTAACCTACACCATCAGGTGTCTGCGACTGCCCCCCCCCCCCTTTTTTTTTCTTTGTCTCTGTTGACTTAAATCCATCAGGGCATTGTGAACCGTTCAGTTCATATCTCAGGCATGGTGCATTCTCTCACACATGTCTTTTCTGCACAACTAATAAAACTGCTCCTGGAGTGATAAGTAAACACACATTGTGGAAACTGCAAGCTAGTTTAGTTTACTATGGGTGACCCTCATGTCCAAATACTAGCCATATCACAGGTAATGTGCTATCATGATTGTTTATCAGGTCTGAGCTTGAAATTGAAGGAATAGTTTGATTTTGGGGTATTTTACTTCTTACACAGAGTCAGATGACATCCTCACTCATTAATGCTTTTCTTATGAATGCAGTCTCAGCATTTGTGAGGTTAGCTTAGCTCCACGCAATAATGACATTTGTTGGATTGTATAAGAGGGACACCTTTTGTTTGGCTAGTATTAGTAGTAGTAGTCGAAGTGGTAATATAAATGAAATCCTCAGTAAAGTATTAAACCCTGCACATTAGGCATGTCGTATTGGAACTGAGCTAAGCTATGCTCAAAGCTTTGCTATGTTTATCTGCTCTCACTAAGATTATGACTGAAATGTATCATAATTGTAGGTACTTTCGGAGATTTTTAAGATAACAACCTTCATATCTATCTGGAAAAAAAGCAGACATCTACAAAATGTTTGAATTGTTTGGCAGTGTCCCTTGTGTTTCAGGACCCATTCTTGTTTGGTTGTGTATTTTTCTACACATAGTGGCAGACATTTATTACCAACCATAATGCTTACAGTAATAAACTGTGATGCAACCTTGCTGAAGTCTGCATCTTTGTGGATTTTTTTCCAGCAGTGAAAAATACAAGGCCTTTATTTTCTTCATACCTTCACTTGCACAGTGCAGAGAAACACTTGTGTGAAGGCTGCTAAAATACACCCAGGTTGAAGGATAGAGGAGAGTAGGGTGAGATGAACCACTTTTTGCTTGAGACATCTTTAAACCTCAGTGATGACGACAATGATTTCTAATATCTATAAATAATACAGGTTGTTGTGCACCACTGGAAATGGTCAGATTATATTTACTGTAAACAGTATGAGTTTAATGTGAGTGAATTTGAACAGGCATGGAGAGAGGATAAGTTGAACCAAACCAGTAGTGACTTTGATCACTTGGATTTTAAGCGGACATTTTGATGAAGTTGCCACCCGAGTCCCCTGAATAACTTAAAACCTGTGTCTATAGCTCTGTGTTGTGTTGGTGTTTTGGATGCACACTGGAATTGTTTAGCTTGATGACAATTGGCCATAAAAAAATACTTAAGTAATTTTCAACATCTAAAATCTTATTATAATTAGAGGAAAAGTTTTACTTTTCTCCTCTTCAACTGTGGTGTCTCACATTTAACAGCCCGCCAGTGGGAGAAGTTGTTGATTAAGGAATCAGGAGGACAGTGCACAAAATGTACTTTGAATGAGTCAAAACTTAATTGAAGACTAGACTGCTTTGCTTAGTAATCTGAAGTGCTAATCAGCATCCTTTGAGTCGCATCACATCTGCAATACATTTAGTGGCTGCTCTTGCTCAGTGTGGCTTCAGTTTAGTTCAACAGTTAGTTACAACTCTACCGTGATGGGTTTGGGTTTATAAGATTAAAAGTAGAGTAACAGTAAAATAATAATTAAATAATAATAATTATATAATGCATGTATTAACTTCTCTAGTATTGTTTAGACACAGAAAAGAGTTTTAACTTGAACGCAAACTTACAGCAGTCAGTGTGTCTCCCTCCATCTCTGGCTGACAAAAGGACTTTTCAAAGATGTATGGTCATGAGAATTTTTTTAAAATATGCAAACAAGCTATGGCTTAACTTACCCACCAGCTCAATTTGCCAAACTTTTTACTCAGAATACAAGATTTTCAATAATTAGGGAAACATTAGTAATTCCAAGAAACACTGATGCCCCTAAAACATTCTTTAACTAGTTTGTATCATCATCATTACAACAACAGTAATTGGGTTACAGAGTGCATGTAAATAATGTGTGCATTAGTAAAAATAATCAATACTGTGGGTACGTCCTTAGATCTTCTGATGCATGTAAGTTAAATCCAATGACTATTATTTCTCAAGAGGTTGAGGTAGCATGCCTCCACTGTTATTTTACAAATATAGAGTGACTCAGCGTTATTAGCAACAATGAAGAAAGAAGCATGTGTTGACATCCTTCCTTTAGAAAAGACTTGCATCACAGAGTAAGTGAGCCTTTACGCTTTGCCTCTGGTGTGACGCGTCTAAGTGTATCAGTGGAAATATAATGCTGCCACTTCCTGTGTCTGTCGTAACCACATAGCACAGAATCAAGAACAATGCTGTGATTTAAGTGCAGCAGTAGAACCTGTTAGTTAGAGGTGCACATTTTCCATCCATATGTCTCACTTCAATACATGCTCCTCTTTTCTGTCTCTTCACTGTGTGCAGTCTCTCCTCTTTCTTTGTTATTCCCCCTCCCTCAATTGCTTGATCTTGCTGGCGGAGTACATAAATCCCTCTCTTAAATAGATTCCAAGAAGCAATCGGCACCTCTGCCAGCAAAGGAGCAATCTGGAAACTATTCAAGCCAGGTACTGGCTCTCCAAAGCCGAACAGAGAGAACACATTGCATAGTCACACACCACAACAGGTGGGGGACTTTCTGCTTCGAGTGAGCGAGACCGACTCTCACAGATGAAATTGAGAGCCTGAAGCCATGAGTCAGAGGGTTCAACACTGACAGACTGCAGAGGATATTACCAGAACCATCCTGGCCATTCAGGATCAGAGTATTATGGTTGATGAAAGTGCAGCTCTATCATAAAAAGGTTTTAGTAAAGAACTTCACTTTTTTGCTGAGTGAAGTAAATTGAGACAAGGGAGATAACTAAAACATGGTAACATGTTTTTTTTCTATTTGTCTGATTTATTTCTTTATATCTTTTAATTATTGAATTTGACAAGTTGTTAGTTAATTATTATTATTAAGTCTAAATAATGTGAGCGATGTTAAAATTCTTTGTGCAGGTAAGAGTCTGTAGGCATTGTATTGTATTGAAACAAGACTAAAAGTCTACAGTCATGCTAGCAACTCTGTGAGGCTGCACTTAAGCACAGTGGTGCTTTGAGCTTAATGCTAATGTCAGCATGCTAACACACGCACAGTGACAATGCTAATATGCTGATGTAGCAGGTATAATGTTTACCATATTCACCATCTTAGTTTAGCGTGTTAGCATGCTAACATTTGCTCATTCAGATTAAACACACAGTTGAGGCTGATGGGAATGTCATTAGCTTTGCAGGTACTTGGTCATAAACCAAAGTGTTGGACAAATTGAAATGTGATGCCAAATGATGGCGCCAGGTGAAAAGTCAGAGGATCACCAAAGTTAATAAATCTATCCTCTGGGCACAAAGAATATCTGTACCAAACTTCATGGCAATCCATCCAATAGTTGTCGAGACAAAAACCAAAAGTGTCAACCTCATGGTGGCGCTAGAGGAAAAGTCAAGGGAACACCAACGTCAGTAGGCTTCTTCATCTGGGGTCCATGAATATGTGTACCAAATTTAATCAGAATCCATCCAGTGGTTGTTGAGATATTTCAGTCTGGACCAAAGTGCTGGACCAACCGACCGACAGACTGTCTGACACACTGATATTGCCATCCCTACAGCCACACTGCTAGTGTGGCTAAAAATCAACATCTATACGTTTTCACAGCTACTTTAAGCTGGGGTAGGCAAAATCTGTGCAACCTAAGCAAAACCTTCCGCCTTTCTCTCTGCTGCCTCGTATCACTCGCTAAGCCCCTCCCACCAAACCCACAACTTGAGCTAATGAGCCCGAAGCTCCGTGTGGAGGGACGTGTTGCTGTAGGCAAAGGAGGTGTTGGAAATTTATCACAAGTTGCAGAATTTTTGGCAGGATTTTCCGCCATTAAATCAGGCTTTCACCGTCTGAAGGGACGTGTAGCACGTCTGCATTTGGAGAACAGCCAATACAAACGCACCGTCTCTCTGAAATAACCTGTGATTGGCTGATGTCTCCCGTCACGGGCTAGATTTTCTGAAGCCTGAAAACAGAGCCAAGAGGAGGGGCTGAAGTAGAGGTCTGCTCTCAGACCACTTGAATTACAATATGCTGTACGGTTATTATGGATTTGTTGGCCAATGACGCCAAAAGAAAACTGCCTACCCAACCTTTAAATGTACTGAGACATAAGATTCTCATCAAGTTGATGCTAATTTTAAAATAACACTCCATGCCCTTGTGGTCATGTTACTACAAATTATTGTCCACAGAGTTGGACTCTCAGGTACACCTTTGAACTGGGTGTTATTTTCCCTTTTCAGGTTTATATACTGACTCAGTAAAACAACTTTGAATTGCTGACATCCAATGACCTCCTTCTTGGCCTGTTATATCAGAGGTCTCACATACACCTATTCTTCTGTCACTGTCTTTCCTCCAGAATGCTGACTCTTCCTCAGTCTCTCATTTTACCACCCTAAGTGTCCATCTGCCCCACCGCCCATCCTGTCTTTCTCTTTACAGTTGTCTCCCACACAGCTTCTCTCTTTCCAAAATCCCCACAACTTAACTCCTGTGGGTTTCTTGGGTCTGGTCCTCTCAGGCAGTCAGTTAGACATCAGTCACAGGGGAGTAAGGGGAGCACCTCTGTCACTTTAAGAAATGCCTCTGGCGAAAAGAAACTGATTAGTAGTGCTGGCAGCCAACCACGTGGAGTGCTGTGTGGAGACTGAAGCCAATGAGAAGCCCTGCTGGGTGGAGGTTACAAGAGCAGTCTGAACCCAATGACTCAGCAAAGTTGGGTGCGTGTGAGATGACACTTTGCAGCGATTTAAAGGGCCAGCGTGCCGGCTTGCAGCCCTCTGAAGCAAGCTGAAAAATGCACTTTCAAAATCAGGCCAAGTGTTCACTCCCTCCCTCTTGTGCAGATCACGAAAGTATGTGGCCCAGGTTGTTCTGCAGGGTTGTCGGTAAAGGCTGTGCAGTCCATTACAGGGCTACACCCATCTTTTTTCACTCAGGGGACACTGTCTGACGAAGTGTTGGCCATTGGGATATACGGATGTTTGTTGTAGAATTACCCAGTGCAGCCTTGGATAACATCTAAGGGCATTAAACTATAATGGTTTAATAAGTGTTCTCACATCCAATTTCCCCAACAAATTATCTTTGGGCAGCCATCTGAGGGGGGCACTGTGGTGACCCCATGAAGCTGGGTTAGCCTAACATCTTGCTTGAAAAGTGGACATAAATAGTACTCTTAAATAAGTCCTCATCTCAATTAGCATTGAGCATAGCAGCTGAGAGGTTAGTACATACAAGTTTGTCCTTTAGGTAATAGATTATGGGTAATCTAAAACAAAATACCATCTACAACTGCCTCATAACTGAAGCAAGCCATATTATCTAAAACAGGAAGTTTTATCTTTCCGAGGTCACCAACTGTACCTCCATCAACCAGCAACACCGACCTGCAGCTCCAATCAGAGGTCACTGTAAGACAACCATCAATATAGAACAAAAAAAATCAGTTTATCTTTAGAAAAGGAGATAATCACTCTCTATTCCCTATCTACTTCATTACTGCCACCATTTCATTTGCAGCTCTGAATTCTAAGTGTGAAATTATAGTGCCAAAATATTCTACGATGGAACAAAAAAATGTAGTCTTCATAACATGCAATTAATTCTGAGATAATAATAAAACTTTATTAATAGAGCACATTTCATACAAAGCAATGCAATGTGCTTCACAAAACATGAAAAAACCCCGCATAAAAAGACAGATGCAAGAAATAGGAACATTTAAAACAGACCCCATTCCTGTTTGCTCAAACCCCTAAAATGCAATGATTTACCTTTACCAGATGTACTGTATAAACTACTATTATGCAACACTATACCTGTCAGTAATGGTGCAAAAGATGATCCATAAGTGTCCAAAACCTCAATTTACTCACTATAGGGTTTTTCTTACTGTATGTAGGAAATATTGAATGAGGCTTCGGCTCAGGGACTTTAGTCTGAAACACTTGCAGTAATGATTACTATGAATGGACTCTATGTCATGAAATTTGTTAATTTAGTTTTGACCTGATTTGTATTTTAAGTCCCTCTCTGGAGAATATCTCTCTAAAGGTTTTTCATTTCTCACAATTAGAATCTATTCCACCCTCCCCTTCCTATAATCTCTTTCCTCAAATATGACTGGCCGAGTCATCCTCACACTCGTACACAGATTTGCAGTTGATAATGAGTTGGCCCTTTCAGCTCTGTTATAGATTGAATGACCCACATTATGATCTGGTCAGGCTCTGTTCCTTCTTCCTCGGTACTGTAACACTGAGCAGTGTTATGAAGAAGTCAGGTCTGTGAGCAGCAGTGGAAACTTCCATTAGGCCACAGGAGAAGTATACTCCTGAGTATTGTTCTGGTCAGGCCTGCAACAGTCAGCATAGCACAGCACACCTCTGTGACAAGACGGGGGCTATATATATACTGTACTAGCAGTAATTCAGCAACTGCAGCCATCTCCAGCATCCCAGCTACCACTGCAAGAGGAGAAGGGGCCTCTTAAAGACATAGTTCACAACCTCATGTCATTGAAAGAACAGACATTTTGGGAAATGCGCTTATTCACTTTCTTGCCGAAGGTTTGATGAAAATATCATTACTACTACTACTGCCTATGAAGCTGGAGCTAGGAGACGGTTAGCTTAACTTGGCTTGCAGACTGAAAACAGGGGAACAGCTAGCCTGACTCTGTCCAAAGGTAAAAAAAACACCTACCAGCACCTCCAAAGCTCACTAATTAGCACATAATATCTTGTTTGTTTAATATGTTCAAATAAACGTAAGCTGATTTATTTTTTTTTTTTTAACCTTTGGACAGAGGCAAGCTAGCTGTATGTTTCCCTGTTTCCTGTCTTAATGCTAAGCTAAGCTAACCAGCTTCTGTCTGGCTTTAGCTTCATATTGAACATATAGATACAGATGAGGTTGGTATCGATCTTCTCATCTAACTCTCTGCACGAAATAAGCATATTTCCCAAAATGTCAAACTATTTCTTTAAAATGTCAAAAATTCAAAATGTCAAAAATCTTGATCTGAAATTTCCTGAAACCTTCATTTAGGCAAACATGAATACTGTAAAGAAACTGCTGTTAGCTGTTAACAATGAGACACCTTTATCAGATTGAAGTTTTTGTTTAATCTCTCCACATTCCCTGAGTTTTTGTCAACCAGACGGCTGCCTGTGACACAATCGTGGTATCATGACCCAATGGCCTTTCTGGAATGTTTTTTTTTATTTTTTATTTTTTATTCATGCTGATTATTCAAATTGAAAAAGATGCTGAAATCCAAGTGATGCTCGACCAAGGCAACACATAAATTTGTGGAAATTACTTTATATGGGTTCAGTACATTCTGTTCATAATTGTCAGTTATGTAAATTCACAAACAAGTATGAGAATTTTTGCAAGTTGGGGCAAAAGTGATCTTAAAGTGGAATTTTGCTGAAAACAACGTCCGTTGAGCTGTACAGGTTTGCCGGTTTGTTAGGCAACTAAAGGAATGCTGGAGGGGTTATGAATGTTAAAATGAATATTTACATGCCACTATTTATTTTCTATTCATGCTACAAGGTGAATATACGGCCCGTTTGCATAACAATCATGACAACTGCAGATAAGGAATAATTGTGTTCCCAGTAGATTAGACATTGGTCCAAAGTGCTGTCCTCCTCGTGCTCTCATTTCTGTGCTCGTTGTACTTTTCTGCAGTCACCTCTCCACATTGAGTTTGTTTGTTCCAGGAAATGTTTTCACTTGAACCCTGAACCCTTTAAGAAATCACCTACTTTCTTCACAGCTCAGGAGAAAAACGAATCAGCTGTTTCCTCATTGATTCATGTGATCCACATCCAGCTGTTTGTTTCATAAGCTTGTTGTGGCCGTGATGTCAACCACACTCATTCATGTAACTGTAGCCAGGATTAACTACAAAGAGAGTTTTTTTTTAATATGCATATTCACAGTTGACACCAACCTCTGAACTGCAGGTGAGGCAGACCTTTTGGGTGTAAAGGGTTACTTTGCTCTGTTATATCATTCTCCTACTCATTACCCAATATTCCCCACAGCAGACAGGGAACTCTGATCCCTTTGCATGTGAGGACGAGGAGGCCACGGCAATGCGCAGTCGTGCCTGAATTCCCAGAGAACAGCATTTCCATAAGGTTTATCTTGGTTGCCACATGTAGGGCCAAGGCCTACTTACTGATATGATTAGCCTTGCTGGTGGAAAAGGAACACATTATCCTCAGACAGTCTGATCCAACCCCTATTCTTTCCAAACACCCTTATTTGTCTGATGCTTAGAACTACTAGTGAAATGCGCCTCTCTCTTACTAAAAAGAAAACAAAATGAGGTGGCAAGGGCTGTTGAAGCTAATAGATGGAGACAGGCTGGCAGGAGTGTGGCCGCTGAAAGTGATGACATCACTCCGATAGGGAGACTTTGAGAGAAGACGTGTTAGTGACAAGTGGTAGCTATTAGAGGTGACAGGCCACTCTCAGGCACTTTCTTTTTTCTCAAAGTATCAAAGTGCCAGGGCTTGCTTTTTCACACCAGAAGGTTAAATATTAATGTCATCCAAATCTTTTGTTTCCTTTTAACTCAAAATCTCATACTCATTGGATCAGTTCGTGCCAGTCAGTTAGCACCTCCAGCAATACTCTTAACATGTCTGCTTTCCACGCGGTGACACCATGTGACAGCATTGCGGCAGACAGACCAGCGAGATGCCTCAGCCCCAACTGGCACTCCGTTTTCCGACATGCACTCACACGGATCAATAACCTCTTACATAACATTCTGGTTTGGACTTGAGGCGAGATTCCAGCTGACTGGAACATGTGACAGGGCTTTGACTGTGTTGACCCACATTTTCCCTTCCTCCCGAGATCCCTCCCTCCCCCTCCCCTCCTGCCGTCCATCTCCTCTTCCCACCAAGCCATTAGCCCAAACCCCTCTCTACCCCTTCACACCCTTCAGGAAAGCAGTCATGTAGGCAGTCAGATCCAGACTTGGGTGGGTCAGGCCTTTCTGCGACGTGCCCAGACATGCACCCAGGCAGAACGAATGACACACACGGGGAATAGCTGGTGGCAGAGCAGTAGCTTCTACTCGGGCAAATGACATAACACGTACAGGGGTGGTCATGGAAAATGTTTGACTTTGTATGGTATTCCAGACAGATACAGTGTTATGGCCTGATGCTTTGGCTGAATTTTTTTTAATGGTTTTTCCTCTAACTGCTAGCTAACAATCAGTGTTGGGCAGCAACACATTACTTTGGACGTGTTTCAGTAATGTGATTGCTTTTTTCACTAACGAGCACTGTGGCCATTAGTAGAGATTGCAGTTTGATTATAGGTAGTTACATCACCGTTACTAATCCCCGTAACTCTCTGTTATTTTGACAATTTGAGGATTAACTTGTTTGCTGTCTTACCAGGAGTTTGATGGAGGGCTCATATCAGTTTCCTCTCTGTGCGTTCAGAGGACAAACTGCTGCGAGATGCGCTAGCTAGTCGCAGGGGTGGGAGTTGTGGGGAGGTGGTTATTCCGACTTGGGAGCATTCATGCATTTTCCAGGAGGGTTACCCCCCACTGCTAGCCTTGTAGTCACACCATTTAAATTGCCTAAATTAGCTTTTTTTGTGTTATGTATCTGGAGCAGTTTGTTAACAAGTGAAGCAGGTACGAACCGTGTTAAACTCCTTTCAAATCACGGAATTGATTGAGTTAGTGTTAATATTTTATTTAGATGTAACTGCGCGCGATGGTGGCAACCATTTTGCTCCAGTATTATTGACACTTCCATAGTTATTTTCACCAAGTGGGAGATATTGTAGCTGTCTCAAAAACCTTCAATACCTCCAACTCAAAATTACAACTCGGAGGCTGACGTGAACTCTTTTTCTGACTCGGCTAATTATGGTCTGAATAATATGACATGAATGTGGTGTTAGCTTCTACCAGAACAGGAGAAATTCACCTCCTGGTAACTCAAAAGTTGTCTTACTTACATATTATGTCTTCTTAGTTGACAGCTAGCCACCATTAGCTTTGCCTACACTTGGCTGAGGACAGGACTTCTCTGGAGTGCTGTAAGCAGTCACCAGGGTTAAGCTAACGTCAGCTGTTAATGGTCAGTAAATACCTCCTAACCATTAGGCTGTCTGTTTGTTAAACTGCACTGTCTTTTTTTCTATTTATACACATGTTAAATACAGAACGTAAGAGGTGTAGGTGTGATAGGTCTTTGGAGTTGTTTAAAGGCACCTTTGACAGAGCTTAGCTGGGTAATGAAAATAAATAACCAGTGATGTATTACCTTTCCTGTTTTTAGCAGAGTAATTAGTACAGTAATGTAATTATCTTTTCAGTGAGAAGAGTGTAATGAGTAATTCATTATCAACCACTCATAACTTTCCCAACAATAATGAATATAATGTATTGCTGAATGTGATACTTTCGTTGGCTGAGGTTGCGTTCAAGGTGTTGGTGCTTGGGTGACTAACTGGTGTTTCCATACACAACATAACCTTGTTGTGCCGTCAGGAGAGAAGGGCGATCATGCTATATGTTATACACACACACACACACACACACACACACACACACACACACAGAGAGACATACAATACTATGCAGCAGGTTGCACAATGCATTGCATTGCAAAGTTCTGTGATGTTCTTAAAGCGAACATTCAGACAGTATTACAGCATGAGACTGAGCTTGAGTGAGGCTGGTTTCCTGCCACATTAACCTGTCTGACTTCGCATTACAGTAAGCTGATTATGTCACCACAGGTGTCCTATTTAAGTGTTTGTTTCACTAAAACTTCCTCCACACAAGTGCCTCTGAATCTTGTGAATATTTCAGACAGTTGGCCCTCAGCAGCTGAGTGACGAGTGGTCTCTGTGCTGAGAAATGTCTTTCCTGTAACCTTGATCATCCTGCAGCACTTTGGATGATAGTTAGGCAACTTTTAGTGCCTGTTAGTGTTAATAGTTGTTTTGCATTTGGATTTAAATATTTTTAATGTCTCTAGATAATTTCTTATTTCTGCTAATGTCATAATAAAGCATGAATACGAGTTGGTAGGTTTTCATTTACTGTGAAAATAATACACACATAGCATCAACACAGTTATCACAGTTAATTAAAGCACTTCTTGATTTCATATGTTATCAGCTTTATGTAGCCTACAGCTTAATATTTAGAGAGGATAATGAAGCTTGCTGCTTCAAATCCACTCGAAACTCCCATGTTATGTTAGTGTGCCCTGCAGTCTGTGGCCTGAATGGTGCGCAACACCCAATACTCAAAAACTAGAAATACATTTAGAGGTCCAGTCCCAGGTATACCGAGGCAACACTTGAACCTCCCGCACTAATCTATACTTGAGTGTTCTCCATAACTTGACTTTTGAAGACATACCATAACTCTATTTCACTTCATGATAAAGTGCGTATTTATTTTGTCTCTCAGCCTTCTGCTTGGGTACAGTATGTGGGCAATTAGACGACTGTGAACTGCACTGGGCCTGCAGTTAGTTCTTTAGGAAGTAGCAGTGACTCATCAGAAGCTCACTTCCTGCTTCTATAAATAGCCAGTTATTCACTAGCTTGAACATGAGGTACCAATCAGATTACAGAACCATCTCTTTTATTCTTGTTTTGTTATAAACCTAAATATCAGTCTATGGCTTGTTTCTCTCCCATTTAAAGAGAGTGGGTTGTACTTCTCAAATCCAATATTTGAATTTAATCAGATCTTTTTAACATCCAAGTTAAGGTTGAATGTAAAGTTTGAAAAGGTTATATGGACATTTTCTGCAGTCTGAAGCCTGATCAAGGAAATTATTTATATGTAAACCTTCTATAATCCAAAGTTTAGTTAGTTCTTTTTAAACCTAGTTCAGATATCTCTCTTTTGTCTTACAAGCTTACAATAGTAGTCTTGAGTCAAAGTGTCACTGTTTTGTCTTCGAGGACATAAAAAAGGAATGCATTTAAAGCTATTTTTTTTTAAATTATCAAATTTAACTTTCTGTAGTCTCTGCTACAGACTGCTCAATCCCCAAGTACACTAATAGTTCACATTCAGAGCCAAAATGCACATGAATGCAAATTAAGAACAGTGACATCTTGAGGCCATGCTACTTTCTTACACTCTAATGGCTTGTAGCATGAAAGAGAAGAAGGGAAGCTGGAGGGAAAAGAAGAATGAGAGGAATGAAAGACTGGGGGCAGATGAGAAGGGCAGGGTGCCACCACCAGGGTGGGTGTTGCTGCTGGTGGTGGTGGTGGTGGTGGTGGTGGGTGGGTGTGCAGCAGGACAGCCAAATGGACATCAGTGAAGGAAGTGAGAAAGAAGTCTGGTATTTTTCCAGGGAGGCTTGCTCTGCATGTGCATGCACACACAAACGCTGCTGACAAACACACACTCCTTTCACCCCTCTTGTCTGTCTCCATGTCCACCCTCCTGGTCTTACTTACTCTCTTTCCATACATCCTCTTAATCCTCACACTGTTTTCCTTGCCTGTGCTTCTCTCCACTCGCTTTCGCTCTCATTCCTTCCCCGTTCCTCCCTTTATTCTTTTCTCTCCCTGCCTTGCCTCTTCACTCTTTCCACTTTCATTTCCCTCATCGTCTCCTTCATTCCCCTCTCCCTTTCTCTCTCAGTCCTCCCTCACTCCCCATTTCTGTCTCTCCTCCCCACCTCCCCTTCTGTCCCCATCTGTGGCCCTCATCAGAGCTGTCTAGCCCAGACAGGCACCAAGGGCAAGGAAACATCCTCCGGTGACGCCTTGCTATCGCACACACTTATATGACAGCGTTAGACTGCAAAAATGTTTAAGGAAAAAAACGCTTTCGTGCATACAGCATACGAGCATCTTACAGATATCTGTGTGCCAACATGTATGCATGTTTGTGTGTGCTCGTATGTGGAAGAGAATGCATCCTGGAGTCCATTTTGAAAGCAGCTGCTCATGGGCTGTTTGCTTATGTAAGCCTGTACTGTAAAACACAGCAGAACAAGAACAAACTGGCTGCCCAGGACAAAGGCCCTGCCCTCACTGCTGCACTGTCAGACGTGTGTTTTTCTGTCTGTCTGCATCTAGGAGACACAAAATTAGAGAGACACAAAATGAAAAAGAGACATAGAAAGAGAGACTGAGTCCTCTGGAGATTAAGGTACTGTAGGGTCGTCATATTGTACAGGACTGGTGTGCTGCAGATGAGGGGAAAGATGAGCCCTGCTGCGCCCTGGTAGCCCACCTGCTGCTCTCTGGCCCTCATTTACCGCTGCTCTGTCATACAGCATACTGCCTTGCACAAGACTCCATGGGTTGCACAAGGAGAGAGAAAGATGCAGAGAACGAGCAAAAACAAGATAGCATTACAGGCAGAGGGAAGGAGAGCAAGAATACAAATGAGAGAAAATCAGAGAGAAGTTTGAAGTGGATATACAAGCTGAGCCCTTTAAACTCTGATCAGCTGCTGCCTTGAAAACTTGTTTCTTTTTTGCTGCTATGTATCTTGCAATTTCAATCTCCTTCCACTGCTGAGTTGCTTTGCTCTATCATGAACCATGTTTCTTAATTATACAGTAAAATAGTCTTTTGTATTTAAAACAAGTAATTCTAATCAGAGTGGGACTAATCTGCAAATGGATCTTTCTGGTCACAAGTACACAGTAATAACAGTAATCTTCAGTATTGCTCAGTTCAGCTCAGCTTAGTTCTTAGAGGAAAAGCAGAAAGAACTTATCATGCTATCAGTGACTGCACGACAGTCATTTCAGAGATCAAATACGTCACAAACACCAGTGTGTTTTATTTCCCTGAATTGTTTAAACCGAGAGAAAATGAACCAGGATTGACCCAGCTCGCAGGTGACTCTTGTCCTATGCTCTTGTCTTGAGAGATGCTTTGGTTTTAGTTGCCAGGGCTGTTTGGACTGTGTGCAGAGACAGTTGGGCAGACTGGGCTAACTGTCATGTTGCATTAGATCTTCCAGTGTTAGCTGACTCCAGTTTAGCCCGAAGGAGAGGTGGTTACCTACCAGAAACCTCATCGTACAGAGAAAGGGACATGCATACACATGCAACATGTGCAGATCGAGATGCACGCACTCACACACACAGCAGTACATGCTGACAAGCAACATGAGTATCTTTGTCACCCTCTTTCTCACCCTCATTTCCATCTCTTGTGTCTCCATTGTCCCGTCTCTTGTCCATTTCAGGCCCAACAACAATGAAACTAGTGCACATTAGCTGGTGGATACGCTAAGCTAAAATGCTCCTCGCCAGCAGAGTATGGCCACACCCTGTATAGCTCATGCAATGCGACAGTTAAGGAATTTGCTGCAGGCTAGCCACAAATACTTGCAGCCTGAGTCCGAGATACTTCTACGTCACTTGCGGTGTAAATAACTGTAAAATTATGGAGCGGGAGTCAGACTTGCTGAAAACAGTTTTCAGCATGTTGGCTCCCTTTTTGACTTTTGCAGGTGCTTAAATAAATGTTTGGCATTTTTTGAATACTTGTATTTGTAAATGGGGGAAAACAAGCCAGACTTATGAAACTCATTCTTTGCATAATTATACTGTGAGATTTTACCCCAGGAGACCTGTTAGTTTCCTCTGTGATATAGATAGCAATTTCTGGGTTAGGACTGGTTTTCATGTGAATACATTTAGAGTGATAGTTACTGTCATTGGTATCAGGAAATATCTGAGTTTCTGTTGCCTCGTGTAGTGCTGACAGAGTTTCTGGAAACAACTCTGGAATCAAATGAATTCGCTTAACAAGTGGTTAGAACATTTTTTATGATTACAATGTAAATAAATAATCTATATCTTAAAGGTTATTTGTAAGATACTGTATCTTAAGTTGCTCTGACTTCTTGCCCTCTCCACTTTGGAAAAGTACAGTGGACATCACAAAATACAAACATGCTGTGCAGGTTCAAGAGCTTGGAAAACTTAGGCTTTGTGCATTTTCAGCTGATCTCCAATCAGTGGTATTGTTACAAGTTATGATCTCCTTTTAGGCTCAAATTTAGAAACCTGAGCTTTTCAGTGCAGTGCACTGACACACATTGTACCACAAGTCAAGAGATAACAGCGAAAAGAATGCAGATGAAATCACATTTTCAAAAACATTCAGCATGAAACGGTACAACACTGTATCCAGTTTCACCTTTTGTTTAAATTCCCAAGGTTACCAAAAATAACTGGTACGTTTGCTTTGTGTTGTCCCAACGTTGGTGGAGAACATGTTTCCTTATACTTTCTGATGACCTTGGAATTAACCAGTTGATCAGCTCAGATTTACATTTAATCTACTAAAGCTGAAAGCTTACCACCCTGCCCCTGTTGAAGCCTGGCACACATAGAGCAGAAAAGGCATTTTTGAATGCACTTGTTATACAACTACATTGAATTTATTATTGTTGAAATGAAATTTCAGGCTACAATTCTTTGATTAACTACAGGATAAGTTACATTTCTTACTTGTTTTGTGGCACTATTAGAAAGTTAAAAAATATGTATTCTTACCTTTTATGCCTTGTACTGATACTTGTCTTATGTTGCTGCTTATTAGACATTATTTCTCCCACAACTGCCAAATCATGGGAACTCAGCTTGGTTTTTGTTTTTGTTTCATGGAGCTGTTCAGGTTAGGTATGAGTCTTGGTTTTGTATTTTCAGACTCCACAGATTGTCAGTCCTGCATGCACTGACACGCCTCATGTGGCTCATTGTCAGTGATCAGGCCATCAATTACCTATTGATTTGTGGCCCAAAAGCAGACACGAAATGAGTAATCTATGTCAAATCGTTTTTATGGTCTTTCAGATAACATTTGGTGCGGTTTATTTGTGCAATCATTAACCGCACAAGATTCTATTTTAGGGTTATTTAATTGGATATCATTGCTAATAAGCTGCAGCATTAAATAAACATTAAGCAGGATATAATGCCACTATCAGACGGGTCACAATCCAAGGTGAGCACCCGCACAGAGGCTCAAAGTCCAACCACAGTGTGCACTAACATACCAATGAGCTCCAAGGTACACTGTTCACGTGAGCTGATATTAAACTAAGGCTAACACATGGCAAACACATGTTCTACTACCAATCGAGTATGCGAAGAAAATAATGGCAGGAATACTGAACATAGAAAACAAACAAAAAACAGAATGACGTCATTCATCACAACGTGTTACTGAAAGTCAATTCAAAGTTTCAGAGCTCAGATTGAAGAACTCCTTATTAACTAATTATTCTGTTTGCAGTCTCGTGCACATAAACACAGGTGCAGCTGTCCTGTCTGTTTTATTGTATTGTTTGGCAAAGTTGCTCCTTATATCCCTCTGTACAGTGGAAAGAATTACACTGGAGTCACGTATCAGCAGTAATCAAGTAAATTATATCTGTCTACAATCAATTAAAGTATGTGGCTTGTATCAGTGCAAATAGTTATAACTAATCAGTACGCCACAAACAGCCCAGTTTGTTCAGATCTCTTCAGTATGGAGTCATGTGACAAAAAGTAACCTTTGTAACACATTTCATGAAGGCAGAATTTCTATGGAAGATGATCTGTTGTTTCCTCAAAAGTACAAATGAGGATCAATACTGAATATGAAAAAAATTAAAAACTTAGTCAAATGCTTTTATTTATTCAGGTTCCCAGAGAGTTTAACTACGCCTTTACATCTGCACAGTATTCATGGACATGTGTGTGCTGAGTCTAATTTGTGTGACTCGGCAGATATCTATTCAAACCGCCAGCTTAATTTATTCCCCATGTGCTGAGCTCTAATTTTAAACGAGGTGCTAAATATACAGACAGTTTCCAAGCCAAAAGCAGAGATAGCTGCGTCATTGTGTCTATCAGAGCAGAGCCAACACCAGGAAGAAGCCGGAGCGCTGAGTGCTGATGCTGCCATCTGCTGGCCGCTGCAGCAGATGGCAGGAGGAGGTCTCCATGGCGACGTCAGATGACATGGTTGGATAATTTGGACGGGCAAGTAGGTCGAGTGATCTTGATAAAGGCGTCATTATAAAACCAGGTCACAGTGAAGCAGACAGACCTACAATATTTAAAGGGTTATGGATGTAAAGCTGCAATGAATAATGATGTGACCAGAGCTCTGCAGTGGTTTTATGTCCTGTCATTTGCTTCTCTTAGTTTGCTTTACCTTTTTGCTCCCAAAACTAGAAGCAAAATGTCTTTTCTGACCCAAACTTTTTCCTAAGTTAACTTTTTCTTTTATTAACATTTGCTGTCATGAAGTTGCCTAAATAAACTAATCATTAATACATTTTTTTAAAATAAAATTCCTGTAATGCCAATAAATGTAATAGTTTCTCTTGGACACTACCGTGCCATAATCTTATACTTGTATTGTATATTTGTAATACTGTATACCCTCAACTAAAATAACTAAAAAAAAATGATAAAATGAATGCCAAATTTCGACATATACATAGAAACCAACCAATTATTTTGGAAATCTCAGTATCTATTACAGTTTAATTGTGAATTGAACACTGAAAGCCTCTTCTGCAGTTGGGACCAGGAAGATTAATCCTTTTCCCCACAACATCCACAAGATGGTGCCCCTGATCAAAGTAATCTTCTGTGGGATATCTCCAACTGTGTTGTGCTGTTGTTGTTTTTTTATTTCCATAGCTGCGCTTTAAAAAACGTCTTTAAGAGAACAAAATGGAAAATATATATATAGATCCCAAGGACATCCAAAATTAATGCCTGACCAAATCCTAAATATGAATCCCAACAGGAAGAAATCTTATATATGTAATATTACATTAAGTGGAAATGACATACACTTCTTGTACAATAAGAGGTTATAAAGCTGAGAGTTTTCTGATACAGCTTAAAGTGGACCATTTCAGTCCTGGGTCAGCAGTCTCCGGCTGTGTAGCCTAATTCAATTGTGGTTAATTTTACAGCCTATTTCATAAAAGATTGATAGTGCAACTGGCTTGTGTTGTCAAAGAGTAAATATCCCGTGAATCATAAAAGACAGTGAGGGTTTAAAAGTAGTTACTGAAATGCAGCACTATTTGTAGTCACTTTATTCCAGTTTTTTTCAGGTGTAAATAGTCGATGCCAACTCCCTCCTGAATGTCAAAAGTCATCATTAAGTGTTTTTGTGCTAACATGTCACACAGAATTAACAGCAAGCATAATGTATACACCACAGTAGATCACACTTTTTTATTACCCTCTTGGCACAGTAACATCGGAACCTGAGACACATAAACAGGATTTAATATTTGTCTCTGTCTTTTATCTGTCCACACCACTATCTGTGTTTTATTTAAGCTGTAGCCTGTTTACAGTGTAACTCTTTCGGATACTTACAGAGAAGCAGAGCCAGCAAAAAAACAAAACAAAACACCACACACTCTTATTCCTCACTTGTTGGTTACCATCCAGACCAAGTACAATTAGAGTGTCAGCGACCCAAACCTAAACATCTGTTTTGTATTTTTGTTGGCCTGCTGGTTGCTAGGTTCTCTCTGATCACATTTAGTTGCCCTGGCTCTGATAACGTAATGCTTTTAGCTAAAATATCTCTAAAGTGACTGTACAAAATCTCAGGCATTCCTACTAGTACAAGTAAAAGCTTTGACCGCACCAGCTATTTGATCTTCCATAGCAGTGAAGGAAACATGTTAACAAAAGGAGTCCAGAAACTATTTAGAGAGGAGGTTCTTCTTATGCACAGTGGACATTCTCATGATTAATCTACTACGCTGACCAGATCTCAGTGTGTTGTTGCTCCTTCTTGATCCTAAACTGTTTTCATGTTCATTTTAGGGATAGTGGTCCAGCGCTGAAAACTGGATAGACTTTCTA
Source organism: Macquaria ambigua (assembly GCA_008360985.2). Classification (NCBI taxonomy): domain Eukaryota; kingdom Metazoa; phylum Chordata; class Actinopteri; order Centrarchiformes; family Percichthyidae; genus Macquaria; species Macquaria ambigua. The sequence continues at coordinate 320,256 of VMKM01000429.1, read as the reverse complement.
AGCCTCAGTAAGTCAGTTCTTATCATAGACTGTATAAAAACATTCACTGGAGTCTTCAGAGATAGTCTGTTCTGTTAATACTGTATGTAAAGCCCATATTTTATCTGCAATACAAAATGTCTTTTAGAGAAGAATGCATCAAGGGAATAGTTTGACATTTTGGGGAATACATTTCTTTGCTTTCTTGCCAAGAGTTAGATGAGAAAATTGATACCTACGCTGAATAGTAAGCTGCAGCCAGGTTAGCTTGGCCTAGCATAAAGACTGGAAACACAGGGAAACAGTTACCCTGCCTCTGTCTAAAGGTAACAGCATTTTTAAAATGTTATATATTGTTTGTTTAATCTGTACAAAAACTGAAGTGTAAAAACAACACGTTTTACGGGGGGTTTATGTTTCTTGAACGGAACTTCCTGGATACTTGTTGTCACCATGAGGTTGCCAGGCAACCAGCAGAGACTCCAGGAAGTTACTGCACACAGCTAAAAAAAAAAAGCAGTCCGGCACACAACTCAAATTGTCATTTTTCACACTTCATCTGACTTTCTGCAAGAAATAAAAAAAAAGACACATAAGAAATAGACATATTTCCCAAAATGTCAAACTATTTCTTTAATATGAGTAATAATGTACCTTTTGCTGAACAGTGCCAACAAGTGGGATAATGGTAAATGCTTAGTATAAAGTAGGGGACAGTCATAAAATCAACAAACTGACAGCAATATCTATCTTAGGTTTTTTTTAACTTAAGCTAATATTAGCTAACATTTGCCACCAAAAGCTACTGGTCAGACCAGAGTGTATTGAACTGAGAAATTGTGTGTTTTATTTCTTTTGAATTCAGCTTTTTATTTGTAAGAAGAAGAATGTGTTATTTCTTCTTTCAAAAATGACTTAGTCTCGCTTTAACACACACACATACAGTATTTGAAATAGCATTCCCTCAGGTAATGTTGTAAAGTTTACTTTGTCAACTCTAAATCTTGTTTGTTGAACTCATACCTGAATGCAAATCATTTTCTATTGTACATTTACTGTATAAATGTTTGCATTAACCAGTCTCTCACTCCCCATTTTCACCTATTTCCATTAAGATTTTAATGCAGTAACCATTGTTTATTTATGAGATGATACAAACAATATTTTCTTCGAGTTGTCCTACTTCAACACATCCCCAACAGAGCGTGTGACTCAATTTAGAGAAGCTATGATTTAGTATAATCAAAGTGATGGGAATGTCAGGTTCTTTGTTAATTAAATATCAATCATTTTAATTAAATCAGCCCCTGCTCGCTGAGGCAGACTATTGGGTCTGAATTGAATAAGCAAAGTGGGAAAGGGCAATTCAATCTTAATGGCTTAATTTGCTAGAGGCCAATGAAAGCCAACATTTACTGCGAGGAAACAGTGTCTGTGTACAGAGAAATTATGAGGCTTAATGTCAACAATAAAACAGGACGGGTTCAATAAAGTGTTTTTTCCCTTTGCATGGTACCCCTGCTGTCACGTATGCTCTTTTTCAACATGTGCTGGCCAGATTTATTTCCAGTAATAAAGAACCACATACTTGCCTCTCTTAGAGGTCCCAGAGGTTTACTGTTTGTTCTGTTAATTTCAAAGTAAGAATAAAATAACGTGTCTCAAACACATTTTCTAGATAGGACTGAAAGCTGCTAAAAGTGCGTGACTGACCTAGAATTTCCCTTGTTTCTTTAAATCGTAAATATATTTGTGTACAAAATGCACTAACTGGTACTGTGAGCACATGTTATGTACTGTATATTGGATAAACATGTTGGTGTGCTCATTATTAACAAAAAGGACACAAATTATGACACTAGTGATGAGGTCTATCTGCAATGACAAGCACAGGCTTGCCAATAGCACAGTATATACAGTATTTAAGGCATTAACATTTGATTATAAAATGCTTTATAAAGCACACTGCTGTAATAAAACAGTAAGTTGTGCATGATCACTTACATAATCATAAGACACATATCATCTATCATTTATGCATCTTTTGATGCACATCTGTGGCTCTGATGTACTTACTGTATATTTGGTGACTGTCATACGTGTGTACAGTTTTTTTTCTTGTTTGTGCTCCATCAAATCGGGTCAAATTCTAGCCTAATGACCATTAACCCTACACATGAAGTGTAAGGCCTCTGATTCTAATTTTGACATTTCTTCAAGAAGAAAGGGATTCATTTATGACCAAAAAGATGTCGATTTAACCCCAAGACTGAAAAGCGGGACAGTTAAGATAATAAGACACAGCTGCTCTTCCCTCCACAGTTGCAATACTGATGATGACTTGATTGTTGACGGTTACAAACAGTGCCATTATCATGGCTTGTTGGGTCCCACCTACAGCATTTGACAACGGCAATAAAGCCTGTCTGTTAATAGAGCTTTTACTGAATACCAGATGGAAAATGAGATAACTTTGGAAAATGTGTTTCCATTCACACTTCTGGAAAATCATTCTTTCAAATTATTTTGTATTTCTGTTGAGTTAATAATGAGCTGGCTTTGCATCACTTCAGGTTACTTTTATGGGAGCATTATCTGTATTAATAATGGTGCCATGTCATTTACACAGGATAGTCACTGTGTGTGTGTGTGTGTGTGTGTGTGTGTGTGCGTGTGTGTCACAGGCAGTTTTTGTTTTGTATGAGACTGTGAATCTTCCTGTAAATAATGAGTGTATATAAGAATACCCGGCATGTGTGTGACAGTGTGTTTGCATGTCTGTGTGTGTTTATGTGTGTGAGTATTTCTGTGTGTGTGTGTGTGTGTGTGTGTGTGTGTGTGTGTGTGTATGTGTGTGTGATGGCGAGGATGCGTGTTGACAGTGTGTCTGCCGGCACACATTTTATGTGTGTCTGTGTGTACACTGCTGTGTTCCAGCTGTCTGAGTGGATAAGGCTCAGTGGGCGGACAAACAGTGCAGGGAATGTCACACACACACACACACACACACACACACACACACACACAGAATAGCTGTGGGGATTGTGCTATAATAGGGAGTGTCTGTGAGCATTGCCTCAGCAGGGGTTTGACAAGACCACAGATTACAACTTTAGTGTGATGTGTTTTTAAAATGAAGATGATTATAAGCAAAAATAATGAGAAATTGAGAACAACATTATGCAACATATTGGTATTAATGAGGAATTTACTTACCTGTAATGGAAAGATAACCTTTTGAATGATATTTTTCAGGACATATTGCTCACAGAAAGTATATATCCAAAGTTTGTCATCTTGGTTGATTTATTATACTTTACATTTTTTAATTCCATCACATAATATAACACATTTAACAGCTGTATAGCATGTTTACATAACAGAAGACAAAAATCAGTTGACAAACAGCACTTGGTAGTTTTGTGTCCTCCTGACTTACGCTTTCTACTCTGAACATCGTCTTTTTCCTGCCTATTAAGCTGTTGAGCTGCCCTTTGAAGTGTTTCTTTTCTGAACACTTTCAGCACAATATTTATTAATGTGTACATCATTTTAATTTGCATAATTTGCACAAGAATGATAAACAAAAAAATATTCCAGGGACTCGAGAAATCTTCCAAACATTATGCTGCTAAATCTCGAACGCTCCACCTCAGTGCGAAGCCAGACACCCTCACAGCTCCACCACCTTCAGGTCCTGAGCAGCCGGGGGAAACCTCTGAGCACAGAGTTTAAATGATGAGACAGGAAAACTCACTAAGTGCTTCCAGCCACTCAGCTCATTAAAATATAACCTCATGACACAGACTTTCCTCTAAAAGCTGACTGAGTGACAATCACACGTACGTTCCTCTATTCTGGGCATCACAGGACATTTCCCCACACAGAAGAGAACATTCAATAACACACACAGTAAACTCTCTTTAATGTGTACAATAACACTGGATAAACTCATTTGACATTTAGCTCGAATTAATTTCAAATTTGCACAAGACTTTCAACACTTTTGCTCCCCAATAAATATCCTTTCAGTGATACAAAAGAACAACAGTAAGATGCTACAGTAAGTGTCAAGATTTTTAAATTTCCCAAATGTCGACGCAGCTGTGGTTGCAAATGTAGCAAACTGTGTAAAGTGTGAGGCAGATGAATGTGTGTGTTGATAAAACTGTGACAGAATCCTTCAGTTTTAACAGCTGGCAGTGAAGAGATTTGTATCAGTCTGTTGTAGAAAAAATATACAGCCACCCATCTTGAGAGTTTAGTGTCAACTGTTCGGCAGTTAAACATAACAACTGCGCGCAAGCTTGTGGCCTGTCATGATCGTTTTTCTATTCTAGTGTTATGGCTCACATCAAGTGTGTGAGAACAACATTTCTCTCACTTAGTACTCCATGACCTCAGTACTTCCCAACCGCTGCACTTTTCTAGTTTTGTCTATCTTTGTAGCTGAGTGTCACAACAACCTGAGTCCTTCACATCCCAAATCCAAACAATAACAGAAGGCATCAGTGTAGTCCATTAACTTCCATTAAGCTCTCTCATCGCGTATAGGACCTCTGCCAATTGTAAATGGCATGGATATTATGGGAACACGCTGGCATTCGTTTACATGTACTGACGCTGCGGTGGCGGAAAGCCCTCCCTCCTGCGCCTCCTCCCAGCCCCCTCCTCCTTGCGGCGAGCTGCTTCGCTCTCTCCTCTGCTGCGAAGAAGTCTGTGGTCGCCCTGAAAAATTCCAGCAGGGCTTTGTGGCTCCAGTTGGTCCCAAGGCTCCCCACCCCACTGTTCGGCGCAGCTGCAGAACTGACTGCACCAAATGCACCGGCGGCGCTGCCCTCGGACTGGGTGGAGAAACCACAGTGACCTCCACGGTCAGTTAGGAGGAGAAAAAAATGTGGGTTTGTCTCAAAGAGTTCCAAGGGTACCGTGGATTGGGTGTCACCGCGGACGGGGTCATCCTGAGCGCACACGCTCAGAACAGGAATAGCCACTTCGTCCACATCTCTCAGGGGTTCGTTGCGTTCCCAGTAAGCATCCCAGGCACCTGCAGCATTGCTGCTACTGATGGTCCCTGTTGGTGCTGCTAGTGCACAGCCCGCATGTCCGGTCTGACAGAACAACGACTCCTCCAGGCCTCGCAAGGAACAGCTAGAAAACAGGGCGTCTGTCTGTATTGTCTCACCCAGCACCGTCTTGTACCTGTGCATATCATCCAGGTACACACACGCATGGACAAAAAAGAACACAGACACACAACAGAGATAACAAGAGAAAACCAGTAAATCAATTTTGAAGCGCTGCATGGGTCTCATATTACCATCGTGGCATTGATTTGAGAAACTTTACCTGTGTCACGATGTCTCTCAGAATCAATGACTTGACACTGAGCAGGCCATCTGTTGCTACAGTAACTTGATTGTTTCCTTAATCGTCTGTGCCTTTCCAGTAAATGGTTAGAGAGCGCTTGCATCTGTTTTTCTTACAATCCCCCTTTAACCGTGTCTCCCTCTTGGCTGACTGAAAATTCATAATTTTCCTTGTTTGAGTGTATTCTGTCTAATATTTTCACATGGCATATATCATGCAGAAGCCTTATGAAGCTGTGTATTTTTTCATCACCCTCTTCACTGTGTGATATATTCCCCACAACCAGTAAACTGAGAGAAGAGAAGGAGCCGTTTATCTCTTTCTGTCTTCCAAAACTCATTATGCTCACTTAAACTAATGCACCGTGTTCCAAAAAGATAGGATTTGTATTTACTGCTTATCTGCACCTGGAAATCTGCAGACCTTTCGAAATAAAATTTCTTTGCAGGTTACCAATTGCCATTAAAGGCAAATTCCAGTTCCATTCAATGTTATTTTCATAGCTCTGGCTATCGTTCCTTTTGGTTAGTACTCAAGGTAATTGCTGACATCTGGGAACGTGGCAACATCACTAAAAAGAAGTCAGACGGGACAAGAGACCCGAGCAGTTAGCTAAACATCTAGTTCAGCTTTGACCTACCCTGCTTGCCGCAGTTGTGCATGCACATATTTTTCTTGTGTAGGGAGGATTTTGTTGCTGACATTGCAGGTGCGCTCACATTCAGTTTTGCCTTATTTACACCCAGTCTGATCCTCTGGCAGCTTGTGGTTTTTGCCTTGTCCGATTTTGTTATAGCGATGTCGCTGTGCTCCCAGATTTCAGCAGTAACTTTGGTAAGTAATGAGTAAAAGTAAAGTAATGAATCACAATCATCCTTTGAAAGCCTACAAAGATGTGTTCATTTGAGTGTTTTCTGTTTTCTTCACCTGTGATATTTTGTTACCAGGTATCATAACCATTTTGCCCACCCATCCCTCAATACCAAACCTATGCCAGCATGTTTCCCTCCTTCCATACCTGCTGAGACATATCTTCTGGTAGAGCACCAGCGCCCACTGCAGGGGCCAGCACAGCCCGTTCTCAAACCAGCTCTGACAGCGGAACACGGGTGACAGGCAGACGGCGGCCGTCACATAGCTGGATGATCCACACTCCCCCAGGTAAGACAGGAGAAGGCCCGACCCGGTGCTCTCGCTCACTGCATACAGTCTTCCTGCAGGCTGTCGGTAGCGAATGTAGCGCACAGCCTCCCGCAGATCAGCGGGGTCACCGAACTGCTGCAGTTTGAGGGTGGTGAGGGGGGTGCCGTTGTGGCTGCGGCGGTTGAAAACTGCCGGAAGGTAGCCATGGGACAGTGCCGTTTCACACAACTGTAGAGAGAGGGGGGTAGAAAAAAATAAATAAAAGGATGAGTAGCCATATATATGGGTCTGCAGGTGCACCTAGTAAATGATCTAGGGCTTTATTAAACCCACATGAAGCCAAATGCCAGCAGGTCAAGTCATTACAAACGCATTAAAATAATATACAGTCCTTCCATGGCACTGACACATGCTCATACACTCATGACATGACGATTGCTAATCGCTGTGGTGACAATGTGGATCAGATATTACTGCAGTGTGAATGCAGATACATCTTTTACCTTAAAACGCTACACCCCAGTGTCTTAAATGAAGAATTAGATATGACCTGTTTTCTGTGACTCTATCTTATTGTCTTTCTATACTAGTAGATCCCATTCCCAGTGTACAAGCTAACATTTGCATGTATTTATATCAGTATGTGTATGATAATGTGTCAGTGCTATGGAACTATATTCTTCCAATGCGTTTGTAATGACTTGACCTGCTGGCAACTGGCTTCATGTGTGTTTAATCAAGCCCTAGATCATTGATTAGGTGCACCTGCAGAGTAACCCATATATTGGCCTACTCATCATGCATGCCTCATTTTGCACTGAGGAAAGTCCAACATGGACAGAAACTTTGCACATTGGCACATTCTTTTCTTTCTCACTGTCTGTACAGCCTTATAATGTATCAAATAGAAATATTTAAAATCTAGACTCCAGTCTGAATCTCTTTCTCTCTGTGTGCGAGTCCTCCTTTGCTGCATTGTAACTTTTTGTACTACACCAAAGAAGAAGAAAAAGGGCCGTTTTTTTTTAAGTGCAGCTCAACCCCTGTGAACCACATTACAGAGAAAGGACAGTTTTTTTGGTTGATGGTAGATATACAACATATTTTACACACCCTGTGCCTACATAAATAAATCCTCTTTTTCATCACTCTAAACAGGCCACAAGGGTCGAATTAGTGTGGCCTGGTCTCTTGGTTGTAATACCACAGAATTACACAATGCCTCCTTTTAGAAATCAGTTTCCATTTTGTTCCACTAAATGTCTTTGCAGTTGTAACACCTAAAAATGCATGGTGCTACTTTTTATTGTATGGAAAAAAGAAATAAGCAGTTGCTGGGGGACGTGAGAGCACAGTAAAACTACAGGATTAAGTGTTGCTCCCTTTTACTGTTGTGCTTAAAGTGCACACTGTAATACTACAAAATAGGTTCGCTGTCATCACTCCACTGAAAAAGACACACACACACACACACACACACACACACACACACACACACACACGAACATTTGGTCAGACCACTGAATCGCATGCTGTTTACTCCCGTTACAGTTTCACCTATTTCTGACAGTTGAGGAACCAACTCTTGTGAGACAGATATACAACATTAGGCTACTTCGTAATACAGTTTTGCACAGATGAACCTCAGCAAACAAGAGTTATGCATCCTGAGATACTGCCTTCATAGTGTAGCCCAAATAAGTGAACATCAGTGGCAAAACACAGCCAAAGAAGCCTTCTCTTGGTTATTAACGTCAACTTAAAAATGTCTGCTTGCTTATATTTCACTGAAATATAAAATTGTTTTCCATTGTTAATGAGCAGTAAGACAAAATTTAGAAGTGCATTGCAGGTGGAATAAACTGTAATGAGGATGATAAATTACGAGTTTGTTTCAACTTCACTCCACGTCAGTTCTAACACCTCTACCAGCTGATCCAACGGTCCATATTTGGACAGGCAAAAACAGATGGTGAAGCCATAACCAGGTAAACTACTGATATATGAGAAGTTCATCTCAAGCTACAGGTTGTCGTGAGCCGGGAAGGCGAATGTGTGGAGAATGTCCAGGCATTTGAGGCAGTTCTCAGACACTGTGGAGGCCTTGGTGCAGGCCAACATTATGCACAATCTCATTAGTTACGATGATGTCCATGAAGCCCACAGCAAGCTGCTCAGCTCAGACAGCCTCAACCTGCAATATGCAGCTCTCCTTGAACTGGGCTGGGAGCAAAACTGGCACATGAGAGCAGAAAGGGCTTGAGCACGGAAACCTGTGATCTCATGTCTCTGGCAGGAAGTCTTCCCTTTCAGTCAGCTGCACTGCGGAGAGAAATATCACCACTCATTGTTTCTTCTAAAGCGAGCTATTGTTATTCTTTTTGATAAAAACGTGACAATATGAGAGAGTCACTGAGTCATTGGTGCTGAATGAATGAATGTAAGTAAATGCTATACAACTGAATGAGAAGTGATGTCTTTTTCATGTTTCTTTAGCAGATATTGAAATGTGTAAATCTTTTTAATCAACGCAAGTCAAAATTCATGAACACATTTTGACTTTTTGATTTAATCAGCACATAAAAACACTTTTACTATATTTAAAATGCTGTAGAGAATGTATGAGGATTATATATCCTAAAGGTTTACGAAATAAGGTGTACAAAACAGAATAATTCAATTTAAAACTGATGGGAATAAATTACAAAAACAAGCCAATTTCATAAAGCAGGTATCATTGAATATGTGCCTTTTTAAAATCTGTAAAATGCTCTTCTGCTCACCCAAAAGCCTTTTCATCTTTATAACGAGGCTCAGGCACAAATATTTATCATCATTTTCTTTTCTTTTAAGGCTCTCAGGGATATGTCTCTCCAAATCTTATGGTTCTCCTGGTGTTTTTTGTTTTGTTTTTTCTTTTCTCTGTAAACTGTTGTTTACTGCCTTGTGCCTGCAATGGTGTTAAGGAAGCAAAGAAGAGTAAATATACAACTTCTTGTAGTCTTGGCTGCAGATTATCTTATCATAAACATCACTCCATTCACTAAACCCTAGTAATTGTTGGTAACATGATTAACACTGATTCTCATTTCATATTCATTTCTATCATATCCAAAAAGTTTAGTAGAAAAACAAAAACACTCATGACACATCATCAGACCTTAGTAAGCCTAAACCTGAGCTTATAACTACATAAACTGGGAAAAACAACTCTGGAAAGACTGCAAGGTTTTGATTCGGAGCAGAGTAGAAATTACATTGAAAAGCTCTCCATGCAGAGAAGGCATGAGAATGAGAGATCGTTCCACTCAAGGCTCTGAATTTTACCATTAGAATAAATTATCCAATCCATTACAGTGTCTGGAAACACAAGGAGAGGATTTGTCTTCCCTCTAAACTTGCAGTGTCACTCTGCTTCATCTCAGCACAGGGGGAGTAGGGTTCAGTTCTCTGTTTCTCATACAAAAGTTTGCAGTCAGAAACTATGGTGGGGCTATGGCAGCCTGTACAAATAACCTGTCAGAGTTTAGAGTTTACATTCTGCTTTAAATCTGCAGAGATGCCAGCGAGGAAGAGCTGCAGAATCACTGCATTAAATATTTACAAGCTGAGAAAGACTGCAGGAGCGTTTTCACCACTTTCTGGTTGACTGTATGAACAGAGGATTTAGTCGGCCAGATACATGACTAGGCAGTGCCAGTAAAAAAAGATCTGAGCAGAGCTAATACACCAGAACATCTTTCATTCACTTATTCATTAGCCTCTTCCCTAACCCGTGCCACAGATAACGTTTTGAATCATTGTGATTCAAGAGGAGCACATGAGAGGAGGGGAAGAGAGCAATTTTCAAATGGATATAAATCACTTGAGTTCAGTTTAATTCCCAAATATACTGAGATACGCGATTAGATATTCCACAATTTAAACTGCACATGAGAGCCGGGGCTGAGTGACGAATGTTGCAGCTGAGATTAAATTAGGTGAACTGAGCGTGAAGTGATTTTGTTCCGCTTACACCTGCCTGCTCAGGTATTAACACCAGGGCACGGTGTGAACTAACGTCAGACATTGTGGCGATGCACTGTGTGAATCACCCAGTAGAACAGGCACAATGAGCGATGAGCAACAACAGCTCAGTGTTAGATATTAAACACACCTTGAGGATGGCAAATAAAACGAAAGTTTTGGTTTACAGTGTCAGGAAGACTTCACTAAATCCAAAGAATCTGTTGTATCATTCATCACCAAAACCTAAAAACCTACTTTTTTGTTCGGAAGTGAAGCAATGACTCGTGACCAAGCAGGAATACGGTTTGGACAATCTGATAAATTTATTAAACTGATGTCACCGGGTTACTGGAAAACTCTTGTCCTGAATGTGACTATTAATTCGTCTTTACGCTACAGTAGTACAAAGAAATAAAGTAACTTCACCTTTTTTCTATATCATATTTGTGCACATTAAGTTTCTGGCGATACTTTTCCTAAAATGTTATGTTGACAGCGTGAATTTGTTTTTCAAAGCTTCACTGACGAAACAGTAGAAAACAAACAGCAGCCACTCCAGCAGTTTTCTGCCAGAGTTGATAAACTGTCAGCTCAGTGACAAATTCCTTCAGCAGGGACTCCAGACACTGGACAACATGCCAGCTCTCTCTCACACACACACACACACACACACACACACACACACAGACAAAGAGGCAGCATTTATTCTCCTCGCCCTCTGTGCTGACTAAGACATAAATACAAAAAGGGCTCCTAAAGTTCAACAATATTCCCTTCAGAGCATGTTGTATAATGTGATCTACTTCTGTGAGACCTCCTCTAGTGTTAAACAAACCTCAGCAGCTTCGTCGGGACATGTGGCCACAAATCAAGTTAAATTAAGGGTGTTATTGGATTAAAAGCCGTTTAGAGGCAACAAAGCATCTCACTACAATGCTCTGTCCTCTATTCAGGTCAGTAGTTTGCCTAAATACTCTTCAACAGGCAACAACTGTGATACATGTCCAGGGAATACATTTGTTCTTGTGAGTTAGATACATTAGAGCGCAGCCAACATTTTAGAAATGTTTTTTGTGACAATTTCATGGAATAATTTGATGTTCAAATTTATCCTGCAACAGGACACTATTGTATACTACTGCTACTAATAATTTCACTGCTCTGCTGATGAGAAGCTATGTGAGAAAACTGCTGACAGTTCAAACAAATTATAAAAATCTAGATTCAAAGTTACTGTATTTGTTATATAATGAATGCCATGACTGCCATCTTTAATTGGTTGGCAGTTTTCTGACCAACTAATTGTATGAACCCTAAATATAGCTAGCTAAACAAAGCAGAGGCTGTTTCTTCTTTCATCTCTTGCTGTACAGCGGACAAACAGCCGAGATAGAAAAATCTGTTCCAATCTTCCGCTGAAGAAGAGTGGTACGTTAAAAAATCATGATACCCTAGATATAGAGTGTTGTGAAGTCTTACAAAGGCAGACAAAATGATGGTCATAAAAATATGCAAGGCAGTTTTTTTTCCCTCTGGCTCAAGTTCAAAGTGATAAGCATCACAGGCATACATGCAAAGGGGAGAATAGCTGTTGAGATCACACCACAGTAAAAATATCAAGAACCAATTTCAATCTAGCTCCTGTTCCACAAGCCTCCATAAAAATGGATTTTGTCATAGAGGGTTTGTTTGCATTGGTCTCATTGCAAAGTTGAAATACAATACTAGGGTTTTCTGTCCATATTCTAAGGTAAATGAGTATCTGCTACTGTACTGGTTGTTAAAAATGTTTATACCTTGACATTTTAGAAGAAAGAAAAATCAGCATCTCCCGTGAGTCATAGACAGAAGTGTTGCCAAATCCTGATGCGCGGATTATTGCATATTCAAGGTGGGGCAAAAAGTTCAGCAAAACGCAAATTTGTCCAACAAATTTGCATTTTGCTGAAGGTCTGGGGAAAATGTCCTCTGTATCCACTTGTGTCCTCTCCACACACCGGTTTCTGAATGGTGCGACAGGACAATCATGGGCTACAATTCCTATACTGTTCACCCAATATGAATGTAAACACCTTCAAACTAAAGCTGAAAGTCAGCTCTTTACACACACAATCATTGTTCCATTTCAAAATCAAGAGCCAACACCAAAAAATAAATCACTGTCTTAATACTACAAACTGCACTCTGTGTGATCTAATGCCCCGTTTACTTCTTTGCCCGCTCATTTTTATTGGTCTCCTGTGAAAACTGTGACAAGATCGCAAGTTTTTTATAAATGGTATGCTTAGTAGCTATGGACATGTATTGTATTGGGTCTTGTGCTTTGTACTGCTGGTAATGTTTCTGAGGTTGAGAAATGTCCAAGACTACGACTGATGAAGTATTATTTCTACTATTACCTCCCTCACTGATCTAATCACAACAGTTAACGGTAAAACTTTTTACTGCACAAGTGCTAAGCTATTATCCTCTCCCACAAGGAATTTGGAAAATTCCGAAGCTGCTCTTTCAGCAGTCATAAAGTGAAAGGAACGGTCTGAAAAACAATTATTTAAGTGTTGAAGGGTAAATTACACATAATGACCAGATTATATCATACGTCATATCTATGAGGAATGAAAAATGCTTGAAATGAGTGCCAAGAGCATCCTGAATAAAACACTTGTGAACATACTGTAACTAGGTCACAGAATTATGGTAAAACTGCTCGCAAATCTATTGGCTCTGGCAGAAAAGTGTGACGCGTGTAAATCACATGAGCCAAGACGACTGCAATAGCTGGATGTCTGATTACAGGAACAGTTATGGCCTTTCAACACGTTGCTCTAAACAGTGATCACAGGCCACTGACTATGGGGCTCATTCCTACACGTCTTTACACATCTTACGATATTACATTGACCTCTTTGCGTGACCTCCTTTTAAAAGTTGACGACAAAAACTGTTTTAAAATGGAGTTTGTTGATGGTTAAGATCAGGAGATTTAATTAGTTTAGTTATAGCTGTCTGTGCAGACTTGCTTGGACTTGAGAGTAAATGCAGTGCTGGTTTAAAGCTACTGCACACACTTCGGTTTCTGTACCGATTAAACAAACAAGATATAAAGTGTTAATTGGTGAGCTTTAGAGCGGCAGGTAGGTGGATTTTGTTGCATTTGGACAGACCCAGGCTAGCTGCTTCCCCCTGTTTCCAGTCTTTTTGCTAAGCTAAGCTAACCAGCCGCTATTGGTAGCTTCATATTTGCCACACAAATATGAGAGTGGTATCAATCTTCACACCTAACTCTGAATAAGAAAGCAAATAAGAGTATTTCCTAAAATGTCAAGCTATTGCTTTAAGAAATATGAAAAAATAATATAATGGTGAGGGACACAGTGAGATCAATGGAAATGCATTGCTACATGTGTACTAGTAATGTAATTCAATGTACACTAATTTAACTAACTAGCCAACTAACTGACTGACTGTCTGCCTGAAAGAATGAATGAATACATGTATATTTTTTACTTTTTAGGATGAACACATTTCAAACTCTGACCCAAATATGAAGCCCCTGAAAAGACTGTATATGCCTTTAGTAAACGACTGTATAAACATTTTCTTATACCATTAAGTAGATGGATATGAATCATGCCAGACTAAAAGAAACAAAGGAGCATAAGCCAAACTAAGTGTAAAAATATGAATGATTTAAGAGGAGATGGCTCATTCATAAATTCATGAGTTCCTGAAATGTGCTGCGTAAAAGAGAAGGGGGACAGGGACCACAAGCCCACACACTTCAAAAAATAATCTGCGCTCTCCTCTCTGCTTCTTCTCAGTGTCACAGATATAGATCCACGTGTGTGTATGCCCACGCAAACATGAGCTCTTTTTTTATCTTTCTTTCTTGCACACAGGCACACACACACACACACACACACACCCACACACAGAGTTATGCACACACACACACACACACACACACACACTGGGTTATGCACAGTGAATCTCACCAGTGACAGGAGCAATCTTAATTGGTGTATATCCCTTGTGGTGCCTCAGCTTCCAGCCCTCCCAAGTCTTACTGGCTGACAGCATCACAAATACTCTCTACTCTGATGATCTTAATGTGACAATTACTTTTCATCTCTCCATCATTTCACTGTTTCCCGAGCTAAAGCTTTAAGTCACCACATATTTATATAATGTTTTAACACTCTGTATTCCTTCTATTTTTGTATCGTCATTGTTTCTTCTCCTCTCCTCTGTCATCCTCTATCCTTTGTTTTTTTTTTTTTTTTAGATCAACATAAGAAGTTATTCACTCTAGATGAATGTCAACACATTTGGTTTGGTTGGTGTTCAGCTCTTGCAGAGTTGTTATTTCTGACATGGGGCTGACAGTAAGCCTCTGACGGATTTGCACACAGAGCTAATAGTATGAAATGAAATGAGCTAGCTCGCCAGGTGCCCAGAGTGGCGAGAGAGCCAACAGGCATAATGTGGCGCAGCGCTGTACTTCCCCAGGCCCCTCAAGTCAAGCGATGCTTTGCAATCCCTCACTCAATTACCTCAGTCAGTGTATTGACAGAGCAGTTGAAAGACTGGTGCTGCCTCCGCATCTGCCCTTTTAACCGCTTTTTTCCCTTCAAACTGAGCTTTCCATGGCGTACGCTCATGTGATTGCCTTTGCCCTAATGGCCATTGTTGATTTGCACTGGCATCTTCCCACGTCTCTTAAATTATTTAATGTCTGACTTTTCTTTTGACTAGTTGAAATACTTTGTGCAAATAGTATTTGTCTGTGCATGCATTACATATGTATCTTGCATGTTTCTGGTTTCTACCCTCTTAATTTGAAATTTGATCTGATGTTGTTTAGTATTACTCTGTATTTCAGCTGTGAAAATGCTCACTGTTGGTATAGACAGTGAATAATAGGACACAATGCACTCTCATTCCCTACTCTGTCCAGCAGTCAGCTGTATGAAAACTTTTAATTTTCTATGACTTTTTATTATGAACTTGCTCTTTGCTTTGATCGTTTGTATGACTTGCTATTCAGTTCCTGCATTAACATGAATTATCTATAGTTATTTAAGTACTATCACGTCTATTATATGATCATTTTATTCAAAAACGCACAGTTTACCTTTAACACATTTCTAGTGATCTTCCCAAAAGAGTTTGGGATGATGAGCAGAACGGGACTGGTGGAGTGACTGGAGGTCCTGCGTCGTTTCTGGTAGGATGGCACTGCCCAGTCCAAGGCCACCAGCCCATCGTCGCTCAGCTGCAGGTTGTCCCGCACAAACTGGACCGGGCTGTCGTACGGCCAGCACGCCTCGTACACGCTCTGGAGGAAGGCGCTGGCCCGCCACGTCCAACCGACACACGGCGAGTAATTACTGAAAGTCCTGCAGTGTTTCAGGAGATAGTTTGCCAACGCGGACGGTTTGCGGATTAATGCCACGGTGCGTGCTTTCTCACCGGTCCCCGCACCAGCACAGGCCGTCTGGGCCCCGTCGCTCCCCTCTCGGTCTGAGACGCACCTCCCGGTCTTGTCCTTCGTGGCCTGTTGTGAAAGTCCTTGAAGCAAAGCATCCGGGTGGCTCTCGAAATATTTGGAGCCTGGCCAGATTAAGACCACCAGGATCACAATGCACAGAGCCACAAGCCATTCCAGCATTGGCACGGTTGGAGAGAACAAGCTGAGCACAACACGGACGCTTTCCACACCTTATTCTGGATCTTAAGTTGATAATTATAAATTTACATTATAGAAAATAGTCCACGGAAACATGCTTTAAGTCCCGGTCTTTTGTCCTGAATTGATGCTCAGCTCGTCAGTGAAGTTTGGTGCTTCCCTCCGGTGCCAAAGGCGCACAAGTCCCTCGTCGTTGTAGGCGTGCTGTCTCCGTTACGCAGCGTTTCTATCGTCTAAGCTCATTCCAAACCCGTCTTTATGTTTCCACCCCTGTAGGCACTTTTTAACGAACAAAGAGATTCCGTCCGTGTTTCATGCATTAATCGCCAACTGATGCACTGGTTACCGATCCAGTAACTCGACCAGTGCTTCAACCCAACAGCTGGGAGCGCATGAAATGTCTGTGAGCAATGCGCCTCTAATGCTGGAAACGCCTCCCATCATGTCCAACCCCCCTCAGAGTGAGCAGGTACTCCGTGCACGTGATAATCTCTGCGTTTATTAGCCTTAAATTACTACAAGGGAGTACATCTCGAGCGTTTTTTTTACACATAGACTATCTCTCTGCTTCCCTGTCAGGATGTCCCTGTCCTCTCTCTCTCTCTCTCTCTCTCTCTCTCTTGATCTTTCTGTCACGCGCGCGCGCCAGAGACAGACAGAGAGAGACCTGTCGCTAGAAGTGTAGTGCGCATGGTCATTACACCAGATCTGAGTGAATTCCTTCTGAATGAATTTGGCAACATGTACACACTGAGAAAGAGAGAGAGAGACACACACACACACACACACACACACACACAAATGAAGCCCAAGATCTGGATACAGTTACCTACTATGAGGGGCTTTAAATGTAAAGTAATGTAACCTGTTAGCCGGTTTCTGTTTTGAAACAACTTCAGGTTTTGCTCAGTGTCTCAGTTTTGTAACTGTAAGTTGAAGGAAAGGGTGAAAGTAGGCCAATGTGCAGATTGTGATGCACAGTGAGCGCTGCAGACATCCAGTTTTATTCAGGTTTATAACATTTATGTAATGCGATAACCTCTTTTCTGCTATTTTCCACGTCCCCTCCTCTTTATACTCTCTATGAAACTCAAACAGATAAAAACATCCCTTTTAAAATTGAATAATTATCAATGACTAAAGCAGGGAACTTTAAAGCACGAGCATTTTAATTGTAAATCAAATATGTTGGAGGATATAGGGCAAATAGAGATTATCATCTACAAAGGCGTCTTCTTCTCCTTTGTGCAAAGGACAAGGCATTTGAGCAACAGGCTGAAATATGGAATATTCAATTGACATCTTAATCAGTCACTAACACACTTTAGTTCCACTCCTTACGTAAGGCTGATAGATTTCATGGAAAGCTAGCTTTGCCATCTGTTTTTGAGGAACATGCTGTTTTGGACACTCATTTAGCATAACAAATGCTGCGGCCTGCTGAACATAAATTGATGGCGAGGTGGACTAGTGGCGTGTGCAAGCAAGAGAAAACAAACCCAAACGGAAAGTGACAAGACAGTAGATCACTGACTATTTGTTCCAATTTTCAATGCCACACCATTCCCGTGGATTAGCCAATGGAAAATGGAAACAAATGGCAAAATGAGAGATGCCAAGCTAACGAGCATAGAATAAAGACAAATGAGTGGTATCACCTCAGAGACGCTTTGAATGCCAGAGCAGAACAGCTTACAGCTGGTGCACTGGAGCGCCGTGTGGGGGGAGTTGTGTTATGTTATGTTAATTTACTCAGTATGTAGTTCCAAACACTGATCACTTCCCCTTTGTGCATGATAACCACCTCAGTTGTTGCAGCCCTACGGAAAGATAACTCTCACTATGTAATCTTAGAAGTTCTTTAGTGGTCTATAAAACAGTTTGATCATTAACTTTAATAACTTTAATAAGACGTCGGTACACTTAATTCCCAGAAATGTTATTTGCCTAACGTTTCCTAGAAGATGTTTTTTTCAAATGTCCTGAAAATAACAATATGACCTGCCTGGCTGAGACATGTAGTGACAATATCATAATCCAAGGGGAGTGAAAGATTAGCAAAAACAGCCTCGGGTTCAAGTGGTTTAATGATCGTGCCTGTTATTCTTGTATGATAGATGTTTTCAGAGGCTATTGTTAATCTGAGCTCCAGGTGGAGCTGGATTTTCTTTTTCAGTGATTGGCCTTGACATGATCAAATTTTAAAAAGGCTAGAATGAATGAAAGCCACCAAGAGGAGCACAAACTATGCTTTTACGTTTGGTGAAATCATCACAAATTTCAGTATAAAACTGACGTATGGTTATATTTTGGACTCCAAATTTTATTTTTATTGATTGTGTTTGGATTAAGGCCACTTCTCTGATGTGCATACTGTCTAACAAGGGCTGAATGAGGCTGATCGGCTGTCATCTGTCTATCATATCAATAAATACTAGACTTGTAGGTTTGCAAGTGGGACATCACTTAGTCTTAGAGCAACATATGGTTCTTGACACCTGTATATCACATTCTGTATCATGTGCTGTATGTTTAAATGGAAATGAGAGGTTGCGTTACATTTCTCTCAAGCACTTGTTTTATTATTTTGTATCAAAATTTAAGTAGATGTCAAAGCTCAGAGTTTTTTGCAAAATTCTGCATTCCCCTGAAAATAAAAAGTCTGTGAGAAATAGTAAAAGGAGGCATTCAGGCCAGAATACTGTTGCAGTTATCCAGATGCAGTCTGTGTTCAAACACAGTCGATGATTACAGAAAGGTCACAGGAGATAAAGAAACGTGTGGAGTACAATAATACATTTTGCATTGATGAGAGGAGATGACGATGAAAAAGGACAATAAATCAACTTGAACTTTGTGTTCATTTTATTCAAACAGAAACATAAATGAAAGCAAAACTATTCCCCCGGTGCGAGAAAGATGAGAAGAGCCTCACCCTGTAACTTTGCCAGTCATTGACCCCAGATGATGAAGGCACAAACTCGGACACACTCGCTGCCCCCAATCCGTAATCAAACATTGTGCTTTGACATGCAGAATCTGCAGTCTTTCCCCAGGAGTGCTGACGGAATAGGAAAAGGGCTTGGCTCAAATGAAGACGTAGCCTAGAGGTTGCACTTTCGCTTTCTCAATAGTTAATGAATGAAGTCTCCTGGCTGCGATTCTGCTGAAATTTACACATCGTCACTGTAGCAGAGTAAGTACAACCAGTATGAAGAAGTGAATAACAGAACAATAGAAACGTTTTACTGTGACAGCTAAAATTAATTATTATTCATGATGAAAATAACATAGGACAGAATCTAAATGGACATTTCGGGAAATTCGTTTTTTTTCTGAGAGTTAGATGAAAAGATTGATATATGATAATATATGAAGCTACAGCCAGCAGCCAGTTAACATTAGTTAGCGTGAAGCTGAAAACAGGGATAACTAGCTAGCCTGGCTCTGTCCAAAGGTAACAAAATCTGCCCACCAGCAACTCTAAAGCTTACTACTGTATTAGCCCGAATATAACATGACCCTGATTGTAAGAGGAACCTTCTCCGATACCTGTTTTTAGTAAAAGACTTGCTGAAGATAGTCCTCATCCTGAAGCGTAATGTAAACTCCACATTCGTGCAGCTTTCTTTCCGGTCAGGTTCTTGGAAGTGGTGAGAATGATTTTCTCTGGCTGTTAGCCTTTTTCAGACATCTCGACAGGTAAAAGTAACAAAATGCATTTTCTCTTGTCACCGTAACAAAGTAATTTGTTGTGTACTTTTACTTTTTTTTGTGTGTATTTTTTTAAATCGGTAATTTATCTTTTACTTAAGTATTTTTTTTATCTGGAGAGGTGTACTTCGCTATAAATTTCAAGTCACATCCATTACAGAGTAAAAACAAAAGTCCCATGAAAAGGTCCTGATAAACTGTGAGAAAGGAACAAAAGAAAGCAGACACATCAGCAGCTGCAGCAGAGAAGAAGCTGCTGATGTGTCCAGAGAGGTGACACTCTGCACTCAAAAAACACTCTAAAAGTTCACTGGCCGAGTGTCAGGGGGTCTCGACAGGAAAGCGAATAATCATGTTTTCCAAAATGTCTGACTATTCCTTTAAGACTCCCAAAGTTTCATGAATGTATTTGTTTTTCAGCATGGCTGGCTACAGTAGGAATTCAACCTCTAACATGGTAACCTCTAACACACTGAGCTCAGCTGGATAACATCAGCTAACAGTATTTTAATGTGTCCATTATCACAATTAAGAGTGAAACAGTGAGACAAAAGGTACTAAAAGTGATCAGGAACAAGAAGGAGAAAAGACAAGATGACACTGAATCCAAGGAGAAGAAGACAGAGAGCACTCTGAGCAGCCTCATGACTCATGGTTTATGAGTTTAGATCTAATTTGTGGGGCCCAACCAAATATCCCTCCTCCACATTTTAAATCTTATTTATGTTGCCTCCTTGGTGGGGATGCAAACCAGCTGTGGTCATTTGGGAGGATTGTCAGTTGATTTAATATTGAGATTCGGAGGTCTGACCCCATAATGTCTCAGTAAGAACGGAGACTGCTCTGCTGGTCTCACTGTGTCCTTGTCCCTCCTTCTCTTCCTTCCCATCCTCCCCCCTCCGTTCCAGGCTCATGCCCGGTCAGTCACAACCTTTAACATCAAGACAAACAGTGTCTGTACCACCGCTTCAAACAGATTACTGTAATTCAGGGGAAGTGGAGCGACATCTTGGCTCAGATGACGTATGTTTGATTGTTTTAGAGGTAAACTTAGCCTCCAACGTCCCACCTAAGCAAGTAAAAAAGGACACATGTTACAGCAGGTCACCTCTTACCCAACCTGTCTGAAACTGTAACCATATGCAGAAGTCATGTTTATGTTGGCTTTAACTTTTTCAAGCATCAGCATCTATTTATGTGGTGTTGCAGTACATGTCCTTCCCCTGAACCCTGACAATGACGTAGGTCTACTGTTGACTGACTCATATCCACGATCAAACAGATGTGTCCACTTCTTCCCTGGGTGAATATTTGATGGGCTGCAGTCTGCGAGGAATGCTGGTCAAGCAGAAGCAAATGTCTCCAGTTTTACACATACGAATTTAGAGCATAAACATTGTCCTCCACAAGTGTCACGAAGAAAAATATATATCCAGTTAACTGTAGATGTTTTCTAAAGTCACCAGCAGCCCATCCAGCCACAGTTTTGCATTACCACCCGCTTGCACATGTCAATACATGACCACATCCTCAGTAGCAGCCTTCCTGCCCCATTTAAAGTTCCTGTGACATCAATAGCATTTCAGCAACTAGTGAAACTTTCTTGTAAGCTAATGTTGTGTGAAGGGAAGTAGCTTGCTTAGCCATCAAGATGAAGATTGAACAGTTAGTAAGCCATCCATTGGATCAGTAAATGTCTTTAAAAACACAACAGCTAGCATTTTGAACGTTGAACTTTACGTTTTGATGGTTTGCAAGTGAGATCTGGCCCAGGTGTTAATCACAAGTAGTCTGTGATGTGATAACTTGATACACAATGTTATCTGAAATACTGGCAGTGCAAGAGCAGCAGAAGCAAATACCCAGTCAACTGCAATATGCCAACCCCTTAAGCCCTGTTCTAATTTTAAAGCTTGTCAACAGGAAAGCTAATGTGAGATTTATTCTCAGACATATTCATTCTCAAAGAGTGGGACAACAAATTAAACAAAGACGAGAGAAGCTGAGGAGCAAAGAGATGCTGTGGTAGAGAGAGGAAAAAGGAGGCATGAGCAGGTAAGAGGAGAGATATCACAGAATGCTGAGGTGGTTCAACTGAATGGGACAGAAAAAATATGCAGAATTATGAAAATGTGCCCCGACTGCTTTTTTTTTGCCTCTTGACCTTCTTCTCAGTAGAGACGAGTGAGTTGCCTCTCGGAAAATAGATTAGATGGAGATTAGCCAGTCTTGGATGTCAGTACAAGAGTCTTCTCTCCTGCCATTCCTGTGGTCTCTTCCTCTCAAGTAAACCATCAGGAGGGCAAAGTACACCAGTGTTATCAAGCATTAAAAAGCAAACAGATGCTACTATCTTTTATGAATGAATCCCAATGGTTCACTGAGTGAGAAGCCTTAAATACTTTATTAAAGGCCCTGAAAACCTGTTTTCTTAATGAGCTTCTTATCATGAGCACTGGGGTCCTACACCTATATACAGTTTAGGTTATTTCTCATAAGAGATTTCTATATTTGTGTTTTTGTCTGCGTTCCTCTCACTGGTTTGAAGTGGGCGGGGCTTAGGGTTGTTTGCTTATGTTGCCGGCACTGTCGATCAAATGTGATCAAAACTCACCCACACAGTTCTGATGAGTTTTTGAGAGTTAAACACTTATCAAATAAGAGGACAAACTTGAAATAAGATTTTTTGAATCAATCAAGTTTTAAAATGTAGTGGGAGTCAAAACATGAACCATGAACAAAAACAAATCTTGTTTCAGTATCAGGTCAAAATCTATACTGAAGTTTATTAATATTATTGTAACTGCCTGGTTGAGATTTTGAGTCAAAACACAACTGGAGAAATGCAGCGGGAAGGTGCTGCAGGGAACCGTGTGATCTCATGAAATATTAAATGTCTGCTAATGCAGGGCGCTTGGCTCAGCTATGTTTTAGTAAAAAGAGAACAAGTCAAAATATGTTCCAACTTGGCAGCAGAATCGGGTGTTTTGACAAATACATCAGAGACTGGGAGTAGGCCGATGAGGATTTATAGTATCGCTTCACACCACTGAACCCTTACAGGAAGTCACTGATTTTTTATTGGAAAAAAGAAAATATGGCAAAACTTTTTTAGCCAGCCTCCTAAATTGATTAGATTAATTTAAATTGCATAAGGTAGGTCAGTATTAACAATAAACTACGTCTTCTCCAGGAAATTAAGATACTAAGTGTCATTAATAAGTATGCCCAGGATGCTGTCATCCACTGGATTGAACTGCAGAGGATATTTCTTATCCCTTACCAGTATTTCTACTATAGTTTTGTAAAAGGGCTCATGTTTTGTGTTTTCACTGTGTCCTCGGGTGCCATCAGTACAGAATAGTAAGTACAGAAAAAATTGTTTGAACACCCGCAAAAGAGCAGTCAGTCAAGGGGATGGTTTAAAATCCCATGTGGGTATGATGTTGCGAGGCAGCCAGGCAGATGATTGTTTAGGCCGACACTGTGACTGCTAATGACAACAGATATTTGAATAACCTTTCTAGTATATGCATCAAATCTTCATAGAATACAACTAAATATGGCTTGGACTAATTACAGTCTCTTTATGGTTTGACCTTCCACATTATTTTGCACAAAACTGCGTATTAAAGTCAAGATGTCATCGTGACAGTACTTTTCAACAAAGTGCAATATTTAATTGTGTTGTACTGTAATGTAACTGTGATATTGCTTCCACAGTAATCAGTGGCTGCTTTGCTCAAACTTGTTTGTGAGTGAGGACACAGTGTCAGCTTGGGTGGAACTTTCCCATGAGTTTCTGCTGCCTGGATCAAGACCTCTTATCAGTTGTCAGTTACTCTCAGGGATCCTTTGTGTGAGAAGAGCCTCATCAGCTAATGATGCCTCATTCACCCATAGTGCAAATAAACACTACTAGATTTCCATGGAGGATTAGTCAGTTGAACCATAACAAAACGTTGCTGTTGTGCCTTTTGTAGCGTCACTCAATTCACTATGTGAAAGTGCAATAACTGATTTGTTTTGGCCACTTGGGGGCAGCGGAAGTAACACTGACTTATCATCACCTTTTAATTTGTTAACTTGTTAACAGCTGCTTATTTACGCATCCAGCAGCTACGGAGCAACATGATCATTCATTTGGAGTTGTGTTTCTGGCCGCCTGATGAATGTAAGTCAAATATTCACTCTCTTTTAGCTCTGTTTTGGTCACCATCTAGTTGCTAACTGTGTCTGTCTGCTGTCTGTTTGGTGGTGAGCAGGTAGTGTACGGTGGGTTTTTACTTTTTAGTGCTTTTTCACTGCAAACAGCTGCCTGCTATGTCTGAAAACAACACTATGAGAGCGGTGAGAATGAACCAAATAAAGTTAGAGGGCCGGACAGCTAAACAATGAGCTGAAACTCACTGTAAAGCTCCATAAAGCCGAGGGGAGCTGCAGATTCAGGTGCTAATTCTCTGTAGGTTCATCACTACGAGCGATTCCTCTCACATTGTCAAATGCATCGTTATTATAAAAATATCAATTGTAGCCATTTTAAAATGTATTAGAATTATTATTGTTGTATAATTTATAGGCTATTATTATTATTATTATTACTATTAGTAGTAGTAGTAGCATGACGATTAAGAAAGCAACATTTAAAAGCACTGTCTCTGTCTGCTGCTAAGGTTGAAAAGGATTGCAGGAAGAAACACTATATTGTTTCAGTTAATGGGCTTATGACTGCCCCAACATGATGCACAGTGAGTAGGTGTTTATTGACATTTATAGTGTTTATAGGTGTTTTATTGATTCAATAGCGTCATGACACTGACTGTACAGTATAAAGACGTTTTATTCTCAGAGTCGACTTCATGTTTCCCAGGCTTGCAGAGTTCTGTACAAACAGTCCACTTACCATCTGTTACTTCCCCTCTGCAGTTCTTCTTATTGCTTGTTTCATTCTTGTAAGCACATTTCTGGTTTCTGCATGACATGAGTTCCATTGAAGGTTACTTTAATCAAGCCCACATGATCTTCTGGAAATGGCCGTGCCATTTTTCCAGCGGCATTTGGATCTGACATCCTGAACTCAATGCACAAGTTACCATGGTGATGTACCTCGCTTTTAAAGGGAGCCACCTACCTGATGCTGGAAAGTCAGCTTAAACATGCAGTTACCTCGCTAATCGCACAGTGAAGCATTCTAGTACACCTGCCAGGTGTAACACAGAGTGCTTTGGTAATAATTTCCCATTTCAGGACTGTAGAGAATGTCAAAGTCAAGATCAAAGCTGATCTTTACCCTGGTTACGGACGGCTATGGATGACCTTTGCAACAACAAACATAAGGAGTACAATGCTCGTTAAATCTCCCATAGCTTTTGTCACCGCAGCATATGCAATTAACAAGATGAAAGCCAGTCCTATATGTTTATTCTGGATCTCATCCAATTACAGCTGAGGTGCGGTGGTAAATCCAAGCTGCTTTGTTTATCTTTTTTACGGATGGTCACACTCTTTGGGTTACATAGCTGAGCAGCTTCCCTTTGAGGGGGCAGCGTGCTGTTTACATGCGTTTGTATATGATGTGTGTGTGTGTGTGTGTGTGTGTGTGTATGCTCTTTGTGCCAGCACTGAATGTACAGTAAACAGAACATGACCCCTCAGCTACAGTGTGCTGGCTGAAGAAGCCTGACAGTGGAAGAAGGGCATGCAGGATTAGCGACTTGATTAAAGGTTGCCCCAATCTGCTGATAGATTCTGCAGACAATATAAATCACGGCAGTGGAGGATTTGAATATGAGATAATATTCTGGGAAAAGAGGGATTTGAGTTTCAAGTTAAGGGGATATCTAAAGTCATTCCATAACTGGAGACCAGATCAGCAGCATCAGGGCTTTGGGCCCTTTCACAAAGTAGCATAAAACACTGCAGCACATAATCTTCTTGTGTAACTTTATTAATAATGTGCCAGCAATGTCAATGTTTTTATAAAGCAGAGTATATTCTAGTAGACCGCAGACCATATTTGTTGAATTTGTTGCTGAATGCAAACATTCATTTTCCATTCTAGCACATTCAGAAATGTTTGAACTACCTAAGCTACAGCATTAGACCTCACAGTATATTGCATGCCACTCAGTTCCATAGCCTCACACACACACACACACACACACACACACACACATACACACACACACACACACACACACACGTCAGATCACTCTCCGCTTAATTAAAGAGCCTTCACCTAGCTGCTTCTGTGGTGAGACGTATAAACCCATGAGATCTTTAAGGATCTGTCAGTCACCGTGGGTTGGCGGTCAGTCTTCCTCTGACTCCAGTGAGGGGGAAGTCAGTGCACATTATCATCAATTGCAGTCACTGAACTATTATCTTAGCCAGATGGGGACGAGCTCAAATGAAGCAGCAGGGTTTCCTTCCAGATTCTCCCAGCATGCAGCTTTATACTTTCCCACATAAAATCCACCAGGTTTTTATAAGTTATACGATCATTGTGGGCAGAAAATGACATTTGCAGACCAGCCTTTTTTAAATCACGCTTTACATGATACTGATGTTGAACATTATACGTCACACTGAGGGTTATTTGCACTTGTCTGTTCCCTAATAGTCAGGGCATTACATGTCTCTGCACACTGCTCACATATGAATCTCCATGCCTCGTAGATTTTAGAGGAATCTGCAAGTGAAAATGACATTCTTTGAGACATGGATATCATTATTTCTCCTCCCGAAGGTAGAAAGTTTGGTCGCTTTCTGTTGAAATTTTATTATAAAATTTATTGCAGTCCCCTCCAGTCACCAACAACTAAATATTTTCATATTTATTATTTTGTTAGTTCTGACTCTGTCTGTCTGTATGGTTACTTTCAACTTCTTGCTAATGGCCCTCGGACCTATAATAAAAGTTCTTGACCCTCTTAAAAATCCCAAACTTTAACTGGACTACGATTACTCCCTGTGACTGTCACCCCTGCATCAAAGCTGCGTGATTGATTTGCTGTCATTTTATGATTTGATCGTGGCCAGCTACCACTGTGCAAACACAGTGCCCAGATAACAGCATGTTGGCAGACACTGAAGGTGAATAAAGGGCACGATAAGAGCACGCGTTGCTTTCCAGCAACCTGACATGGGATTTTACTTGATCCAACATTTGTCCATTAGTCAGAACATCGAGCTGTGAACAAAGAGGGGCAGAGATGTTATTTGCGCTCAGGTACCTTTCAGTTCGCCCTTTCAGTCATTCAGAATTTTTCAAAAGCTGTAGGGGAAAATGGGTCATGTTTATATTTCACATTGTTTTGACTGCTGTATCTATGGTACTGGACCGTCATGATCCTGTCTTGTTTTTTCCTTCTTCTTCTCTCACATTTCTATGTTTTATAATATCTTCACACACCCGCCAGATCAGATAAATTACTGGAAGCCCCCACTCCAGTTTTAACCCCTCCCTCACGCCATCACCAAACATTTGTTTCATTCTTCCACTTCCAGTCAGTAACACAATGATGACAGTTTGTGATGTGCTCTTGAAATAGCACCAAGGACATCAACAGTGAATGGCAGGAAGGAAGTTCTAACATGAAGGGATAAATGCACATAGAAAATGGCCTTTAATGGAGTCTCAGACAACAATAGAGGCTTGCGAACCCATCCCATCCCAACAATGATGTGATAAAGAAAAATAACAATATAAGCCCACAGCCAGTTTGCAGCCAATGGGAGGGCAAACAAAAAACCTCCAGCCTTGAGATTTGGAGAACAAGAAAAATTGCTTTTCTCTGTTGTAGAAAACCTCTAAAAGAACTTTTATGTTAACTAGGTGGTCTCAGTTTATCTCTAGTGACAGGCCTCACTGCGCAGGGCTCCATTAATACTAAACAAAAACAATCCTTTGAGATGTTACCTAATAATCCTAATGGATTAATGGTGTACGTATGGCCTTTTAGAGTGTGAGAACATATGAACAGCTGAATATAAAGGTCACTGACTTTCCCTGTAATCATTTTCTTTTAAAGATAAAATAAAACCTCTAACCTTTTGGACATTACTTCATAACTGGCACGGGAATTTCTTTTTTTTTCCATTTCCAAGTGATATATTTATACAATTAAGAAAATGAACTGCTCAGTAGTTTCATTGTAGATAAAACATTTTTCCACATCATATTCTCAGTGGTGGAAGAAGTATTTACATATTTTGCTTAAGTACAAGTAGCATTACCTCAATGTAAAAATACTCCACTAGAAATAAAAGTCCTGCGTTCATAATTTCACTGAAGTAGAAGTAGAGAAGTATTATCAGCAAAATGTACTTAAAGAATAAAAAGTAAAAACATTCATAAGACAGCAGAGTGTCATATTATATTACTGTACTTTTATTACTAATGCACTGATGTGTAGGCAGCATTTTAATGTTTAATGTAGCTGGTTGAGCCGAAGCTAATTAAGTACTTTATATACTGTTGTTGACTCTATAACAATGCATCGTGTATGTGAAATCTTGATCTTCAAAGTAACTATAGCAGTAAATATACTTAGTTACTGTACTTGCCACTACTGTATATTCTATCTTCTTCTGCTTCTTTTGTGTATGCATACCATATTTAGTATCAATGTATTTGAAAATCTGAAAGTCTGGATACTGACTAGAATTTCAAAGAAAAAAAAAAAAATATATATTTTTATGTTTTTTTCAAACTTCCAGTTACGAGTGAGCCAGCCGGTTTTATTTTTCCTGCATTTCATCTTCATGCCAGCAAATTATAGCGTCTGTCATGGAGGTCTATTTGTTTTTCCCACATGGATTCACATGCAACTAAAAGTCTAAAAATCATTGTGTGGTTGTGAACACAAACACACGAGCACAAACACACAGTCATGAGGGTTTGACGCTGCCCTTTTTGGCATCCCGCCTTAGTAAACAATATTTCCTGGGATATCTACAATGCAAATTCTGTCTCTCACTCTCTCTTTTACACACACACACACACATCCTGCCCCTGAATGTGCTGTTTATATCATTTAGCACCCATTACAACTTTAGCCTGTTGTAAGCTGCGCATAAACACACACAGATCACACAAATCAGTGTGGGTCAGAGCAGGAATTAAGTGTTTGTTGTGATAATGAGATGGTGTATTTTACTCCAGAGGGATAAATACCGCAGGATTTCTGAGAAGTAGAGATATGAGCACTGCAGTTCTCACATGTAAACACACCACATACACAGTCGTGCCCAAACACACTGAGAAGATAATCCTACCATGTGTGTATGAGATGTATGAGTTTTGTACTTGGGGTTGTTTATACAAGAAGAAGAAGAATCGTCCTCTGTTGCATGTAGACAAACAAGTACCATTCCTGCATGATGGCTACCCTACTGTCCACTTTCCGTCATTTTGGAAATGCTGGTATGGAAAAATATCACATCAGGGTTTTGTCAAAATCGGGTCAGCTATTGTGTGTGACAGATGGATGGATGGACGCAGTGTGTGTGTGTGTGTGTGTGTGTCTTACTTTGCACACAGTTACAACGTTAACTCCCCTGATCTGAAGAGTGAACCAGAGAGACAGAGAATTACAGTGCAGCCTTATTTGGACTTTTGGACGGCACCAAATATTCCCAAAGAGTCTGATCTTGTTTACTTACGGTGAAGCCAGTCAAATCTAAAGCTGTGAATAATGAAGGGCTGCAAACACACATTTGACACCCTATGTTTTATTTAAGTGTTCTGGGTATGCCTCCCAAAAACATAGCAAATTACATCACGTGGTCAATATATCTGATACAAAATGCATTAATGTGGCAAAAGCAGGTTTGGTTCGGGGCCCAGGCAAATTCACTCTCCTGCTTTGGTTGACCTTGTGCCATAGTTTAGGAGAATAATGGTTCTCTTCGTAGCGTTTAACATTATAACAACATACGCTTGAGGCAAAGATAAGCCAGTCAAAATGAAGGACCTGGGCTATGTTAGCAGGAGCTCAGTCATTTTCTTATCGTTTCTGGCCGGGGGAAGGAAACACAATGCCACCCACATGCAGAGTGAGCTTGTAAGTTTCTATTCAAATAACCATTCGAAATGTATAATATGTAACACTTGCCAAATTGGTTACAACCAGGGCCTTGTCACCCTGTTTCTTGTACTTTAAGTAGATTCTGATGGACATCTTAGTTACATGTGGGTAATGAAATCAGTGTTGGGAAAATTATAAAATAAATACATTTAAAAAACTGAGAATTCACTGAAGCGAGCCTTTGTAAGTGGCACCAAGCTAAAAGAGTAGTTACAGTTTAGAAGACTCATAAAGTCAAGAGTTACAGAGCAATATCTATCTTAAGTTTGCTAACATTAGCCACCATAAGCTACAGGTCATACTAGACCAAGTAAGGCTGTAAGGTTATTTTGCATTTTATTTGTAAGATGATGTAAGAATTAGTTATTTCTTTGTTCAAAAGTCACAAGTCTTCCTTTATTGCTGAAGCACTCTGTTCTTCTGTACAGTCCTCTTTTGACATAGCTCTACTGCCCTTAATGCCCTTAATGAATGACATTTAAGGACTTCTTCTTCAGATTAATGCACTTTTTAATATCTTAGAGAGAGTGTGTGCTGGCTGATGAGATCAACTTTCCCAAAATAGAAAATTAAGTCAGCTGCAGTGTGTGTGTGTGTGTGTGTGTGTGTGTGTGCACAAGAGAGAGCGAGAGAAATTGCAGAAGAGAAACACTGAGCTCGTGAGAGACAAAGAGAACATTCATCTAAACTAAAAAAACATGGACCCTGGAAACCTCATACATATTACCAGCACAATGACACCTGCTAAAAAACTCATAATCATGGACCTGTGTTCCAAACACTTGCAGAAACAGCTGTTCATTAATACACTTAAGCTTATTGTGTACTGAGATCCAGTGGTGGAAGAAGTACTCAGATCTTTTACGTAATTAAAAGTGGTAATATCACAGTGTAGAAATAAAAATCATGCATTCAAAATGTTACTTGAATAAAAGTACAAAGGGACCAAAGTACCAAAAGTAAAAGTACTCATTATGCTGAATGGCCCATTTCAGAATAATACATTATATTATTGGATTCTAATTATTGATGCATTAATGTGTTTAATGTTGCAGCTGGTAAAGGTGGAGCTAATTTTACATACTTTATATACTGCTGGGTAGCTTGTGAATTTCCCCCCCGAGTATCGGTAAAGTTTTATCTTAACCTATAATAATATCACAATTTATTTGCTGATCATATTTTGTATTGTTCAACTGAATTTGTAAGGTAATTTAAGTTATCAAATAGTAGCAGTAAATGGAAATACTCAAGTAAAGTACAAGCATCTAAAACTGTACTAGTAAGTAAATGGACTTTGTTACTTTCCACCTCTGCAGAGATCCCAACAAATGTACACACATTTGCAGTAATAGGTAGTGTGCTAATAAGTCCAGATTTAAAGGTCACCTACTGTATATGTGATAAATAACAATGTGTGACCTTGACGTTGAATGTGTTTTTTGTAATGGACAAGTGCACGCTGTATATACACAAATCCACTCGCACTCTGAAAGGAAGAATCGCTGCTTTGCCAAAATATTTGAGACTCTCACATTCCGCCCCTAAAAGACGGAGCAGATAAGTGTTTCTGATGGCTGCCAGAAAGCAGCTTTCAGATGTAATGCACACGCAAGGACACACACACACACACACACACACAAACACACTGCTATTGCCAATTGAGATCCTATTACGCCGCATTAAGGGAAATGAATCAGCAAAGCAACTCCTTCTTCAGTATGTGTAAAAATGTCCTATATTATGTTTCTTTTACACACTTTAAGCTTGATTGAATGAAAACACAATGCAGAAAAACTTACTTATGGATACAAACACGCATTCATACACACACACACACACACACACACACACACACACACATCATATACAAACGCATGTAAACAGCACGCTGCCCCCTCAAAGGGAAGCTGCTCAGCTATGTAACCCAAAGAGTGTGACCATCCGTAAAAAAGATAAACAAAGCAGCTTGGATTTACCACCGCACCTCAGCTGTAATTGGATGAGATCCAGAATAAACATATAGGACTGGCTTTCATCTTGTTAATTGCATATGCTGCGGTGACAAAAGCTATGGGAGATTTAACGAGCATTGTACTCCCTATGTTTGTTGTTGCAAAGGTCACACTTTAAGCTTGATTGAATGAAAACACAATGCAGAAAAACTTACTTATGGATACAAACACGCACTCATACACACACACACACACACACACACACACACACACACACACACACACACACACACACACACTTTCACATAAGTACACTCACTCACACACCTGTCTGCCACAGATGTTACTTACTCTTTCAGCATCAATCCCAAGCTCCTATTTGAGCACAATGGCTCTCGGCATGATGGGAATTATACATCAACATCTTATGGAAAATTCACCCACTCAAAACACACAGTGCATATTTAATTCATGTCAGCTGTATTATATCTGTATGATATATCCTTCCTTTTGTAACAGCAGCAAAAATACCTCAGATTCTGAGATTTTGTTAATGTTAAATTGGTTTTGTATCAGGTTATCTTGAAAGCCTGCATATATAGCATAACATTATTACTGCTATACTCTGTTACCCATTCAGTGGAGCAAACAGAGATCTAATTGAGAATGAAATGCAACATGGGATGCGTATGATCGTTGTGCAAAGATTATAATATGTCTGGCTCTCCAAACAGTGACTGCACAATGATACAGGCTTATTATTCAGTTCCCTGTTTATTTCCATCTGATTCATTCAATTATATATATATAGAAAAGACCAAGGAAAGGTCTTTCTTCACTTCTTGGAACAGTTCTGTCACAAAGACAGCTGATGCTAAATCAAACCCCTGGTTAGTTAGCGCCAAATAGGCCAAGGTAATGAACTGGAAAAGGGCTCTAGGTCACTAAGAGCTCTATTCGCCATGGGCAATGGCCCAGACATCCTCTCTCCTGCAGCATCCCTGAACAGCATGATAAG
The DNA here is from genome assembly GCA_008360985.2 of Macquaria ambigua. Taxonomy (NCBI): domain Eukaryota; kingdom Metazoa; phylum Chordata; class Actinopteri; order Centrarchiformes; family Percichthyidae; genus Macquaria; species Macquaria ambigua. The sequence continues at coordinate 287,289 of VMKM01000429.1, read as the reverse complement.
GGCTCCATAATTAGGAAGGTAGATAGGTATAGTATGGGCCACAGACTGTAAAAACTAATGGACTCACTAAACTGACATCCATTAACAGGCTTTCTGAGGGCTGCTGTCAGTGATGCAGTATGGCAAAAAAAACATACTTTCCTTCTTATACATCATTATGTTTAGCCAGTGTGAGGAGCAACGTGGATTCTGTCCAGTTACAGCATGTGGACTGTTTCATCAGTGGATTGAATATGCCAGAGCTGTGTGATGTGTGCTTATAATGTAATAAAAAAGTATGCTTGGGTGTGTGGAGGTGTTCGTATGGCAGAATTTGCATGCAGCAGACAAACAGTTGGAGCCATTAGGGATATAAGACACAAATTACATTTCTTAAACTCAGTAATTCATCTTTATGAGGAGGTGTTGTTATGGTGAAAAATTTAAATTAAACACACGCTGAAGCAACACAACTAAAAACCTTGATTGCACTAAACTTCAGTCATGGACATGTGTGTCTATCATGCATGTTTGTGCACTGGGGAATAGATGTTGTCATTCTTTCCAAAGAAGAAATATCCAGCAGAGCAACACGGGAAGCTACTGCAGTATATGTTAATGTTTTATCTTGTTCCTTGTAATAATTCAGCCAGCCACTTTTTTAGAAACACATTTCCATATTAAATATATTCAAGTCAGAGGTGCTTGCAGTGCGTGAACAACACTTGTGTGCAAGCTTTCCTGCAGAGAGCCAGTTGGGTGTGGGTTTAGTGTTAAATGATGTGAGGTGCTCTCTTGCATTAAAATATGGTTTAAAGCTGCTATGTTAAGGCAGAATATGAAACCTTTGAGGCAAGAAAACTCTCTACATGCTTTATATACAGCAGAAAAAAGGCACATATGACTACTAAACATGTGACATGAAACAATAGACCTGGTCTGACCTTGAATAAGAACTCAAATTACTTTTCCCACACCCACACTGTTGCTCACCACAGGCCAAGCACAAAACCAACAAACACTGAACCAACACAGCTCTCACAGACCCACATAGAGCAAAAACCTCATGCACTTTACAACTGACACAAACATTTAGTGTAGACAAAGGTGAGGAAATCAAGCAGCCCCTACTCAGATCTCCCAGCAGTGTGGTGCAGCAACCGTGCTGGGAGAGAGATAAACATCCCCCGAACAGCTAAACCCCCCAAAAAACAGCATAATAGAACAAAACAGAATTGTGTTAAAACAGGAAGAGAGGGGCAGTGGGAAGAAGTAGTGACAGATCTATGAAAAAAACAAAATAAAGATAAAAGAACCAGACAGACAGACAGAGCAGTAGACACAGTTGAGGCACAGTAGCAGTAACTCTGCTGGCTGATGTGTAATGACTGGCTGTTTACTGAGGCAAGAGAGGGCAAAGGGAAAGCAGTGGGGAGCACTTTGGCCTGCCATCAGGGTGGCTGCTGGAGCTCTTAAGAACCTCAATGAGGGGTGGCGTAACTTCATTAGAGTGAGAGCAGGTGGGGAGCACTGAGAGACTCGAGGGAGGAGGGACGATCCCATCTGCAGCCAAACAAGCAATTAGACACACAGAGTCTCTGCCACCTGCCTCGGCTGTGACGAATAAAAGGTGGATCAAGATTGCTGTGTAATTATGACGGCTATCTAAGCCATCCATCTAGGTGTGTGTGTGTGTGTGTGTGTGTGTGTGTGTGTGTAACTGTGCTGTTCATGTTGGCTTTTCATGTGTGTGTGTGTGTGTGTGTGTGTCAGAGGGATTTAGTTATTCACATGTGTTAGAGTAGCACATCAAATTGCTGTCTGCAACAACAAGAGTGAACGCAATGAGGGCACTCATTGATCTGGACACTGTGAACACACACACACACACACACACACAGAGGAAGTTAACTGCGTGGAATGGAAAGATTGCCTATTTGTTGCTATAACAACAGCTTGATTAAGGTCTTGCTGCTAAAAGAGGCTGCTCAAAAATACAAATTTCCATTAGTACACGCAAGACAGCAAATATGAACATTCACTTAATTTTCCTTTGTTTTCACCGTGATGTTAATGTTTAAATTAAAAGAGCAATAACCGTGCAATGTAGATGAGCAGCAAAATCCTTCTCTTTGTATCAGCTGGATCATCACTACAGCAAAGATCCCATCATTATGATCTAAGAAATGTTCAAGTATATACTCAGCTGTAAGGTTACAATCTATAAAATAATTGGTCTTGAGGTAAATACAGAGACGCAGTTAAAGACATAAACAATATTAAAGAACTGCAACAATCGAACCCTCCATTTACTGTGCTTCTCCAGTGACTCTTCTTAAACTCTTCAGAGGAAACTTTTGCATGTAGTCTATTTTTGTCTTTAGCGCAGATTCACTTTTGAAATTCAAAATAAAAGTAGGAGAAGGGTTATATAGGAGGGCTGTTGATGGAGCGCTCTGAAGGTCTGTTTTTAAACTGTTGGCTGGAGCCACAAAAATTGGGTCACAGGTCTGTTTTTGTTGGATGTCATCATGAAGGGACTGAGTCCACTTACAAAAAACAATCTCTTGTAACTGCTCTTTAAGATTCAGTGAAGGAAGCTCGGGAGCATTTAAATCTTGTGGATTGAGTGATGTAGACAATACTGTATTTCAGCTCTAGAGGACTTACATATCATTTGTGTGACATATTGTGGAAGCCACAATACAAAATTTAAACAAATATAAACAAAATGAATCACACAATATCAAAATTGTTATAATGGCAACTATAACCAAAGGCTACATGCTTTGTTTTCTTGTGACAAAGTTAGGACAGCTCACTGACACCCTTGAGTGTGTTTTGTCTTGTAGCATCATCTAGTGGATAAGTGTTGTCATAGCAGCTCACTGTCTCTGTTGGTTCCTACACTAAATTAAAATGAATGAAAGTGTTAAATGAAATGGTTGCAAATCAAATTTGTGATTTGCACAATGGGATTAAGGGGATTAAGATACTATAAAAAACATAAAACAAAACGAGTCACATAAAGTGACATATTTTGACAATCTTGTTCTATTTATCTGTCAAGAGTAATTATCTTGTCTGTATCTTGACTGCAGCTGATTTTCCAGTTCATTTTAAAAGTCTAAACTACATACTATCATTTAGAAAAGACAAACCATCAAGGCTGAAACAACACTGTAAGTGGTCATTATGTGCATTAGTACTGCACTATGTATGGCTGCTTTGAGTATAGCTAGATTAATGCAGTGACATTTTCTTAGGTTGGATGTACTCTGACCTAAGTAAATGTCACTGCACGCTTGGGTGACTCTGTGAGTGTAGGCAACACAGAAATAAAAGTGTAGAACTGAAAAGAAAGATTTTAAAGGAGATTGTCCCTAATTACCCGTGAAACACATTTGAGACTGAGACTTCCTCACTTTAATTATATTTTTTAAGACCTTATCTTTTTCAACATCTAGGCTACTTAAACACTAGGTTTTGTAGGTTTGAGTAATGGCAAAATAAGCAATGCGCTAAAACCATTAATGATTGATACATTGGTCATATTGTTTATATGAGACAGAAAAGGTTTGATTTTTCTTTCAGTTTTCCATTAGGGGGAAGCAACATCCTTTTCCTCTCCAACAGTGAGTAGCCTTGGGGCAGCTCATTACTGCTCCTGTGGCTGAGGCAGAAACTGGATGTTAGCTAGAAAACAAACAAATTAAGATAACAAAGAACAAATAGACGTGAGAATGTTTATCTCTGCATGAAGGAGATTTACTGTAGCACACTGTGTTCTTCCAGTTCATTTCAGTCCTTTATTCTTTCTGCTGTGTGCATCACACTGTGATCTCTTTCCTCTTTATTTTTCTTCTTTGTATTACAGTATTCTTCCATACTACTTGCACATGCTTTCAGCTTGACACTTTATTCACATTTAACCATATTCAGCTCTTTATATGTGCTGTGGTTTCTAAAACATTTAGCTTTTAATCAAACATTTTATATGGACTTTTAAAAATGTAATGTATGGCACACAGATATTTGATAATGATACCAATAGTGCCATCATGTGGCCAGTGATAAAGAAGTTTAAATTTGGGCTTACAATCTCCTGAGAGACTGTGAGTGCACTCCACTGGGAACCTTTGGGCAGTCATACTCTCACAGATATGACTTCTATCTTTGTGGCTTATTATGTGGTTAGTGCAGCTTCAGAGGAAAGCAGCAACTCACCTCCGGGTTTGAGCAAAGACCACCAAAAGGTGGAGAAGGCTATGTATGAAACACACACAGTGGTTACCCCCGTTCCTGGTTCATTGCGATTAAAAGGACTGAAGCAGCAGCCTTGCCAGTCATCTATACAGGGCATCCTACCAACTGGTTGACCAAACAAAGTGAAGTCTGTTGAAGCCCTATTCACACAATAAAAACATTGGAGTTACATACAAATAACTTCTGTTTATGTAGCAAGCATTTTCTATACAACCAGTGGTCCCACATGAGTAAAGATTAGTCACAGTATCTTCTTCATGTGAGTAATCAATCTAAAATTTAGTTGAGAGATAAGATTAGTTGATCTGTAAAAAAAAAAAAAAGACAAATGGAAAAAAAAAGAAAGTCATCATCCCTAATTTGCATGTAGGCTACAGTTTGCAGGCTAGTGCTCCCTCATGCATGTCCTCATCTTGTGCCATGCAAACATTTACTCACATATGCATGAATGCTAAAACAGACCCACATGCAATGCACCTCTCGTGTAACTTCCAACATTCACACACGCAAATGCACCAGCGCCGCCCACGACACACCCGCTCAGTAACAGTGGCAAACCATGTGAAAATCCATTCAAGCAAAATAATGTGGGCTTCTTAATCACCATTTGAAAAAAATAGGACACTGAGTCAGACCAAATGATATGAGCACACATTACAGGATAAAATTGACCACTGAAATTAGAACCCTGGTACAAATCATCTATGCAACTCTTAAATCTTTTCTGAATCATTCATGTAAAAATGCATTTACAGATGGATACACTGTGAGCAACAATAAGGCAATGCCTTTGATTGGCAACAATGTTAAGATCTCCTGTGGCATTCAGGCGTGACTCCCCTTTTATCAGGGGGCCCAGTGTTTCAGTGTCACACAGTCTGAACGACATGATCGATACGTTTTTGCCCGCAGGCCTGCTGTTAGCTTGTTGTCAACTGGATGATTGGCCATTCTTGAGACCCAAGGGAAAACTGAACTGCAGTTCCTGAAGTCGAATTGAAGCAACTAGCTAGGTAGCACTACTATGTCCCATTCAAAGGCAATACATTATTTTGTATTTAACTGTACTGTCTTAATAATCCAGTCTATAGGTGTGCTTTTATAACCTTGCAATGAAAAACAGGCCACCCACTGATTCATTCATGCACCTTTCGGAGGGAATCACCACCACTGGATTCTTAAGTTTAACACTTTTATAACCTTTTATAAAATGTGTATTTTCTATTAAGTTCAGCCATTGACCAAAACAGGTACAAGCTACTGTATATTCTCTTACTGACTGCACGTGTACTTCAGAGTGAGTCTTTTTATATATGTTCTGTCAACTTGCACAGAATTTAAGGTCCTGTTGTACCCGTATATATCACTACAATATGTATTGTTATGCATTATATGATTGCATAACTTGTATGTATGTTTTCCTTGATAGTTTTGCACCAATGTCCCATGTCTATACATTCACTGTGAGGAAAATGAAGACATGCTGACCCACCAAAACAATCAACTGATCAGTATTTAGTTTGAAATGCTTTTTAAATCATGAATAATAATGATTTACGTGCTGTGATGATAGTGGTTCCACTTGATTTCAGACAGTTTTGAAAGGGTGACTAAATGTATTATGTGTGATCACTCTTTCAGGTGATATTATAGACTTATCTGTAATATTACCCAGGTAATCAAAATCCAGTTGGTCATTTTGAATTGAATGCAGAAAAAAAAGTAATGTTGCACATCCCGTTCCACATTAGGGCCAGGTGGAGGATGATTCAATAAACTCCCAAATCTCTGCCTTTTTTCTATTAAGTTGTGGGAGCTTTATGAATAGTCCCTATTTTTACCATTTCAGATTTAATCTCATCATTGGATCATGTCTCATCTATGCTTGTAAGGACTTTGTGTGAAATGGAAAAAAAGGAAGATTGCTCAGGTTGTTTTTATAATATTTGTTTTGCTGTAACAGCATTGTTATTTTATTGAGCATTTTGCTGCTATCTTATTTAAGGTCCTTCTGGGCTTCACACAGTAAAAGAAATATTACAAGGGATGAACTACAGACGAATACAAAGATACATAAATATAAAACACCCACAACCACACACATATATAGTACACACACTCAGATTGAGAGGTATGATGTATGCACTTATCACCATGCATGGTCGTGGCCGGCTCTCCTTTATGATGGGAACTGTGATATAAACAAATACTGAATACAGGCACACACACACACACACACACACACACACACACACACACACACACACACACACACACACACACACACACACACACACACACACACACGCGCGCACAGGAGGTCCGGCTGTATTGAGGTCTATTCCTGTTTCTGACAGCTACACGCATCACTGGCTGTTTTTGTCTGAGCCAATCAGCAAATGGCTCACTGGGTGTTTCCTTTTACTGCAGCGGGGGTTAAGAAGAGCAGGGCAGAAACAAATGACTGAAAAGGAAAAAAGAAACGCTGAAAGGTGTGAGGGAGAGAGATCAGACCACTTACTACAGTGACGTGAATTTGTTAACGGTACGTCAAACAGGAGAGCAGTGTCACACTGGATGGACCAATAGGAGGCAGAGAAATGGGGCCACTTATGACATCAATGCTGGCATGGGATGAGAGTTGCCTGCATGAGGGAGCTTTCCAATGAGTAGACAGACGGAGTGAGCATACAGTGATACTCCAGTCATCAGCAATACAAAAACACAACCCACACGCTTTCTGCTTTACAATCCATGTTTGCACAAGCTAAAACATTTTCCTTTTTCATTCACGCTAACGTGTACATACACAACATAGATGCACATAGCTTGAAAAACATCCACAGATGGCGATTCCTGCAAAACATTAGACACTGTAAATATAACATGTCTGCTCTGTAAATGTGCTGATGCTGCCTGAAAATTTTATTTCACCACATGGGCAAAGAGAAGCTTATTGTTATTGGAAAAATCCCTCATATGAAAATTGAAACCATATCTCATACAAGATATATTCATATGCAGCTATTTTGCACATGAATGCATGCAGGGTTAAGCATAATTGCAATGGGAGCAGAACATTCATATTTGGACATATGCAAAAGGTTTGGATATTCCTACAATATCCGAATAAAGGGAAGTAATGTACGGTAAAGGAGCAGTAATGGTCAAGAAGCTAAAAAACACATATTTAAGGCTGTGGAAAGATTGTGGTCATGGTTAAATAATGAATTAAATGAAAATTAGTATCATATGTATATTTATTTCTGCAATAGCCTTTTGCAATCTGTATTTACCTCGCTTTTATAGAAGTTTTATTGTTAGTGGCGGAGTCTGCCATTGTAGCGCTAGATTCAAATATTATTTTGTTCTTATTTATTTATTCATAAATAACTAACTAATTATTATTCTTGGTGGAAATGACAAATTAATTTAAACTTTTTTAATGCATATTCCTGCATTATAACATTCTGCTGTTGAAGTGCATATTCACATTTGTGTAATAAACTTTACTGCACGTTTAATCACAAAAGCAAACTAAAGGTCTAACCTTGTAAGGCTTAGCAACAGAAAAAACTAAGATCCACTTCACTGGACCAAAGCCACAGATGTTATACAGCTCCACCTTGGAAGCCTTCAGTGGTATTTGATGGTTTGTTGGGCACAATACAAAACCTTAAGGCCAAGTTCTCTGCTCCAACTTTGAGATGCTTTTGTGCACGCACACACAAAGATAGATGCAAGACACATAAGCATAGACCTAATGCACGTATTGTATTATATGTATTGTGTCTGCTGTGTGCAACAATCTGAAGCTGAGCCAGGCCTGTAACATGTTTCCTTTTTTAAATAGAAAAAGAAAAAAAAAACGGAGTATGATAAATAAGAATATTGCAACACCCAGCACACACCCAACACACACACACACACACACACACACACATACACAAGCAGCATGGAGGAATCCAGTTAGCCAGATCATGTTTCTTTCCTTAACAAAGAAGTCTCTTTCTGTGTCTATATCTTTCTCTCTCATGCACACACACACACACACACACACACTGCTCATGCCATCCATATTCCGCAGTAATTATCAAGAACGGAGTAATAAGTACAACACACTGAAGCAGCAATCATCTAAAAGTGATTATTGTTTGAGTCTAAGATATGTTTTACAAGAATTACATTTTGGTAAGTAGCTTGTTAACATGAGAAAATGCAGTTAGATTTCCTGATTTAATCTGACAACATAACATTTTGGTGGAGAGGCATGATTTTTTTCTTGGGAGGGTTCAGCCCCCCTTAAAGACCCCTGAGCCCCGGGTATGTATGCAAGTCTGTATGCAATGAAAATCTGCAGGCATGAATATTGATGGACATGTGTCCACACAGTATGTGTATAGTATGTTCTCTGTGCTAGGTAATTCAACAGTCCTAACACTGGTGATGGTAAAACTTTATCGATCCCATACAGGAGCATATATGGGGGACATGTTTCGTAATGACTTTTTAAATCCTACCTATTATTTAGGGATTAGTAATGTGTTAATCCCAGGTGTACTGACAATTAATCAAATCAATCAAACATAAATGCTGTACTGTATATCTTTGTGTACAGACACAATACATGCATGCAAACACATGCACTCACTAACACTTTTCTGGCCTGACTGACCCCCACAGGAGGGATTTAGCACTGGCTTTAAAAAAAGAAATGTGCTGGATCGACCATCCGCATAACAAGGAGAGTTAGATGACTAGTGGCTGTGCGCGACCTTTCACTACCATGTCAACTTTAATGCTGACATATTTAAAAATGCATCTTTTGTTGTTCATTTGGTCATCCCAGCCACAATGGGCCACCATTTTCAAACACCAAAGGCATATCTTTTGGAAAAAGTTCTCCATTTGATCGCAGACCCACCACATACTCCATCCACATACACCAACATGCTGGCTGTGACTGTTATTTGAGTCATGAATAAGCTGCACATTCAGAGTGTGCTGATGCACTCCATTCTTCAGGCTTCACCAGAATAAACAGCAGAAGGCCTGCTATGCTCATATCAAATATCAAATTAATCCACATTAATAATGCTTAATAATATTATGCGTCATTATTATTATTATCTTTTCATAACAACCTTATCAGCTATTGCAAAGAGTGTAGGAAGGGATCAAGATAGTGCTATGGGCGCAGTGTGGCTCAGGAAACAGCAATGAGAGAAATTCACAAAGTTAGTATAGAAAAACCTCTGGGAATTATGGGAAATTTATGACGTCATGACAGACTGCTGTGAACCAGCTATTCTTCACTCTTGCAGAGTGAGAGTGAGGCTGGGATGTGGCTAATCAGAGGGGCTTGCCAACTTGTCCAGTTATGTTCCCACATTGTTGATGTGATGCACAAATGACTGGGCATTTCTTTGTTCATATATTCTTGTGCAAAGATATGAGACAAAAGTTGTTTAACATGTGAAAGCATTCAATATTATATACATGTAGAATAATGATGTGAATTTTCCATAGACACTTATTTTCACAAGCTGTTGTGATTGTTACAATCCCCTGGGATTTTACTGTACATTCATCTGCATTTCTATCTACTTGCTCTTCTTGCTTTCTCACCCTCCCTCCCGCTCTCTGTTGCTGTAAACCCACAGCTCCTATGGGAAGGTGTTGGGATGATAAGAAACAGACAGTCTGGAAAGCAGGGAGAGGCAGGAAGGGAGCGGGGGAGAGGAGTAGTGGGGCCTTCACAGCTGTGTCTAGTGCTTTATTCTCTTTCTATTTATGATTCCCAGATGTTTGTTTGGCAAATCCGGGTTTAGTGGAGGTACACACATGCGTACACATGCACACAGGCACATGACGCACGTAACGGCATAAATTGCTAAATATACTGAGTGTATTCAGCATTCAGCAAATTGTCTTTTAAGAGATTACCAGGTGGTGCATTTTGTTGCATAACTTTCACATGGTGTGTTGTTCAGGGACTGCTTTATCAAGAAAAGAGGCAGAAGGAATGAAAGAAGGGGAGACAATAAAGAGAAACAGGAATTAAGCATATGATGTACTGACATCACCAGTGGCTTTGTAAAATCTTTATTTATCCAGGTTAAAAAGCATACAGTTACCTGGAAGCTGCCCAGCACAGCCACATTCTTTCACCATTTAGTCAGTGCCATCGTGATGGTAGCTGTGAGGCAGCGGGGTGTTGCTCATTTACTCCTCCTAGCTCCTCTGTAGCTTTGTGCTGCTGTTCTGAGAAGTCAAACCAACAAACTTCTGGGCACAAGCCCAGTGCTGTAACCTTGTGTCTACCTTCACCTCCTACTTTACCTCCTTTGTGTGTGTGTGTGTGTGTGTGTGTGGTGGGTGTTGCAATATTCTTACTTATCATTTTCAGATTTTTATTTCTTTTTCTGTTTAAAAAAGGAAACATGTCACAGGCCTGGCTCAGCTCCAGCTTGTTGCGCAGATTGCAGACACAAGCTGTAATAATACAAACCATCAGAAAATGAACAAACAAGAAATGTGAAATAAAAGCACAAAAACAAGACGTGCTTGTGTCACTGTGGAGTATATGTTCTCTTCTCTTACATTCTCCTCATCTCACTTACTTAAAAGCTGCACTAATCAATAATTTCATGATAAATAAAACTGTGTAATTTGAAAGGGGTCGCTCATAATGACAAACCCACAGATAATTATTACCTGCAGTTCCCTTTAGCTCTATGGTGGGTTTTTTAAAAACGTTTTTCAGGTCACAGTTTTGGTTTTACAAGCTGCAATTTTATTGGTTTAGTCCCAACATTTTCCCAACATCAGCTGGTTTCAGTGAACAAGTTGATAAACCCACTGTAACCCACTGTACGCCACCTGCCCAACACCAAACAGCAGACAGACAAAGTTAGCGACTAGCTGGTGAACACAGTGGAGCATTTAGCAGCTAAAGAGTCATACATTTCCCTCAGGAGTTGGTGGAAACCAAAACAGAGCTAATAGGAGAGTGAATATTGGACTTATATTCACCAGATGGCCAGAAACATGACTCCAAATCAATGCTAATGTCGCTCCGTGCCTGCTGGATTTCTAAATAGTAAACTGTTTGCTAACATGGCCACCATAAAAACTAAATAAAGTGATAATAACTCAGTGTTGTGTTTACAACTTCTTCTGCCCCCAAGTGGAAGAAATCTATTAATTCAGCTAAAATATAGTATTAGAGAACTATATTTTACATCACTTTTTTACATCATTTCTACACTTCTAGAGCAAAGACAAATAATTGACAATTTCACTTTTGTGTATTACTGTGTTGTGTGTGTGTGCACGTATGTTCTCCATCCATTACATCTCATCCCAACTCTGTTCAAAATTACTTTCAAGGGTCCTTCTCCTCACCTCTCTGGATGCCCACTGCTGGGTTTATGGCTTTACAAATAAGGCCAATTACATGTGCTTCCGGGTACGCCTGCTCACCGTGAGCCAGTGTGACACCGGTACAATGGGCCAATAATGGCTCTCTTGCTGGGAAATAAGCCCATAAGGATGATGACTAAATGGACCAGGCTTTTCCCTATTCCCTTTCCTCCACTTGCTTGCTTGCTCTCTCTGTCTCCTCATCTGTCCAGCCTGGGTGTGTGTACATGCACATGTCAGTATGCTTACATGAATGTACAGTATGTAATTGTGCAAATGTATATGTAACTTGTCACTGTTTTTAGAAAAAAAGATGACCTCTGCAACACAGACAGCTGACCTTTTTACGGGAAACCTGTAGATTCTTGTAAGGTATTACCAGGCAATTTCCAGGCCAGCTGGGAAATGTTCTTCATCCATTTTGTCCCGCATTTCCTCCCAATTGGTTGTCCCCTCTGTATCTCCAGTGAGGAGACCCATGGGGAGCCTCTTGGTCAATTGCCTGAAGAACATAAACAGACCAGCAACCCTGCAGGGAAATCTCAGTTGGGAAGTTTGTATCCACAAGCTCATTCTTTTGGTCACTACCAGGCAACACTGTAGCCACTACACTTAATTGGTGATTCATGTTACAACACTCCTCACTGTCACTTGAATAAGATGTGCTCTGAAAGAACCAGTTTGTACGATGTGTGGTCCCACCTCGTCGGATGGCAAAAGTGTTTACAGCTGTTCCAAAAGGCCACACTGGAAGACAGAGTGAAAAGCCGGCCATCATAGGGAGGGGGGATAATCATTGAAATATGGGGATAACAGCGCACATTTTCAGACAGTCTCTACTGGAAGGCATTCATAGTGTTGCACTCAGTTGTTCACATAAAAGGTTTAAGGATAAAGAGGAAAAACCCTGTCAACTTTCTCATCTCAGTGGGTGTGAATGTCGGATTGTGAGATTGTTGTTTTGGTAAGTTGTCGGAAATGTGTGCGTGGGGGGTTTCCGAATTGGTTTCCGAAGCTGTTCAACCATCCAACAAGCACTTCAGTTGAAGCCTACTGGCCCCCATAAGTTTATAAGATCATGAAGTCCTCCACTTGGGATAGATGTCTACCCTTCTCTGATAGGGGAAAGCCCCTGTTTTCTCATTTCAGACTTTATCTGATCTTTATCTTGACTGTATCTTTGAGATCTTAGTTCAATAACGCAAGAAGGATGACGCCACCCTTATGTCTCCAAACTGAGTAGTCTGCAGACCTTAGCTGCCCCTGGATATTCTGACAATGAACATCATAAATGAGAGAGGGGATAAGGCCCTTTCAAAATTCTCACTGCCAACTTGAACATGCTTGAGGTTGTGCACCATTCAAATACCAGGATGGAGTCATTTATTTGGAATCTGAGGCTCAGCATTTGATATGACTGATAAAAGATAAATGTGGTATATTATATATAAATATACTATATATATATACTGTATATAGCAGAATTATGCTTCTTCCTTTCTTTTAGTAGAGGTTGTCAGGGTATAACAAATGACTGCAATAAAGGACTGGCTATATGATGGAATTCAGTTCTCCACACATATGCTTTTCAAAGCTCTCATGAGGCAAAATATGGGGCAATTTGACAAATAAATTCAATAGAGCAGAAGAGATGAGTACACACAAACGATGAAAAACAGACTAGTGTTTCCTGCAACATCCAAACAGCTAGATTGTACCAGAAATTCACCAATTAGAAGTACATTCCCTTTACAGATTTGGCCAGTGTTGACCATCAAAGACCTGCTTGCTTCCAAAGACTTGGCTTTTTAAAATTATTATTATTATTATTATTATTATTATTTTTATCTCCGTTGACACCATGTATCACAACCAACCCCATACTAGCTTTGCTAAAAGTCTGATCCACCGTGGCAGCATGATACGCTTTCGTCTGGAAATCAACTAATTTAAAACATCCGTAGGCCAGTCACACAGCAGTGTTATTGGTAGCTGTCCAGAATAGAAAGTGCTGCAGAAGCTTAACCACTACACTGTCCCTCAGGAACGGTTTCTATTTCAGTATAAGAACACTGTCTGCCAATGGATATGGATGAGGTGATTGGAGGGGGGCTTGTAGAGAAGAGAGACAGGAATATTTCATCCCAGAGCGAACCTGCTTGGCAAGTTCTTCTGGCTGTTAAGCTTTGATCGTCTCGTGTATCCTTGATAGGAATGCTTAGAGATGAACCGAATATATGTATTATTTGGTACAATACAGTAAGTGAGGTATGAAATATTTAAAAAAGAGCCCAAAAAGAAAACTACTTTGTTCTCTTTTATGTTACAGTGTGAGGCAACATCCCGTAAAATCCTGCTCCACTGTAGCTAAAGAGCTCCTCTAATCTGACTTAATGGTGAAACCTCAGCTTTCTTTCAGTTACACATCGATCCTGACATATAAACTTTGCATCACTTCCCATTTCTCATTGGAGCATTAATTAACTTATCACCTCTCTACTTCACTCTATCCAACATGTATGTTGACTGTGGCTGGAGTCATTTTCAAAGCCATATAGCAATAGTAAACTGTAAAGAAAATCTAATTCCTACGTCAGCTGATCTTTTCACAGATCAGGATTATTAAAGTAAAACAGTAAAATCCCCTGGCTTTTCCCTGTGTAATTTGCACTCTGACCCCTATGTACTAGAATCAATGCAATCCATAGAAAACACTAGCGGCAAATAGATTTCCCTAGGAGGCTTGTAGCATCCCTCAACCTCTGTATTTACAGAGGGATTGAGGCAGCCTGGTGTATAGCCATGATTGCATTTTCATATTGTGCCTGCCATTCAGGATTTCAGTTCTGGGCCCCTCATTTCATTTTAGCGGTTGTAATAAAGCGTGCAGTGGGATGGGTTACGGTAATTAGTAATAATAGCTTTTCCTGGAGCTATTTGCTGTTATTGTCATTGGGTTGTATTCCAGCATTTTGTATCTTGTGTCTGTAAAGGGACAAGCATATGGATGAGTGTGTGTGTGTGTGTGTGTGTGTGTGTGTGTGTGTGTGTGTTAGCGGTGTCAGTGAAGTAAGAGCAATGTGTGGTAACATGCTGTAAGTGCCATGGTGCCGCGTAGGGAGGGTTGGACGTGGGTGGGTGAGAACCAGAGGATAACAGAGGAGTCAGAGAGAAGACAGATAAGGGCCAGGGAAGGTTCAGCATCGTGAAGACGGACATGAAGGCTTGGAACTGCTGATCTGAGCGGACCAGAGTTCAACCGGGGACAGTAAGAAGGGATGTAGGGAGGGATGATGTTAGGATGAAGGGAGGATCGTGCTAAACGGACTGGTTCTGTCACTTACAGTAAGATCAGCGGGGATGTGAGGTCTGGGCCTTCTCAGTGAGGATGAATGTTGCATGAAAATACCCACATATAAACAAAGACTGTCTGGAAGAAACATGCTGCCGCTCTGTGTAAAGATAATTGTTATGGAAAGACAGACGTTTAGCATCCAGGCCCTCGGCTGTTCCTGACCTTAGAGCAGGAGCTGTTTGTATTGATGCTGCATCTCCATTTTTTCTAAGAGGCCGTGTGTGTGTGTGTGTGTGTTTTCTTCCATGTCCACATCTGTGTGTCGTTGGTTGTGTATTTGTGTGTACTGCTGTTACTGTTCAAGCATGTGCAACCATGCATGAACATGTACAAGTGTCTTTCCCTGTCTGCCTGAATACATCTTCATTTTAGCATTTGGTCTATGTCAGGAAATGCTTCACAAAATATGATCGCATGCTATGATTTCATCATGTTATGGGGATAATTTTCATTGGACGTTTTAAGGAGAGATTTACACCTTGTTGGAATATTGTTAAAGGCATCCCTTCCTCTTGAATAGAGTTTTAAGGGGAAATATGAGGGAACAGGTTGTTTTTCATAACTGGACAAATCACTGATTGGTAATTAGAATATATTACCATCCACTTGCCCCAGTTCTGCTGTGTGTGTAAGTGCAGTTACGTTAACTTCACTGGCCCCACAGGCTCTCTCTCCTTCTTTGACTCTTTTGCACCTTTTTTCCTTTCACCATCTCTGTCCGTCAGCTCTATACTGAAGGGTTAAAGGTTTCTATGGCTCTCTAGACTTTCATGCAGCATAACATTAAATTCAAGTCTTACACTGTGTCAAATGTAATTAGCAAAACAAAAATATATAAAATTATCATTTCAATTTGGCAACAAAAAAAGAGAGATTGCAGATGTATTACAAGAATGAAGTTGGTGCAGTCAGTCCTGCAACAAAAAAAAAAAAGAATAAAAATAAAAATAAAAAGCTGCATGCTAATCATCCTGTACCATCAGGGAGGTACTTTAGCCTCAGGAATGCAATGTTTGACATTGCAGTGATTGGTAATCTGCCAACATAGAATTTGCACTGACATGGAGATAAACAGGAGAGGTATCCCACATAACTGTAATATACAGAGAACTATCTTCTCAACTAACTCTACACAAGAAAGCTAAAAAGCACATTTCCCAAAATGCCAAACTATTCCTTTTATAGTCATCCTTTGTGGGTAAAGAAAAGACTCGTGCAAACTTCTATCTGGGTCACAAAAAGTGCTGGCAAAAAGAAGTGCAGTAAAACATAAGATCAGTATCCAAAAGTCTCACTTTCAAATGTCACAGACTTAATGATAATCCAGTTTTGTTTTGTCTTTTTAAGGCATTGTTACATGTTTCAATGAGATTGGTATTGGGAACTGTTACAATTATTATAATGTGATGTTCTGAGTATGGTGAAACCACATCATTAGGTAAGTAATGACAATTATTCATATCAGCTGCCCACATAGAGCGACATATGCTGTAGTGGGACAAAGAGCAAACAAAACATTATTATGAATAGCAAACAGGTATAAATAGACTATTAGCATAAGGATCAAAAGCAAAGAACAACTCACACTGGATGAGATACTTGTCTGGAGGACAACAAGAGGCCCTTGGAGTTGCACACATAAATACACTCAAACACACAGAGACGTGGCCTGTGATTCTCTCCCCTATCTCTCTCTTTCTTGCCTTGTCTCTTTTTGAGCCCAAATTAACCAAATTTGAGAATTTGTGTTGGGTCACATAGACACAAGTTCCACACAAAATGCAACATTTTCATTTACATATTGTAATGGGAGAGTAGGTGCAGCACGTTGTTCACGTTTGGTTTTGTTTTATTTATGAATCCACGTATGGCATGTGCGGTTGCTCGCTCACTGTGCATTTGTGCTGCTTGGTGACATAATGAGCTGTGTGTAGAAAAAAAACTAGGTGATGAAAAATGACGTGTGTGTGTGTGTGTGTGTGTGTGTGTGTGTGTGTGTGTGTGTGTGTGCTCAGGATATGTAGGCACAATGTGGCTTAGGTGTCTGCTTACATGTACATGTGTGGCCGTGTGCTTGTATGATTTACGTGTGGACATGAACACATGTTTTTGTGGCTTGAGAAGTACCCAGAACAGAGTTTGGACTAACAATCGTGCTCTCTGATCCTGCACTGCTCTGTCTAATCAGATGGAAGAGTAGGAAACAGTCGGTTTCTCTTATTCACTGTTGTGTTCTCTCTGTCTGCACACACACGGACGCACAGTACACGCACATACTGAACCCTCACAGATTTTTACACCAGCAGCTCTGTTCTTTCAGGACGACAAGCTTCAGCGTGACAAGCCAAGATACTTTCAAGGCATCTCAAAAAAATGAGTTTCTTGCGAATACTTCAACAATTAGATTTAGGCTCAAATCGCATGATACTTTTGGAACTATGCTGGATAGATAAGAGAAAATGACATTTAAACATCAACTGGGTCCTTCTATCAGACTTTAAGCAGCTAAAATTTATATTTTTATATAATATTCATCTTTGTAAAATTCATTAATCCTACAGATTCAAGAAATACTTTGCACTACCCCTCCAGGACTATTTGATGAAAACACGCTGACGCTTTTCTTTTTCTTTTTGTAAATTTGCTTAAAATAACAACACATTTGCATGGAAACATAACTTGTGTTTGTATGGGCCTCATACTACATAAAACTGTAAAAACTGACCTATATATACCCATATAAGATGACAGGCCTTTCTATATAATGAATTGGTATTTTCTTTAGGCAGCCACACATCACGTCTCTTCATCTCAAACCACTAATACTGCCACACCAGGTTAGACCTTTTATTTGTTCTGCGTAAGTGGGATTTGTAAAGCACAGTGGGATGAGTAGCCCTTCTTTGTGTACACGAATGTGTGTGTGTGTGTGTTTGTTATCCCAGCGGATCACAGAGGTTTGTAGATAGCTGGACAAACACACAGCGAGAGAGGGTCAGTCAGAGGTGGCAGATGTGAGAGGGAGACACACAAGAATGGAGGGACTGTGTGCAAATAAATTGGACTGAGACCAGTGGTGAAGCACAGGTACGACTCCTGATAACACATCTTTCCTTTTCTCTGTCTCTTTATACTGTGAGGTCTCACAGTACCATGCATACAAATAAAGGAGCAGATGAAAACTCATACTCTTACCTCATCTCCTTTTCACTTGTAATCCCATAGATACTGCGCACACACACACACACACACACACACACATATATATAAAGCACACACCACCACATGCATAAACACACCTACATACATGCAAACATATATGTGCAATGGCAGGCATGGAAGTGCTCTGTTTTTCTCAGTCTGGCCCTTTCCACACACACAGGCGTGTTTCCATCACTTCAGAGGACATTACATTGACATTATATTGCCTAATCTAACCCTAACCATAACCACTACTGGCTAACCCTAACCCTCAGGATGTTGACCGCCTCTCTTTTAACCTAACCTTCAACCAAGTCTTCACCCTAAAATTTTCTGATTTACATTATGGGGACTTGCGTTTTGTCCCCAAAAGGAAAACGAGTCCCCACATTGTGACTGTGTAAACAGATTTATGTCCCCACAACATTAGTAATACATGTCCACACACACACACACACACACACTGAGGCCGCTATCACTGCCCTGATAAGCAGGTTTTTATCCATGGATTCCTGAAGGGTTAGCAGACACAGCTTATCATGCTGCTGACGCAATGCCATCCTGCTGCCCAGTAAAGACACTCTTTCTAGTTTGACCTACAGGGACTGACTGGTTTGGTTGTGTTTCCTGCTCTGGTCTGATGACATCAAGCAGCAGCAGGAGCCTGTATTAGGCTGGACGCCTGTTTCAGTTCGACAGAAAAAGTTGAGCAAAATAGTCACAGATTTATAGCAAGTTTTTTCCAACTTGTAAAACTTAGATAAGACTTGTAAAAAAGACAAGATCATTAAAATGCATATTTGTAATCACAATATAAATTTCTCTTCTCTGCTACCACATACACACACACACATACAAACCCATAAAGACAAGGATATTTAAACACCATGTTCCAAGTCATTACTGGTGCGAACAGGCCACTGCTGGAGATTTATCCCTGGTGGAGAGTAACAAACAGGATATGGTCAATTTTCTGCTGCGCTAACTCCTAAACAACTCCTAATCCATCATATGGTAACAATTAGGGAGAGACCGAGCTAGACTGAACAAGGTGTGTGTATGTGTGGGATGTGGGTTGGGGTATTGCATGTGTGCATATCAGGGTAATTTTGATATTTTCCTGTTTAGCAAAGCTGTTCCATCAAATGAAATACAGTTTGGTAGTGATCCCACCAAGCAATTTTGCATTATTTGCCATTTAAGAGACAACCACACAATTGTGGAAGTCTCAGCTAAATTTAGGCTCCAAGAGGTTGGAGAGTGAAATGTTTCGTAGATGTCTAAATCTTAGAACACAGTGCATGACTTCCAGCGGACATAACAATAATTAAGCTTCAACTACAGCTACAAAACAGCTGTTTGTGCATTCCTCATTACTCAGAAAGATATGTTGTATTTCTTTATTTTTAAGGATTCTACCAAAATTCTACCATGCATCCGGTTCATCTTGCTGTCTGTGTGTGGAGAATCAGTGACGCTGTGAGCTATTCTTGTAGTGCATTTATGTCTTTTGCTTTTCTGTAACAGATCTCAGGCAATATTGATTAGCTAACTCTGAGGCGTTCCACAGCTCCCTATATCATTTGCAATTCAGTCAGTGTTTCTTACAGATGCATACCAATGAAATACTTGTTTCATGTAACATTAATCAAAGCTGTTCTGAAGATATTTTTCTCAAAGTTCTCAGGGCAGATAAGGCTTTGGAGAGGCTTTACTGTATTATCAAGCCTATTATTAGACTTTTCAGTTTACAAGATTGGTTCGTTTTAGTGAGAATTCAGTGCTCTCGCTGCTTGCAAATGTGTGGGTAACTAATTTTCATGCAGTTTTCCACTCTATTTACATTTACTTAAAAATCTCAATGAAAGTAAAAAAAAAAAAAAAGAGTTTTAATGTGTCTGGCCATCCAAACCATAATAGTACAATCTAATCAGTGTAGCTGATTGTAAAACTGTGGGTTACAATTCCTTGACTTTTTCACAGGTCATCTGACATGCTGTTCACTCTCTAAAGGAAATAAAAATGTTGTCATGATCAACAGATTTCTGGCTCTCCAGACTTTCTTCATGCTGTCAGATTTGCATCCTGTGCATTTTCAGCTGCTCAGAGATGACAGATGGTGCTACAAGCAAGTGACCAGCATCACAACACATTTTGGTGTCGAGCCAAAAGGAAGATGACATGAAATATTACTGCACATCTTGCCTAGATGGCTCAGTTAGTCACTCTATGCTGAAACCATATTCCTTTTCTGTTAATAGCTACTAAACAAGGACCTTATATATATATTTTTTATCTTCTTTGCTTAATGATAAAGAATGAAAGCAATAAAGTAGTAACATCCCATTAAAAAATCATTTAACAGCAAAGAAGTGCAAAAAATAAAACGTTGCCTGATCATATGTTCACAAACACACCACATAGCTCATCTTATTGGCTATGTATGTTTAACTAATGCAACTTTTTACAGGACTTTTCAAATTCCCTTTGTTTGCCTATGATGGCTCAGGAAGTTGACCAAAAAGATGCACTTCTCCTTTAAATGTTTCAAGCAGCAGAGATATACAGTATATAGTCCACGTATGAGTATGTTTTTCTTCCACTTCCATACATCTTTATTGCTCCGACCCCACAGACAAAAACAAACACCGAAAATCATTATAACCGTACGTTTTTTTCCCCCCTCCAAGGTATTACAAGCCCTGCTTCTTTCTGAATCTCTCGTATGATCAAACTCAGCCTTTTTCTGTGACATCCGCAGGGGATCGCTAATTTGGTGCGCTTTGTTTAGAGCAGTGAGTCGTGTGTCCTTGGATTACAGGCTCTCCTCAGTCACTGTCGGAGTGTGCCACTGCACCCAAAACTGCAGAGCGCCACAGGCTCACGTAAAGAGTTTCCCCCTCAGAGCAGGAAAGGGTCAGAGCAGCACCTTCAAATAACATTTCATGTGTTTAGCCAAACATGGAGAGGCAGAGGGAAGAAGTGAGAGAGAACAGTCATCTCACTGCTGCACAGCCCCCAGAGACACATTACACACACTCAAACACATGGAGTAAGTGGTATATATACACACATATGCACATACAGGGGCAGCAGCGTAGCCTGCATTCTCCTTCAACAGGCACAAGCACAGGCAGTCTGTTGTCTCTGGCAGCCAAACAACTGGCCAATGACGTCTCTCTGGCCCAGTGTGTCAGAACATGATGAATAGTTTTATGTGCCATTATCCAAAAAGGTTGCAGTATGTCAACAGGAACACATTCTATAATGTCTAAAAATCAGAAGTTTATTCAAGAACACATACAGTGGGACGAGGCTGTAAACTTTACCCGTGTACTGTTGATTAGAATTGGCCCACAACCCTGTAACATTCCTCTTGGTGTCCTTCTGTGTGGCGCGGAGGGTATTTTTAGTTTCCTAACGTGTAACACTGCATCTCTCTCTGTACGCGGCCAAATCTTCCGAGCCCAGAGGTCTAAGTTAACCATGGCAAAGCTAATTAGTCAACCATAACAAAATTAAAAAACTGTTATCATTATGAGTCACCCCATAATTTGGAAACTTGCAGTGTTTAGAAAATCCCGGCTGTTTTGTAGTTTTACTATTCATGCTCATGATTGCACCTGGTGTGCTTTTTATGCACTTTGACTGTGTTACAATAAATGCGAGCCATGTGTCCAGAAAATATTTGGAGTTCTATTTTTGGGGGCTCTTATTTTTGAGTTATGTTTAAGATTGTACAGCTACAGCATACAGCATGTCCTGTTATATACCATAAACATTACAGCAGCTTACGGGAACATTTTTGTGAAGAAGTCCTGTCATCCGCTCTGACAGGTCATAACATAAAGTGGAACGTTTACACATGATGACAGTATAAACATATACTATCAGGATGTATACATGCGGTTGTGTAATCAACCACAAAAAGATAACCTGATGAAAACCAAAAATGAAACACACACACACGCACTCACATCCAGTACTCTTCAAGCACTTCACAATAATAGATGGCACTGTTACAACACTTCCTCAGTGCAGCTTGAGGACTGTGTCTGGACAACGTCTCTGAGGGCAAAGGTCAAAGAATGTTATTATCATGGCTACCTTTGCCAAAATGTGATTTACAGTGTGTTTGTGCTGATGTACAGCAAAGACAGGGTTGAACCCTGCTGCAGCTTGCCCAGGCTGAGTCCGCTCCTTTGTGGCACATGTGGGTCACCATGTAAAGGACCAGGTCAGAGCTCAGTGATTTATTTACTTATTTATTTATTTTTTGAGTCAAAAAATTTGGACTGTGAAGTAATTTGTCACTTTGGAAAGTTGGAAACATCATAACTAAAACTACTAATAGGGGGAAAGGACAGAACTCATACATTTCTGATGCATATATATATATATATATATATATATATATATATATATTTACTTATGTATATTATATATATATATATTATACACAAAACACAAAAAGACAGATGTTTTTGACTTATTTTTCAGAAACTCAGACATAATACAACATTTGTCAAAGTCAAGTCAAGTCAATTACACCAATATCACAAATCACAAAATTGCCTCAAGGGGCTTTACAATCTATACAGAATACGACACCCCTCAGCAACAGAGGAGGGATCCCTCTTCCAGGACGGACAGACATTCAATAGATGTTGTGTACAGAATAGACCAACATTGTAAAATGACAGTATGGACAATCATGATGACAAAATTATAGATAGATCGTAAACATGTGTGAAGAATATGGATCCGGGAGGACGTCGAGCAACTTCAGGTGTCGCCAAACAGATCAGGACCTGAGCCAGAAGATGTTCTCTCCACCATGGAGACCTGGAAAGAGAACAGACTACACAAACAGAGGGTTAGAGAGATGCAGTGGTTTTCAGAAAGTTTACAGTATTCTCGTCTGTAGGACAAACATGGTCTATAAGTACTAGGCTTAATATATTCATTGAGATTGAGATAATATGGCAACAGGTATGAGGCCTGAAATAATCAAAGAATAAGCAGCTCAGTGAAAGCTGAAGTGCCTTCTGATCTGACATGGATAGGGAGCCAATAAATGAACGTTAAAATTGGTTAAATGTGGTCAAATTTTTAGTTTTAGTTGAAATTGTAGCTGCAGCATGAGAACAAAATGTTGCAAAAACATTGTAATACCTTTCCTTTCACAGAACCAGTTTAAATGATTTAGCTGAATTAATAATACTACAGAAAGAGATGACAGACTTGAAATAGCTTTATGTGATTGCAGTGCATCCTTTTAAATCCTCTCATAAAATGTAGGGCAAACAGGTGAAGGCTTCTAACTTGTCCTCGGCCAGTCTGCCACACAGGAGGCAGAGGATGATGTGATTTAGGATTTTAATCCAGAAAAAAAAAATCATGGGTAGCAAGATGATTATTGCTAGAGCTAAATTCTGCTTGTTTGTAGGATTGTGCTTTTCATTTTATGGTGTATCTGTTGATTTGGAGTACATGCATGAAAATGACCACTGCCTGCATGTCACCAGGCTGAAGGAAAGTGAAATAGCTGTGAAGACACTGGGCAAATAATACATTCATCATACAGGTTTCTATAGTAAAGTGTCTTTGAGGTGTGTTTTGAGTGACCTTAGACTGATAAATGATACAGTTTAAAGTCCTGTGGTACCAGTATGATATCCCTTTTTTGGTCTCCTGTCATATTTATACAGTGGAGCACCACTAAAATGTATTACAGGATTACTGTAGTTAATTCTCATAATGGGCTGCTCCATCTTCCAGAACAAGCCAGGAAATCTTCATGTAAACATGGCATCCATCCACTGCGAACTGAGTCACATCCAGTGCAGACTGCAGCCTGCAGAATGAACAGAAACACGGGGAAGAGCTGAAACGTGACGGAGGAATCACCGGAGCGGCACAAAAAAAAGGGGTAGTGTGTAGTGGGAGGGGAGAGAAAGAGAGAGAGGGTGAGAGAGAGACTATGTGGGGGAGTCGAGGCAGTGGCCTAAATGTGTGAAACGCCAGGGGTTGCTTTTTTGGTTCACTGGTTGACTTGCAGGGGCAACTCTATAGTAGACCAAATGTAATGTGGAAATTGTGAACCACAAAACAAGAAAAGTTGTGAACCCCATAATTTGGCAGTTTGGCAATTTTATGCATACTTACTGAACTTTTGTTTTGGAGGCGAGCATCACTGACTAATATTTTGGTGTCAGCTGCGCAGAGAACATGCATTATCATGGGAATTATAGGTGGAACATGTAGACTGAGACACTCACACTAAATCTATTATTTTCCCGACCGTCCAGCGCAGCATTCCGCTTGACTGATAGCGATGGCCTTGGAGGCAGACAGCTACAGAGGTTCATCAAGAAGCGCTCATGAAAAATATCCCCGGGCAGCGTTGGAGCGCAACGGCTACGTGAAGACATGTGTCACCCCGTTGTACCAGGACGCAGGGAGCCAGTCGTGGCTGAGACTCGCCGTGACATGGACTTGCCGAGGAGTGTCGTCTGCGGTCTACGTTGCCTCCGTCTCCGTTATTCTCGCTCTGCTGTTCAGATTGGTCGACTGGGATGCAGGCAGCAGCAGCAGCAGCAGCAGCAGCAAAGGAAATAGCAGCGGCTCCGGCTCTCGTCCTCATTTCGCGGCGGGCTGCGCTGTGGAGCTGCTTTTGACTGCGTGTTACTGCGTCTCCCCCGTTTTTACACTCGTATGTGCCTTCTTCTGGGTCGGGCTGTATCTGATTCGCTGCGGGGTGCTCCTCCGTACCGCGTTGTTTTTGTTAGCGGTGTGCCACTTGGGCGAAGCCGCGGCGCAGTCCCTCTTGTGCGGCGCCGAGGAGCAGCTGCTGTCCCTCACCGCAACCCTGGTAGTCCTCGGCTGCCTGGGCAGCGGGGCTCTTCTGGTCGTCCGGCTGCGTCAGGGAGTGTCCATCCTCGTCTTCATTAGCGTCATCAGGGCCGTCTCCCTCGTCTCTCTGAGCAGAGTCCGGGCCAGCTGGAGACCCTACCTGGCCTACCTGCTGGGGCTGCTGGGGGTTTTGCTTGCGAGGTATGCTGACCGGCTCCTGCCGGCCTCAGGGACCAGCGGGACGGGGTGCTGTGGCTCTGTGACCGGGGCGAAGGAGGAGGACATCCCTGTCTTCAAAAGGAGACGGAGGTCCAGCTCCATAGCGGCCTCGGAAATGATGGCTCACAGTCAGAGCAACAGCAAGTCCCACCGCAGGACTTCGCTGCCTTGCATTCCGCGGGACCAGGTAAGACATGTCCAACTTTGGACGGCTGAACCAGATCATACTGAATGTTTTGTTATTACTTTGCTTATGACCTTTCAACTGCTGTAAACCCGTAAGGCGTTTTGGTGTCCTCTCTCTTTCGCTGATGACATGTGTGACAGCTTTACGCGCGGTGCCTTCATGACAACGGGCCAACCGGGACAACATAGATTGTAACAAGCTTTATTATTATGACACAAATTGTTTGTTTGTTCCGCAGGCTTACAGTTCCCGAGACCCATTACTTGTGTAGTATTTTTGTGATTTACGCCTTTATGGTGTTTTGAATTGCAACATCTTCTACGCCGTGCAAACACTGCTGTTTACTTTCGCTCTGACACTGCTGTTAATTTGGTCATCATCATTGTGTTGTGCGCTGTGTTTGCGCTGCTGATAAGCAAATGGATGGTGCACATAGCATGCCAAGTTGATGTGTGCCTGTGAGTGTGTGTGTGTGTGTGTGTTTGTGTGTGCGCGCGTGCATAGGTGTGAGGTCATATCGAAATATTTTGAAAGCCTCTGTTTATCCTGGGTGCTGACCAGCGGTGTGGTGCACGTGTTCCCAAACTTTACACATGATGGAGCCAAATTTGATACAACTGTGTCCTCATAAGAACCTCCTCTTGTGTTGCCTGTTATGATGATAGCGTCAGTAGAAACAACAGCAGAGGAGTGTGAATATAGTTACAGTGCATATCACTCTGTTTTTATTCTGAATTAAAAGGAAACCTAAGTATCCCTGTTGTTTAACTCGTTGATCCTGGGGTTTTTGGGGGGAAACTCTCGGTGTAGAGAATGGGTAGAAGGAGATCAAAGTGTAGTAACAAGGGGAATTGTTTACAGTGTGACCCGTGATAATTAGCTGGATGTGACCAAAAATCCATGAATGAGTTGTGTGTGCTCTGTTTGCCCTGGATACTGGTTCAATGACTTGGAGCTTGAAGCACATCTGTGTTTGTTATCCAGCTTGAGCTGCTCACGTCCCAAAATAGCACCGATTCCAGCTTCTGAACAATAAACTGTGTTGGTTTATTTTTCCTCACAAAACGTGTATTTTTGGCATGTAAGTGTGACACCGTTCAGGATTATTTTCTATGAATCAGCATGGCAGCATCTGGTTCATGTTCTGATTTAAATGTGCATGTATGACGATGTGTGTACAGAGCAATCTCTCATCAAATGCTTTTGACTATGACTAACTCCTGGTTGTGGATTGGCATACCATAATCTTTGTTTATGGTTTATGGAGAGAATTGTGCTTTCATGAATGTGGACGTGGACGTACAGTTTGGATTCGCAGGGATCATCCTGAGTGGGTGAGCTGGTGTCATACTCACCCATGTATGGCTTAGCAAAAGAAGGCAGCATAATCCTAACTGATTGCACTGGTCTTTTTCCTCTCTTGGCAACTTTGCCCCGATCTCATTTGTAGATTATTAGACTAGAGAGGGAGAGAAAATGTGACTGAGAAAAGAAAAAAAAGCTTAATAACAGTAATTAAATGGCTCATCAGTTTTCTGCTTTTGATTTGTGGTGTAATTGTAGTTGACAGGGTAAATGCTCAGGGGTATATACACCTCACAGTGGGATGATGGGTTACTCTGTTTGCTCATTGTTAAAAGTGTGTACCTTGTGTGTGCCTGCATATAGCCTTCACAGTTTATAGCTACTTTAAAGCTGCTTTATAGCCTTGACTCTTTCCTGGATATTTAAAAAGAAGCAAATTAGATTGAAATCAATCAAATGTTTGTATTATTATTCTTTTATTTCTTGTAGATTTTTGTACTATTTATTGTCTTAAAATGTGTTTTTCTCATGCTTTTTAATAATCAAAATATACACGGGCACATTTCCTGTTGTTTTTAATAAAATCAAAAAATAACGACCCTCTTCCTTAGCTTCACAACTCTTCAGTTTGTTACTCTGCTGTTTGTAATCAAGATGGTGTAAAGCCAATTTTAAGGTGTTAGGCAAATTACTCTTCTCTTCTTGTCACTGTGGATTATAGCATTAACCATAGATTTAGCCTTTTATGAAGAAGCCTAAAAGTTAGTGTTTCCATTGTAGGTGCAGTTCACCAATGGCCCTATTACCGTAGATCACATACACCTTTCAGAGTGCCCTGATCTTAAATCACACATATTGTCCTATCTCACAAATTTCATTCTGTCATTTGGAAGCTGGAGCTGATCCCACATCAGCTGACTCTTGATGCTTGGTTGTTCATTGCTAATTCGTATCCAGGGAACGCTGAGTTAGTGGACTATCTGTACTATTAGAACAGCTCCATTACCCGTTCTGCTCCATCATGTCTGGAGCAGGACTGATGACAAATTGAACTTTGAAACTTAAAAAAAACCCCTCACAGTTGACCAGATGCTGTGGACAGTGTGTCCTCCTGTGGCCTGTCCTGTGTAATCTGTAGGACCAGTGAGAGGAACATGGAGATTAATGTAGGGCACATAGAGAGAAACACAAACAAATTGCACTTTGGGTTTCAAAGTAGTTAAAGAAATGACCAAAATGGTACAATTTTCTAGATTATTGATTCATTGTACTTATTAATTTTTGAAATAAGTGTATTTGTAAATAAAAAGAGTTTTAAAGTATATATAATTCAATAATACACGACAAGGTGTGCTGATATCTAAAAATAATGGATGATTCCAGTTTCTGGCCACTTGACGAATGGAAGTTCAATGTAAATCCTGTCCTTTTAGCTCTGTTATGGTTTTACCTTCCTAGAGATTCTACTTTCTTCACCAGTTAGTCGCTAACTTTGTCCGTCTGCTGTGTGGTGCTGGGCAGTTAATATATAGTACTTTGTCAGAGCTTGTACAGCAGGTTTGACAGAGCTTGTGTGCTAAAAACAGTTGGCTGCTGCAGCTATAAACAGTGTTGATGAGAGCGGTGAGCCTGAACCAAAACAATGAATGTGCAGTCTGTTAGGCCACAACAATTAGCAAATATTAAAAGATGCTAGAAAGTTAGAGCTGCAGGGTGGGTGATAAATCTCTGTTGGCTCGTCACTATATAAAGAATATATATAATATAATATAAAGAAATATTACTTAATGGGGCTTTACACTAAGTTGGTAGTTAGTTTTACCAGTGAGTTAACTGTCAAGTAGTGTCATGTGTATACACTGTTGTTATGGTAACCTACAGTTTAATACACCTTGCTTAGTGAGTTAGGCCTTGTCCACATGTATACGGATATTTTTGAAAACGAATATTTTCCCCCTCCGTTAAAAAAAAACAAACTTCTGTCCACACGACCTTCATTTTACAAAATATCTCCATCCACACGAGAACGATTCCAAACGCTCAAACACGTATGCCGGACCAGTAGGTGAGTAACTTTAGACTTCCGACGCTGAGGTGGACCAAGTAATATTGGGCGCGGAAGAACTCAGTTTGCGTGTGGACGTAGGAGATAATATTTGTTTTCAAAAATATCTGTATACGTGTGGAAAAGGCCTTAGAAGGGTGGTTAAACTGTTAACTTTGCTTGGGGTATCCTGATTTACAAAAATATTTTATTGAGCCCCTGCCATCAGTCAAAAACAAGTATCTTATGTGACCATGGTATGATAGAGATACAGTATCAAACATAGCAATATTATCATGTAGTTAGTTATAACATCTAGTTGTAGAAATATTCTATGACCCAGGCTGACTGAAAGCATTTGCTTCCTAATGCACTAGATCTACTTTCCATCATTTTATTTCAGTGTCAAGTGTAAAGCATATTCAATATATATGTAATATATAAAATCTGTACCATGTATATTACTTTTTGCTAAATATGCCATAATGCAAGTCTTTGCTTTCACTAGATGTGTAAATTAAAGTTATTCAACAACACTACACCTGTCAGTGACAACGCTGCAGAATGATGATGATTCATTAGTGTCAGAAATGTACTGCTCACTTTTAGAGTAAGCTATTGAGTGTTTGTTATGAAGGGAATGGTGAATGAGTGAACAAGGGAGTGACTTTGAACACAGCCCCTGTCTGCATATCAAACCACCCCAACACGACCCCAAGGGTGAGAAAGTCAGAAACGCTGCCATAATTATCTCCTGATGTCTCTACTGCATGTTGTCAAACTGAAATGATTGTACCTTTGCATGAACACACTCACACACTTTATTTGTCAGTCATGGAACCTGTCATTTGTGCATTCGCTTGAGGTATCACAGATACATTTAAAGACATTTACCAAATTAGTCAAATCAGTTTCTCGTGTTTTCTTTATCTTCCCCTCTCCTTCCTTCTCCCTCAAAGCCTCTCTCTGACACAAACACACAAACACACACAGTTTGTAGGTACAGTTTATCCATACTGTAGATAATGAAGCTCTCCAGAGTGCAGTTGTACCTGAGAGAAGCGGGGGTTTTCATCAAGCGTTGGTTGTGCAGTATTTATGAAGCAGGCTGGTGCAGCCTGCCAAGCCAGAGGCAAGACAGGCACTCTGCTGAACTGGAAGCTGGAAAATAACATCAGCTCGGCTCCGTGGCTTTATTTCTGTATTTTTTTTTTCTTTATAAGGTGAATGGGATTTATTGTTTTGCTGTTTTTACTGCCATGTAGAACAAATGAGCTTCAATTAATGTAATGAGAGGTGTCTACACTATCAACATGATGCGATGTTGAGTCGTAATATTTGAGGATTATAACATGAATTTTACTCCATTATGATCTTTGCTGCAGTAGCTCCACACAGAGGCCTTGTGTTATGACAGACGTTGTTTGTGTTTCAGCCAGGGTCTCAGTGGGATGGGGATTTTGGGGGGGAAAGGCCTCTGCTAGTGGTTTTTGGGTCACATGCAATTGAAAAGCACCTCGCTCTACACAAGATAACGACAGCCATAAATAGAATGTTTAAAAAAAAAAGCATTATTTCAAAGTGTTTTGTTTTTTCATGTTTCATCATGCAGTTTTCTTTCCCTCTCTATTACACAGTCCCAGTAGTTCATTACAGAAATGTCAGCACTGGTTTCATCCAAGGCCATCAAAACATGGCAAAGTTAGTTAGTTAAGTTGCACTACATTGTAAACGTGTCAGAGTACAACGCCGTAGCAGGGTGAAACAAATTAGTTTTCTTGTCATTTTGAAATCTTTGGTCATTTAAAAATGGAGGTCAGACCTTGAATAATGTTATACTGCATTGCATAATATATTCATATTCATCATCATGTACAGTATCTGCATGAGAGAGGAGGGGGAAAGGAGGGAGGGAGACAAATTTTAAAGCAGAGACATGTGCTCAGAAATCTATTTGAGGGAAGGCCCACATTCTCTCATTGACGCAAATACATTTCCAGGGAGACACGCAACCTGTTCCGGCTGCCAGAGCTATCTGACTTTGTGTGGCATCGAGGCTTATTATACCTTTATTGAGATAACGGAGCTTATTGTTTTTTATTTCTAATGAATACATAACACAGTGAGGTTTTAACATCCCCTTAGAGAGATATTGAACGATTCTGGAAAAACCCGGGATTACGTTCAATCACAACGTTTTTTAAAACTGTTTATTTTATTTTTTTTTCTACAACATCTGAGCATTGTACCCATCACACCCAACTAAGAGATGAAAGGGACACATGCTTCTGCCTGTGTGTGTGTGTGTGTGTGAGAGAGAGAGAGAGACACGTGTGACAAACACAGAGAGATAGAGAGAAGTAGGGTAGGAGATATTTTTACATATAAATCACTGTATTGCAGTCACATATTTTATGTGCACATACATGCAGTTCAACTAGGCAATTAAATTGATCCTTTATATACAGTATATCACGTATGCACACCTCTGTTAATGGCTTGGAACTTATAACAGTCTCTTGCTCAGTATGAAACAGAAAAAAATGATGATACTTTTATCCAAAATACATGTATTTCAGTTAGAGATAAAACCCCTGGTATTAATTTCTCAGTAAAAAAGACAGATGAATGCAAATTCACTCAGGGGCCAAAAGCGCCAGTGCATAATCAGATGAAATATCAACTGCCCTACTCTTAAAGACTCTTGATTGTTCATTGCTAGAAGAAGAGAATTAATAAAAATGTGAGATAGATAAAGTGAGCCTTCAAAGAGCAGTGTTGAGTAGAGAAAAAGGGGGAAAGAAGTGGGGTGAGATGTGCAGAAATTAGGCAAGATTGTAGAAAGAAAATGGTTAAAAAGTGGGAATTTAGTAGCTGTAGCCTTCTTGAATTAATCATTTCATTCAGAAGAAACGCTGAGAAAAACAGGAAAGGTAGACAGACGCTGAAGACAGTGGAACAGAGGAAGGAAAGATGGGTTAAAAAAAAAAGAAGTGATTGAAAGAAAAGAACACGATGGCATTAGCATAGGCTGCATCCAGCCCCAAGCAGCCGTCAAATAGCCAAATGTGTGTGAGTGAGTGTGTGTGTGTGAGAGAGAGGAGTGGCGGCAGGAGGGCAAACTAGCTTGAGGGGACCTAATGCAGGAGCTACTGCGTGAGAGAGGAGCAGGGAGGGAGTGAGAGGAGGGGGAAGAGAGAGTGTTGAAAGATTTGCTGGGGAGGGTGAGGAAAAGAGGGGGAGTGAGAGGAGGTTTGCTGCCAAGCACAGCAGAAGTGTTGATGGTAAAAGGACAACTATCTGGTCCCTGTGTTCAACGTCTCTGCTGCCGTTCTAAACACACCATGGCTCTGAGCTCGCACACGGACTCACTGTTGAGGCAAGTTTGTGTCGATTGCATATGGTTGGTGCGACGGATATTGTGTGTGTGTGTGTGTGTGTGTGTGTGTTTTCATGTGTTTGTCTCCACGTAATGTGAATATGGCTTTATGCCATATGCTCCCACAGAGAGAGGAGATGGGCGGGGGAAAGAGAGCAAAAAAAAAAATGTGTGTGTGAGAGTAGTCTCCACAGCTTGCTTCTGAAAGGCAGCAGCAAATAATTTTAACCTGGCCTGGCCACTACTGTATACACGTGCTCACACATTCACACGCACACACACATACACACCCACACATACAGTGGCTTCCCTGCTGGCTGTCCACATGAGGTTTGGTGGCCTCGGACAAGGATTGCCTTGTTGCTCGGTTCAATGGTGTGTTTTAGCTCCAAAATATGCTTGGTGAGAGGTGAGAGGGGGGAGGGTGGTTGGCCTGGGCAGGGGGCAGCATCGACGAGCAGAATCTAGATCTGTCCATACGTCCGTCTGTATATCTGTCTGTCCACTTTTCTCTTGCACTACAGTAAACACTCTCACCCATGTAGTGGACAGTCAGCAGGTGAGAGTTAGAAACTGCTCTGACTGTTATGTGTGAGTGCTTTACAAAATGCTAACTTAATAACTTTGTGGACACTAGAATCAATTAGGGGATAAGAGGCAAGATTTTTAAACCGTATTTACGCAGGAATGGTTGGAATTCACTCCTCTGTGTGTCGTTTCATAGCCCTGCCCTTGGTTTGCAGTACTTAGTTAACACCTACTGACTTGCCTGGGAGCTGCCCAATAGCAGTGCGGTGTTGCAGTGTTACTGACTGAGCTACCTAGCTACAGCAACAAAGAATATATCCTGTTAACAAGCAATACCAGCCATATACAGGTCTCAGTGCTTTCATCATCCAAAAACTATTAAAAAACTCATAAAAGAGCCGTACCGTTGCACTGGGTGACATTGTTCTACTTTATGATGAACACTGACAACACAATTTACTCTCGGCTCATCTGTGTTACATGTATATTTCCTCTACTAACACGCTGTAGCTCATATGGCACTGTGGGTCCACAAAACCCTTTCTTCTTGACTGCTGTTAGCTGTATATTCAAACTCATCACACTGAGGAGAGTTTGACCCAAACAAATTAAATGTAAATTTCTTAATGAATGTGAGCGCAAGGCAGCTATAATATGTAGGAAAACAAAGTAGCAAAGCACTGTAGACAGTTAACAACATCTCTGAGCTTGGGCAAAACGTCATCCCAACACGGAAATACTTTCCAAAGATTGGACATTCGCTGTTTATGTTGTTTTTTTCATCATAAGGAAGGAATATGTCATAGGTTTTGGAAGACAGTGTAGGTCTATGCTACGGAAGAAGCTATATTAGGCTGTGGTTGTTAGCAGGATAACAATATTCATTGTTTGTTTTTGGTATTTTCATGGGATTTGTTGAAAATAATAAAAAAGATAAAACAACGCCAGCCTAATCCTTTAAAAGCAAAACTAGTTGATCTTGGAGGAGAGGGCACGACTTATTCAGTAATCTTATTCAAGTGACACCATTTCGGGGGGGACATTTGTAAGAATCCTCATTTAAATGTAGAACCAAAAAAAAAACGATGCCTTTGGCCTTTATTATCCTGCGTTTTATGACGACAATTTCTCCAAACCTCTGTTCCAGATTATTTATTCACAACACTTTAGCGCTCCCACTTCATTTGGAAAGTTTAAGCAGCTTTATTTATAAGTCAGTGTTTCAGTAAACTTTAGGCCACCAGTGAGTTCAACCTGACTCTGATAGTCGAAAAACTTATATGACTGAAACCAGGATGACAGAAAAAAACATTTCAGGCCTGAGACTGGACTGCTACAGCTCTGGCACCAATATGTGTGAAGCTGGGAAAAATGACTTGGAGTAAATGGGGAAGCTAAAGTCTCCTTGTTCCCTAA
Organism: Macquaria ambigua; assembly: GCA_008360985.2. Lineage (NCBI taxonomy): Eukaryota > Metazoa > Chordata > Actinopteri > Centrarchiformes > Percichthyidae > Macquaria > Macquaria ambigua. The sequence goes on along the minus strand of VMKM01000429.1, from coordinate 253,130 downwards.
AACAATAGACCTGATATGACCCCAGCTGTCATTATTTAAAGCTGCACTAATCAATATTTTTATATTAACACTGGATCAAATGACTGTGTGTAATGTAAAGGTATTGCTCGTACATGTAGAGACAAACTCATAGAGAATTATCACCTAACTGCAGTTTCCCTTAACTCTACGGGGGAATTTCAGTGTCTTTTAGCTTATTGTTTTGATTTTACTATTTTTAACCCCATCAACACCATTTTCAGCTACAGCAGGCAGTTATTTTCTGCGAAAAAGCTCTGTAATGCCCCTAAGTGGCCAAACAAATCAATGATTACAGGTTTAATGAAAATAATTGTTCCCAACACATCTTCTTCAAGCGGTCTCATGTGTAAAACGCTCTATTCAAGAGATTACACCACATTTTAAGATGATCTGATTTCTTTGCAATAAGAGATTATTCTGTCTTGTGTTAGTCATTAGTAGTGAATTTGTGTAAATACAGTTTATTTTATAAATACTACGCTTGAAATGCCCTCTATTGGCAAATTATAGTTGAACCTCTTTTCTTTACTAGACCCTATTTGTTGTGTATTCTGGACAGCTAATGATGTGTGTATAACAAACATTGCATAAAACACGTGCGGATGCAAACTGTACACACACACACACACACACACTGAGCCTGGCCTTGGTGAAGCTCCCAGATGTGCCGTGTCCTCGTAAAGCAGGACCTGTATTCAGATTGAGTTGAAGTGTCACTGTGGGTTAGATCACTGACACAGTCAAGCGACATCTCTCTCTCTTGGTCTCACACACACACACACACACACACACACACACACACACACACACACTACACATGCTGTCAGCTGCCGGCCGCATATGTATGTATATGTTTGTCACAGATGTTGCAATACAATCAGCAGCTCAGTTTCCTCATTTGCTTCCGTGATACACAGCTTCCAGGAATAACTCACTTTCTTTCCCTCAACCTCACACACACACACACACAAAATACTATACTGTGCGTACAGAAGACACACAAATACAAATTTTTTGTGATGAATACAAATCACTGTTGCTTCACAGCCTTTCTGCTCAACGTTCACACATGCTCAAATACAGGTGTGTGTGTGTGTGTGTGTGTGTTTCCTAGTGGTTTATGCTCGGTCAACAGTCTGCCGACAGTGTGTTTGTCTTGGACGCCTCCAGCCTGCCTGTAGATTACCCAATCAGATAATCAAGGGTATAATTGCATCACATGCATCTGGGAGTGTTTTTCCCTTCCATTATCCCTCATAATGCACACATACACGTCGCACTCACACACACGCACACACACACACACACACACACACACACACACACACACACACACACACATGCTGCAGACACACATTGATGACGTACATACAGCAGCTAATTGCCAGCGGTTCTCTGTGTTGAGAGACAATAAGTCCACTCGTGGTCTCATCTGGACATAAAAATGCAAAAGCTGCGTCTTTACATGCTGTACTCTGTTTTGACAGGAGAGCATCACTGAGACAGACTCTGGCATACCTGCTCCTTTGAAACTGGGTCTGAAGTTATTATAATGATGGGGAAGTGGGCCGTGAAATGATGGATAAGAGAGTACAATGTTACTTTGCCTCTGATGTTTAAAATAACTCGCTAGGGATATTTCGGTATGAAATGGGCCCTATTTTGTACTAATGAACTAGGTTTTTACACTGTTTTTACTGGAATAAATGTCTTCTTACTGGAAGACATTTATTACTGCAGTTGGACTCATGCTTATCTTATCACATGCATCATTAATTACTAATGTAATGCCATTTTGTGACATAATGTAATTAGCTTAGCAGTTTATTAGTTTGATGAAAGTTACATAACTTTATTATTAACGTCTCATCCCATATAGGGAATAAAGAGCCAAATCTTGATCCAAATGAAAAAAGGGGGAGCTTCACCACCAAAACACAAAACACAGAATTGGAACCTCATTTCCAAATCTGTTGACAGGTCTTTTTATACTGGAACCAACACTGGGCATAGGCTTAGTATAAGTTATTTTAAATGCCATTGTACATACACATAAAACACTTATTTGTTCCCATGCTGTTACACACCGCTATACTGTTCCACCCAAAGGGATGTCTTTATTTTCAAAGGGCAGATATGTCACTAAAAACTGCTTCACTGCTCCAGATTGAGACTGAATCTGGTTTCTTCTTATTAAATCCCAAATGTGCACATTGAGCGGCAGACCGTTACTTCTTCTTCTGCTACAAAACCCAAAATGTACCTTTGCTGTTTTTGAAAGCACGACATCTGAAATTTAGAGCAAAGCTAAGCAGCTATTAGATAAGCCTACATCAGTCCCCATGGGATCCATCTGATCTCATGTCTTAAAATGAAAAGGAAGTGCTTTTCTTAAGGGGACAGGCAAATTAAAACTGTGATAAAGCATTTATGAGAAGTCATCTTAAATTCAAAATTTGCATGACCCAACTCTATAAATGAATAGCGTTTCCCCAGTACATCTTGTGTCAGGAGGAAGGTCCTACACACCTGAATACATCCAGCTATGTCTATGCTGTAAATGTATTTTTTTACTGTGGACAGAAGATGTTGGGAAGATGCCGCTCCATATATTTTTAGTTGTTATTATTATTGTATCCTTTACAAACCTTGATTTGTGCTGGAAGTGCATAGATTTTGAGGCTGCTTACCTAAACATTTTTGAACAGCTCTAATTGAGACAAAATAGACCAATCAGACAATTCAACCAAACAAATGTCATCCATACATTATCTGACAGAGTATGCCTACTATGATGTTTGCATACTATTGTTCCTTTGTTGAATGTTTTTGATTTAAAAAATGATTTCAAATCTATCATCCATGCAGGGTGAAAATACGCACACCTCACCCCACCTCACCTCAAAGGTTACTTAGTTTATATTTGAGTATGAACTTACTTACTTTAAGCTTTAAAGGGTATTCAAATGATGCATGAAATATAGGCATGTTTAAACTTTGGTGCATTATTTCATAGTGTTGGGCTGCAGTACATAGTCTAAGGGGAAAGGATGGAGTGACTCTTGATGAAATAGAAAACTGAGAAGACACGAAGATGACTGGACTGCAGCATTAATTTGGGTAATATTTTCCCTTGGGGCATTTTGCTTCAGGCAATGGGCATCTATAGTCATAAAAATCTCTCTCTCTTTGTATCTCTTTAATTCTCGCAGCCTTTCTCTGCATCTCTCTCTCTCTCTCTCTGTCACTTTGTTGTCTGCCTGTCCCTCTCTGTTTTCTCTCCCACTCACCCGATTTCCTCTCTGTCCAACTTTCACAGGACAAATGCCAAAGGCAGTATTTTTGTGTCCTCAGCTGCTATCACTCACTGTGTTATGTAAGACGCTGCTGATGTGTGTGCGTGTGTGTGTGTGTGTGTGTGTCTTATTGTGGATGGGACATTCTGGTGCTCTGTAATATAAAAAAAATATTTATTGTGCAACAAACATTAATATATATAGAAACTAATGGACTTTGTCAAGCTTAATATTATTCTTAGTTTTAATTATATTCGATAGATAATCATTTATTACGTTTTGGACAGTTCCCATAATGCTTTCGGGGATGTAAACAGGAAGTGATGCTATGTAAGTTATGCTGTGGGCTACAACGTGAGCTTTTTTTTTTTTTTTTAGCTCATATTTGTTTACATTTTGGCAAATTGACACCATTAAAAGTATGCCGAATTAGCTATTAGTAGTCCCTATTTGCAGTGTAATCATGGATGTACAGGCAACTATCACTGGAGTACTTTGATACTGAAGAAAACTTAAAAACGTGCTGATTCTCAGGCAAATTCTGGAGTTATAAGTCTTTTTTCTATGATTTCTAAGCGGATTTATGGACGTTCACTCGCGATGGACATCGGAGATGATGATATCCTCGTAAAGTGTAAGTCAAACTGAATCTAAAATCTGTTTATCATGTCTGTGTGTTTAGATTTGACTGAGTTTTGATTCCGAGAAAGAGTACAATTCTGTCGCAAATTGCGGCGATCAAACGCTAAGGGTTTTAAAGTACCTTAATTGCCTTCACGAGCTGCTTGTGTTGATGAGCTCGACAAACTACAATAATGAACTTCCTTTTGTTTTCAGAACATTGGCATGCACCTGTCTCCACCTCATGCAGTACCTTAGACTTTTCTATTAAGCTGTAAAGTAGTTTGTTATGTGTTCCATGATGGGCCTCATTTGCTTTGCATTCTTTTCAATGTGACAATTTCATATTCATACATGTTTACACGGCGTGGTTGCTGAAATTACTTTCTGGGTAATATTTGGTAATATTAAGGTTAAAAAATGGGATCATAGATGTCACATTCAACTGCATCATAAAATCATTTGTTTTGGAATTGCACCACTGTGTACCAGTTAAAACTAAAGATCAACAGATCATAGACCATATCTGTAATTTTCCAGAGCATTGTGCTTCATCATGACTTCTCTTTCAGGGTATATTTAACCAGGTATGGAGCAGAGAGTTTATTTCAGGTCAAGTTTTCAATATTTAGAAATAATTGGATCCATTCTATGAATGGCACCCTGTTTTCTCTGAGCTGTGGTAAAGCATCACGAAGTGAGCGTTAGGTTCTCATCTGAAGAGCAGACAAAGGAGTTGGCCTTGGGCTGTGGTGTGTATACAGGATGGTACACACACACACTCACTCACTCACACTCTCTCTCTCTCTCTCTCTGCTACTACATGTAGCATGTAGCATGTAGTATGTAGTATGCAAACAAAAGCAAAATCTGCAGTATGCCAGAAATACCCGGATGTCGTACTGATTAATAAAAAATCTCCAGTATGCATCGAACCAGTCTACCTCGTCTACTGTATCCCACAATGCAAAGTGGTGGAACGGTCCCCATTGTTTTTTTGTTTTTTTTTTCAACTTTATTTAAACAGTCACCATTGTTGAAATGGCGGACAGCAACACTATCGCATCAGTGGTTGACAGGGAGGAATATAAATAGAAGTACCACTTATAACAATTTTTTCTAATTTAATCATGTGCAAGCAGAAATTGTGACAAGGCTAAAGTTATTACTTTTCGTTTTCAGAGCTTAAGAGGATGCTACACAATTGCGGTGGTTTGCCGTTAGCCGTACTATTGTTTACTTCCGCTTTTCAAAACCGGACACCAGCTAAGCCTGGCCTAGCATACTGCAAAATAAATCGATTTAACAGTTTCATACTGCATACTACTGATGAACGCAGTATGCAGTATATACTGCATACTGGTTTCGAAAACAGCCTACCTCTCTCTGTCCAGTCTCATTGAACGAGGAATTCAATGAGCAAGTCCTTATTGGATGAAGCTGCTCTGTTGTGAAACATGCTGAGTGTCTTTGGTTTAGCCTGAAGACAAGGCTATCCAGAAGAGCCGCTTTCTTTCTATGGATTTGTTCTCCTTCAAGTTTCCTACTCTGTGTCTTTATTTTTGTTGTTGGTCTCTCAGACTAGTGTTTACTAAGTGTTATCTTTTGTGTACACACACAGCACACACACACACCAACAAGAGTCATAGCTTTTGTATGGACTATATACCAGCCTCTGTGTGCATCACTGGATGAGACAGGAACAGCATAATGAATCCATATAGAGAAATAATCATATCATCATCATGTTATTTAGTGGATACTTTGTATTTACAGGCCTCTACTTAGGCCTCTGGGTTTATGTTTCCCAGGAGAAATGGCTCTGATAAACAGCCATAAAATGGTTGTTTCCTGTGGGGTTTGCAAATGGAAATGGGCTTCGAATCTAAAAATAATAAAAAACTTTCAGCTTAGATATTAATAATATTAAAGCCCCTACACACCCATATAGTCAATCCACACAGGTGTTTTCACTTATGTTGCCTGACTAGACCTCCTCTCAGGACTGTGTGGCCGTGTACAGACTGATTGACGGCTCCCTCACTCTCCTGTTAGCTTTGTTTGTTAGTTTGGGACAGTTGACATCTTTATCATTGTTATTAGGCCATAGCATAGATCCACCCAACTTCAGCCTGACTAGAGGTCTAATTAGCCAGAGCAATTGAAAACACCTGTGTGGGTGTGCAGGCCCTTTAAGTAATGGCAAATTCTCATAAAATCGTGTATTAATCCAAAACAATAAGCAACATACACTGTGTAATTTAAATTAGAATCTATACATTGACACATAAAAGTTAAGACAGCTTAGTTCAGGGTATAGCCAATCCTTTCCCATCATGCCCTGAGCTCCTGCTTTTGATGGAACTCAGTTGCAGGACTTGCTCTGAAAACTGCAACCACCATAACAGTAAGATGGACATAAATGTTTTACCGGCATACATTATACTGAGCCATGCACCTGTCATCGATTCTAACAACAAACACTCTCTGCTGGGTCCTAATGCCAGCTCTTTCTGTATGTCTCATGATTTTGAGTTTTATATTTTATTTTGCATCATAAATCAGAGAGAAAAATTATTTACAAAATACTTACGTATGGGAGGCTACTGTGAATTAAGGGGTCTGGCGACACCACTGCTTGGGATATTAATCTGTAGCTGTTCAGACCCAAACTAGACGGACCAACTTTCCATTTTTTATGCACTGTTCACTAATAACCATAACTGTAGGGAAATGTTTGTGGAGGGTTTTGGAGTGGTTTCTTCCTCTTATCATTGCATCCATGCGATTGGGCTGGTTGCTCCTACACACTTTTTTCACCTGCTTTTGTGTTGGTGTATGTATGGTCATTACCATAATTGCTTTTACATACTTTTTTTTTTTTACATTTTAATTATGTCCGAATATACGTGTAATACTCATTTATTTAGCTCAAAGCTGAGTGTTTGCACCACAAATCTAAATAGTTTTGGCAGAAAGTGTTCAGCCGAAATGTCTGTTATCAGTTATCTCCCTTAAAAAGTATCATCTGGAAGATTTTTGAGGGGGAAACATGAAAGGGCAAAATTTCAAGAAGTACAGACACAAAATGGGATGTAAGTCATTATGCATGCAGCTCCAAATGGAAGACCAATGTCTGGACGCTCACGTTGTTCCCATGGGACTCAGCCTGAAATGCTAACGCTCGGCAACATCAGTGTCAATCAGCAAGAGCAGAAAGCTGACAGAGAGAAGTGGGTTGTGGGAGCTGTGACGCACTCCCCTCTCACAGTAATAGGAGTAGAGAATGACAAGCTGGCGTCAGTAGCCTAACATGGGTACAACAACGTGAGGGAAAAACACTCCACTTAGCCGTGGAGCCTTGGAGGGAGGGAGGAAGGAGGAAGACTAGGATGAAATGGTGTGTGTGTGTGTGTGTTTCAGATGAGTTTTGTGCATGCATGAGGGCCCATTTGCGTGTGATGCAGCTTACTCAGTGAAGTAAAGATGACAAGTAAATGGTGCAAGAATATGAATGGACACTGTTATTATTCTATCTGTTTTGAATGGTATACATTTTAATTTGTATCTTTTGTTATTATATTAGTACTCTTCAGTGTTGTGTTTATGCATTATCATTATTTAATTCATTCATTCACTCATTTATTCACTGCAATGTAGTCATTTGAACAGGATTTTGTTGTTTTGTTGTTAGTTTAGATATTACTATATATATATATACTATTGTTTCCTACTAATTAGTAATACCAAATACTTACCATGGTATATGTAATTTGATATTGCCATAGTTATATATCATGGTATAGTACAACTGGAAATTCAGAAAACAAAAAAAACAAGGTATTTCATGCAATAATGCTTTAAATACATTGCTAAATATTGCCCATAATTAACATAATAAAACTAGATATATTACATGGATATTGGGGGAAATGGTGTAGCAAAATACATTTACTGGTTAGCACATGTTTATAGTGTCATTTATAGTGTATCATTGCACAACACTATTCAACAATGTGAAAATATGCTAAAAACGTACGCTGTGTCTCAAATCGCATACTTCCGTACGTACACTTAATATTTTGAGTGCAAAAGTGCGTTTACACTGACAAGTATGGCAAAATGCAGTACCAGGATGATGTACACAAAACGGTCAGAAGATTGAGTGTGGAACGCTGCACACTTCTCACCCTCAATGGTCGCCATCTTGGCTATGTAGCGGAAGGGGAGGGACCACCAACATATGAAAATGGCGGCCGCGGTTGCGATTGTTACGCAAGCCCCCAGGAAGTGTGCCAGGCTTTGAAGCCAATTTGACACAGTGGCCAAACCGTGTAATTACAACTTCTGGGTCTGTCACATGATGCACACTGGCCCCAAGAGACTTTTTCCCATAGACTTACATTGTGAAAGAGACGTCTGTAAATCAGCGGATAATTTTTTTTAAAGACTAGCCAGTACGAACACTTAAACAGCCCTTATTTAAATCAGGATGTCCTAAAAGTTGTAAAATGCATAAATAGCTGAATCCAGAGTAATAGAGTCACTGCCATTCATGTGAGTGAACCTGAGACGGAGCGGTTGGGAGGCGGGGTTAAAGGAAAAGCTAGTGCGCTTGCTCTATGGGCCGTACAATGCGGAAGCTATGTGGGAGATCCAGGTAATTTTATACCCGGGAAGTCGAACTTTTTTGGCTTCATGCGCCACTGAGCAGCTTTCATAGGAATTAACGGGGCCCTGCCTCCGACGCTGTATCCAGTTCTCTTTATACATCCATGTTGTTACGGCTAAAAGCAAAAGCACGTTCATTTTTCATTCATTTTTAATATAATTGAATTGAAGTCAAGTGAGCAAACAAGCTGGCAGATATTTTGGCGTGCGGTAATCACGGTCACGTCATTTCCGGTAAGTGCACAACAGCAGTATTCGATTTGAGACAACACTACCCTGTTAAAATGAACGCACTACACAAGTCAGTACATAGTGTACACAGTATACTGCATTTAAGTGTACTAACGGAAGTACACGATTTGAGACACAGCTTTGGTTTAGGTACAGGGGAAGCCTTAAAGGCTGCTCACTGTGGTCCATTAATATTTTTTTGCCGCATTTGCTGTTACAGACTGTATGAAGGTTATATAAATTACTTTGATATGTTTTCTTGGAGCATATTTATCAAGTTTCTTCCCCTCAGTCCAATTTGTCTTTCTTCTCTGATTTTTATTTGGCATTTTAATGACATCTCCATCTCCATGATACGGCTGGGGGGCTTTTTCTGGTAACCTATTTATTGGTCCAATATTTACTGGCGTTTTTTCCTTGTTTGTTCAGGCATCTCCCGAGAAAAATATCTGGGTATTTGTTTTGTTTTGTTTTGTTTTGCTAAATGTTCACCTTTCTTTAGCAGTCCCCTTGGTTCTCTGCTGTGTTAGCTCCTGTGCATGGTTTTATATGACGCAGTATTGTGTTGATTTTGTTGGTCCAGATAACCAAAACATTGAACTGAAACTGCCAGAAATCTGTGTAGAGCTGCAGAGTTGGGTGTTGATTCTCAGTTGTATTGGCAATACTAGCAACCCTGTCATTTCTCAAGCATTATTTTATTTTATTTTATTTATATGGTAATTTTAAAAAACACCACTTAATACATCATAGGATAGTTTTAGTGCAGAATTATCATTAAAGAGCTTCATAAGCTTATTAGTCAAAAATGAAAAACAAGGGTCGTGAACATGAGCACATTGTTTACTGGTTTGTCTTTTGAAGTAAATATATACTTACATTTAAAGAGAGGTCCTTTTTAATTAGTATGTTGTCTAATTAGTCAAGGTGCAGTTATATTAAGTAAGTAAGTAACACATCAACAGATACAAGGCATCATGCTACAGGACACATGATCACACGCAACTGCAAAACCACCGTTTTGCCGACGACATTACAAAGATGAGATATACAAATCTAAATTTGCTGACAGAGGCACGCATGCATTTACTTAACAGTACATGCAAAGGTTTAGTGATGCAACTCTGCATTGAAACACACGCACACACACACACTTGCCTGAGGCTATGTTGGTGGCTGCCATCAGCGCAATCCATTTACAGGGAACAAAAAAGGGTAGAGATGCAGAGATCTATATATTCTCTGTCAGTGTTAACTCATTTTTCATTTTCAGACATATTCCATAGTGAGAGAAAGGTTTTTGAAAGCTGTCATCTTACTGTGACTTCTGGGAATGCAGTTTAATTTAGGGGACCTTGCACAGGTCATTAATGATATACAACAAATCTTTTTTGTCATGAAGATTTTTTATTATACATAACCTTACTGTCTTTTCCTATCATCCAGCTGTGTCATTCAAATTTTAACTATAGGTGTATAGGTATATCACAACCTTTGACCGCGTCGTCTTCTTCTTTTTAATGGCGGATTGCAACCGGGAGGAGCATTATCGGCAACATTTTACCGCGATTGCCGCACGCCGAAATATCTGCCAGCTTGTTTGCTCACTTAACTTCAATCCAATTCTATTAAAAATGAATGTATTTTACTTTTAGCCATAACAATCGCAACCGCAGCTGCCATTTTCATACGTTGGTGGTCCCTCCCCTTCCGCTATGTGGCCAAGATGGCGACCATTGAGGGTGAGAAGTGTGCAGCGTTCCACACTTTCTGACCGTTTTGTGTACATCATCCGGGTACTTATAGTACACTGCATTTTGCCATACTTACCAGTGTGAACGCACTTATGCACTCAAAAGGCTAAGTTTGAGTACGCAAGTATGCGATTTGGGACACAGCTCAAGTCTTGTTTCAATAAACAAAAATGGGTTCACATGTTTTTAATTGATTACATGCTCAGATCATCCTTCGTTTTAAATAGTTGTAGCGTTGGGCTCAGTTGTAGAGCTCTGATTGATGTGTCAGTGGACCCCTCACACATGCGCACTCAGCCACACAAACACTTGCCTGATAGAGAGAGAGTGACGTTAGCGTGTAATGAGATCAATAAGCAATCGCTGGTGTGGTCTGGTTTCACTGTGCATTGACAGGACCCCTGATACGCTGACTGGGAACAATTAGCATCAGTGAGCAGCGCTAACATGGTTTTGAGTGATGACAGTGATGTGTGTGTGTGCATGTCTTAATTCACGAGTGTGTGTGTGTGGGGGCGGGGGTGGGGGTGGGTGAGTCATCATCCAGCCCAGGAGTCCCATCTCTCTCTCTCACACACACACACACACACACACACACACACACACACACACACACACACACACACACACTCGTAAACACACACAGGCAAACCATGCATACACAGGCAGCTTTGCCAAATCCTTTTGGCAAAGCTGCCTGTGTTGAGTGGGTAAACTGTGATTCTTGGGGTCACTATGAACTCGGTTGTATAGAAAACATTATGTGCTGAACCATCAATGAAACCATCTGCAAAATTACTGCACTATGAGGACTACAACAAAATTAGGGTATTGAGCATCAAAACTACACTACAAGCAAATTGACTTTAACGATGAGCCTTTGTCAGAAGCCTGAAAAGTGATGTGCTACAACAGGAAGCTGATTGGGTTTAAGATGAGATGAGATGACAGGAGATGTTCCCTAAAATCATCTAACCTTATCCTGTCACAGTAGAGATGGGCAATACTTCACTATTGTCGTATAATTGACAATATTGTGACAATTTGATCATATCATGTTATCATTTTACTAAATTCTGTTTTCCAAGCAAATTGTAATGAAAAAACTTTTTGGTTTACATGTTTGGTTTACAGTTTTCATTGCATTGAACATCAGTTAGATTTTGTATATGTAATTCTGCACGCATTCTATCATTGATCTCTTAAAAATATTTTTCTCAATGTTGTAATACTGATTTTGGGCCATATTGCCCAATCTTACATCGCAGCTGCTAGTGGTAATAAAATACTGTTTTTTTAAAACATTAATCACTTGCATCCGTCAAGGTAAAACAGAGCTCTACAGCTCTCTCTCTCTCCATATACAATATGTGTTATGTCTCTCCCTCCTGTCTCTTTTTCTGCCTCAGCTGGGATCTAGTAAGAACAGTTGCTGGCCAGTAGGGGTTTTGGTCTGGCTTGCTGGGTTCTTCAGGACTGGAGTGTCTGAGTCGTGACAAACAGAGAGCATGTGTGTGTTAATATGTGTGTCGGTGCACGTGTGTGCACTCGTGTGTGCTTGTGCCTCTGTGTGGGTGTGTATGTGTAAAGATGGACTCACAGGCATTCATCCAGGCATATCTTTTGTCCCTTTAGCCCTTACACGGCTTTGTCATAGTACATCATAACACACACACTGCTGTAAGCTTAAATAAGAAGCCAGGGTTAAGGACAGTGTGTTTGTTTTTCTTGTACAACTCCTGTAAATAATCCCAAATGGTTTCACACTGACAGAGTGGATTTCATGTAAAGTACTTAAAGAGCAGTTCAAGAATAAAAAAGAGGATGCCAAAGTACACACAGATACATCGTATTTGTTGTAATTTTTACAGGATGTTTTCTTGAAGCCTAGGGGGCTGCCAAAGACATTTCTCTTTTTATTTTTAGCTTTCAGGCAGTTGTTGTTTTTTTTTTTTTTTTTAAAAGAAGTGGGTCACAACATCTGAAAAGCTGTGTGATTATGGTTTTGAATGGTATTTATCTTGTTATAATAATGAGATTTATGAAGGACATGCACCACTAGACATCATGTAGGAGTAGTCAAGATTAACACAAGTCATTTATAATATACAAAATAGACTGCAGTGTTTCATGTATTATTTCTGATCAGTAATGTTTCTCTAGGACAAAGCTCTAATTTGTAACTGATGACAATTGTTCTGTGGTTTGTAGCATGACCACGTTCGGATCTCTGGTACTCCCTGGATAGAGTTATAGTAGTTTTGCATGTTTTAAAATTCCAAATACATGCAAGTCAGATGAAAACAAAGGCACTAAGGTATAAAGAGTTCTGGTGTCTGTGTTAGTACTGTGATGGACTGGTGACCTGGCTGTTAAGGGTGCAGTCCTGTTGTCTGTCCAGTGCAATACTGGGATCGAATCCAGCCTCCTTTGAATGTGAAAGATGTTTATGTAAAGTGAATATAAGATATTAGATTTTCCTGTCTAATGACATTAAATGTGTTAACTTTTGTGAACTAACCATTCAGGTTATTTATAAGAAAACAAACTGCACAATTATATAAAATCATGCTTGATTTTCAGTGCATTCTGATGTTTTATGTTGTTAAATGTATGGATTAACACATAAGGAGGCTTGTCCCTGTGAACAGATTTAAGTTCTGCATACCACAACCCCCCCCCTGAGACCAGCAGTGTTCATGTAAACAAAAAGAGCTCCCCCTGCAGTGTGCAGTGTGTTTATGCATGTGTTGGCCATCCCAGAAATACAACACTCAGATGTGTGTGTGTGTGAAGATGAACCATCCTTACTTCCACACAATGTTCACTTTTTTTTGTAGCACAAATACCTATACTGATGTGAAATTAGTGAAATTAGTAGCAGTCTACTTAAGACTGAATGATGGAGCTGTCAAAGATTATGTGGCTCAGAAGTGCATTAGGCCTCTGTGATTTCCCAGCCTCTTATAGACTTGACATGAGAAGTGTTTTTGAGCCGTAATGGAGGTCGTCAAGGGACAGTAGAGCACAAAGGAGGATTTAAGGGCCTTGGTAAATGATAGAAGCTGAAATGTGTGTGTGATGTTGTGATAGAGAGAAAAGGGACTCATTTGGTTTTCTCAAGTCTGATTTCTGCCATGGCGCAGCACTGTAACTGCATCATTACTTTAATATGTCACCTCGTCTGACTCTTAAACAAACATTATCAACAAAAAAGAAACGGTACACACAGTATTCCAAAATGAAGTGTACATATACATGATCAAGGAGTTCAGTGTAATTCAGCATTACAGTGTTTTTATTCTTCTAAACAATCTCCCTCCCGTCCTGAGGGGCTCACATAAAACATGAAGCCGCTGTATTAGGCAGATTATCTCATCTGCCATTCAAGATGCAAAGTCATCTCCAGTGGATGACAGTTGCACTGTCAGGTCATCTCATTTTATGCCATTTTATACATCAGCCTACAAACTATGACAGCTAGGGCAGTCTAGAAACACAACACACACTCACAGACACACAGAGACATGCACACTAGTCCTGGGACCAGTTATTAAATAATTAGTATTATTATCAAGAATGAAGCAATATCTATTATTAAAAATAACTAATTCTTTTTGCACAAGAAACATTCTGCACATTGACATTATGCAGTCAATTAAATGGAAGATAAAAGTAAACTCAACGTTAAGCTTTCCTTCACATGAATGTTATTAAGACTTTTGGTTAGTGTTTGTTGGAATAAAAGTTCACAGCACTTGTTGTAACCACATTCAATATAACTGAAGTGGGTTGTCTTTATTTTATGTCCAGCGGAAATTACAAATGAGATCAATGACCAGTTCAAGCTAATTAACTATACTATGTCTTTTTGCTGAGACATAGTATAGTTATAGTTGCAGAGTGGTGAGTCTTTCTGAGGATAGGTAGCAGTCAAGTATATTTACTGACTGTAGGTTTAACAGACAATGTACCTGCAACATGGCTAGGAATTTGTCATTTTTTTCCACAATCACTTTTAAATGTTGCAGTGATTTTATTTTCAAGAATAATAATTAATATTAAGTATTTCACTAATGTATTATCTCACTAAATTAATTTGAGAGTGGGTATCAGCATTATGCATGAAGGAGTCGCTCGTTAGCATGATGTTAATATGAACTAATACTTGGAACATGTGTCTTTAACTTAAAGAAAAGAAAATTATTAATACTGTATATATAAATACATATTGTCTTAGCTCAAAGGAACTCACACATGCATGCAGGTGTCCTATCTTGCAGTCCTCCATGTTCGGTCTCCCTCACTGGTTCAGTAGATGTTCAATCTTCAATTATTGTGTCAACCTTTGTTCTAAGTTGTGGTGACAGGCCCTGTAAGGCAAGGAACAAAAATAATTTAATGCAGTGTTTTTTTTTGTTGTTTTTTTAACGCTGCACTGGACAGAATTTTTTTAATGCAAAAATAAACTCATTTTATCCGTCCGAATCAAGCAGTGGGGATGCAACAGAGAAGAGCATCCTGTCGACCCTAACTGAGACGCCTTAGCTTCCAAATTAACCCTCTGTGAAGCCCTCTTTATGTACGCAAAATAATTAATCAAAACTTAAGTGCAAAATGCTCACCTTTCTCCAACACAGTTATTAGTTCTTCATTCAATCTGAGCTGGGCTTCCCATTTTTGCCTCTTTTTCACCTTCTTCATCCCTTCATAGTAACATGAAATGTAGGTCAAAGGTCTTGAAGCGTCCAAATTCAAACAGTTACCTCTTGTTAGTTGTCTACTGCAGCTTTAAATGACCTCTTTTATATTGTGGGATATACCCTTGCTGGCCATCTTATCAGCTGAGACAATCAGTTTCATCTTTGTGTGTCCAGTACAGAGATGGGTCTGGGATGTGTTGTGTTTAGTCTAGCTCAGCATAGCATGAGGAAACGGTTAGCCTAGCTCTGTTAAAGGTGCCTTCCGAAAACTTCAAAGCTGCCGTATTTAGGGAAAGCCACTCGGAAACTCATCGTCTGACTGTGAAATTGAATTACAGTTTTCTCTTATTGAGGAAAAATGGAAAGTCATTGCAGCGAGGGGAAAGATAGAGGACGGTGGTGGAGGGGCGCCATATGTAGATCAGCCCTCCAGCATTTAAAGGGTGATGTGTTCTTGTCTTTTTCTTCATCAACAGCGCCCGCTCTTCTTTTATTTTTAGATCGGTTGACGGAGAGAGGGATGGAGGGAGGAGGAAGTAAAGGAGGGACAGCAGATGAAGAGAAAAGAAATTCTGTGCTGAGATAGTACTGCATAGTGTCACGGAGTGGACAGGTCTCTGACGGTAGCTTCTGTTTGTATGCTTCTATCTCCAGATTATGTGCCAGCCAGAATGGGACTACAAGAGAGCTCTGAGCAGATCCCAGGTCAGTGCAGCCCGGAGGGAAAGGGGAGGAAGGATGTGTGCGTGTTTGGCATGATTTTTTTTCTCAGCTTAGTGTAGTAGAATAGCACTTGACTTGTTACTGTGGGACATTTGTAAACAATTTTAATAAGTTTGTGAGTTCACAGATGTGTTCAGATTTGAAGATTGTTTGGCTGAATGCCTGACTAACTGTAAAGTAGATTTTAGCCATTGCGAAGGTTCCTCTTATGCCTTCTACTTTGGCTTAGTGAGTTTGACTGTCCACTCTGTACCTAAAACTCTTTTAATAAAGTGGCTCTGTTTTCTAAAATGGGAGTTTTTTTTTTCATCATGGAACACAGGATGCTGCTTGTTGAACACACAAAATCCAGGTTTATTCATATACCTTTTGGGGGAAAAGGTCATCAAAGAATATTTTTCACCATAGACATTGCTGGTTTGACTTTTCCCACCAAGGCTTCCAGATTATGAAAATCAGCATGATCTTTTCAACAAACAATTGAAGGCAGTCTTCAAGTTATACTCACCACTTATGTTTTACATTGGTAGATTTGATGTTTAAATCACCCATAATTTTCTCCATACTGGACATGCAGCTCTAGCTTTAGCCATCAAAAAACCTACCATCTTAATAGACTTTTAATGAATCAATATGTACCTCGGTTTCCTGGTGTAGAGGAAAGCCCTGTTCTGATAATACACGTTACTCACTGCTTGGTTGTCATGCATCACCTGCTATCACAGGAAACACTTGACAAGTAGTGGGCGTAGTATAGCCGTGGCCAACTGAGCCCCGAACAACTATTTTATGGTTCATAGATGAGTCACTTTGATCTTTGTCCCGATGTATCCTAGCAACCAGGTATTTTCAATACAACTGATTTCTGTGTACTGCAGGTCTTCCCATCCCTGAACCACCAGTGAACATTTGCAATTGGCAGATGCAAAGGCAGGGGCGGGTGAGAGGACAGAGGGAGGTTCATGAAGCAGCAGAGAAGAGCAGAGCTGAGGAGAGGAGAGGGCGAGGAAGTGTTTGTGGGCTACATTATTGAAATGTCAGTTGCTTTGGATTGAGACTCTCACGACTGTGATATTTTAATAGGGTTAAAGGAAGGAAAGAGAGCATAAAGCTATTCTTTCATATCTATTGGAATCTAGATAGCAAGATCGGGATTGTGGGGTTGTGTTCAAACTGAACTCGAATGATGCAGAGAAGGCACTCAGCAAGTATCATGGGGCGCCATCAGGACAATACACATCCTCCTAAACAGGTTCGGTATTGGTTAAACTGGAGTCTCTCCACTTCAGTCCGGGTGTGTGCTGTTGTATGTGCATGTACATGCGCTTTGTCTGTGTGTGTGTGTGTGTGTGTGTGTGTGTGTGCGTGCGCACATGTGTGCAGAAAAAGGAAAGCCATTTAACCAGTAATGATGAGATGGTTTAAATAGGACAACTTGAAGCAATGTCTAAATTAAGCTTCTTGATACAGCCTAGTTTTTAGGTCAATTACGCATGTGAGAGACTGGTGTTCATAAGCAGGAGAGTGAAGCCACTGTTGAGAGATTCAGTGTCATTATTGTTCTTAGATGGGTACTATTTGTTGAGCAGCTTGTCCTATAAGGGTGGATGTGTTATCTATGCGTTATACATATATATATATGTGTGTGTGTGTGTGTGTGTGTTATCTCACACCAACACAATGGTTTGCATAGTTTAATTATCTTCAACTCAAACTTAAGGAACAATTGCATCGATATCCATTGATTTTGTGTTAGCATCAGCTTTGCACATTGTGGATATGAGACAAAGGTAGATTTGTTGCGAAATGAAAACAAACGGTGGTCTCTGGTGGTGCATACATCTTGACCAGTTCAGAAAACACAGGTCAGCTAATCCACGCTCCTTCCAAAACACATACTTTGCTAGTCATTGTTACCAAATCAATCGATACATTTGTAAAGGATTAATAGCCTTGCAACTGCGAGGCGCTCCTGCTCTGTGATCTTGCAACTGTTTGCAATTCTGCAACCATCCTCCTGTATCCAGAACATGAACTTGGCCTCTGGCATGCTTTCTTGGCTATACTGCTTCAGCATTAATTCTTAAAGTTGAGAGAGGTGTAAAGGCTTTTCTTCATATTTTACACTTTTCTGTTCTATTATTGGTGTAGCAGTACAGAAACAATGGGCAACTCGCCACTGTAGTGCTGTATTTACAGTTGTTGTAGATTAGTTTGTGGAGGAGCTCAGCTGGCCTGCTAGAGTGAGTTCTCTTTTTCACTTGACTGGCCATGGCCTGTCTGTGGACTCAGCTCCTCTCTTTCTCTGTGTCCATCACTCTCTTTCTCTCTCTCTCTTTCTCTCTCTCTCTCTGCTCTCACCATCTGCCTTTATGCCTGATCTGCCCACATATCCTCTAACTGTCTCTCAGGAGAGGACTGGGGGGATGGGGGTGAAGAGGGAAAACTAGAAATAGTGGGAAATAGTCGACATGAGAGGAAGAAGAGGAGAAATAGGAAACTGGAGGAAAAATAATCGTGAGAGAGAGAGAGAGAGGGAGAGAAAGGGGAATTGTCAATGTCATTATTTTTCAGAGCCAGTGTCAGCAGTGAAAATCTGGTTTGGTATCTATGTCACCTCCATTTGTGTAGAATTAGCTTCGAACTGGGGTTTGGTGATAGTGTACATCCCCATGATAATAACATAGACATACATCTGTGCTCCAAGGGAATAGTCCCATAGTGTGCAGGTGCTTTTTTTGTACATGTGTGGACTTATTTATTCGAGTTTCTTACACTAGGCTGCTGATGGGGGATTTCCAGTGTTGAATGATTTTGTTCGCTACTTTTTTCTTTACTTTTCTTGGCCAAAAATATAATGCCAGTATAATGCAAAATAATTCAATAAAATAATCCCGCAATAACTCTTATAAAGCTGTTTTTGTTGATGCTGTATCTGGCACATATTGGCTCAATATCATGGTCATTTTGTAATGTAGCCGATATAAAATTTGAAGGTGTAACCACATATTGTATGCGTCCATCTAAATGCCCAACCCTACTCTGAATGGATATTGGTTCACCTTTTAACATTGATGGTGTTATGTGGCTTGACTAGCGATCCAAATCAGTAGTTCTATTCTTAGGAGCTTGATGTACACAGATCTTATTTTACTTATCTGTGTACATCATCATAGACCAGCGTTTAATATTGTCTTCTGTTACAGTGCACTGCATTTGTTGAGGGATTATGACCCATCTTTCTGTGCACAGCATGTACTGTATAACCCTGAAAGCCTGACAGACTGATCCCAAGGGGCAATTCTGGTATTCAATTCTGTGTGTGTGTGTGTCCACTGTTGATTTACTCATCAACCATCACTCCCCTTGCTGTCTCCTGTGGGCCTTTATGCTGGGAGGAATCGATAACCTTCTCCCTCGCCTTGCCTCTCCGCTGATGCTCTACCAGAACAGCGCTCTGTAGCTCTCCATCAGCTCAAATGCTTATGCATGTTGCACTGAATGGACACACATACTGTATGTTGTTTAAAAACTAAAAAAAAACTAAAATATAAAGGATTCTAACAGAGAAAAGTGCCATGAAAACAGCCGCAACACACACACACACACACGCGCACGCGCGCGCGCACACACACACACACACACACACACACACACACACACACATTCAAGCTCCCTTTATCTCTCTCCCTGACATTAGCTGAACAGAGTCCATTACTGCCAGGTAATGGGTGAATGTCACAATAGCAGGATGTCATAAAGCTCTGGAGTGGTCTAATGGGTTTTGTTCAGGTTGAGGTGACACATGCACACTCGCACATGCACACATACAGACACGTGCTCTTCCAGGAAACTATCTTCCTATGTGCTTGATGCATTTACTCATCACATGACAGCCCTGAGCTCTGACATGTTTGAAGAGCTAACAATCTGTTTAAGATGACAGATGAAAATCATCTGTCACTTTGTTTAAATTCAGAGGGGTGGTTCTGCTCTTGTTACCTTTTATGTTTCCCCATCTCCTCCACCCGCACATCTTTATCTTTATCTATTTAAGATTCAGCTAGCAGCCTCTGTGGGCAGGCAGATGGGAGAGTGAAGGCTTATGGATGGAGTAATCACGTGAGCTTATTTGCTTCATGTGTTGGCTCAGTGGGGGAGAGGAGGATGCAGGAGGGGAGAGCAGGAGTGGAAGAAGAGAAAACATCCAAGCCAGTTTCAATGTCTTGATTCACCTACTCTAGAAATCCTCCGCTGTTCTATGAGCTCTCGTGTTATTTCCATTTCAGAACTTTTTTTTTAGTTAACATTTACAGCATTTTATTTTTGGTTGTGATTTGCTTTCCTAAAGGTGTCAAGAGTAGAGACAGATACATTATAGGAGATATCTATATTATTAGCTCAACACAGATTGTTATCCAATTAATGACGGCCAAAATACTAAGTAAATAGATAAGGTTCATACAAAGTTCAGTACCAGCACTGGTCCAAAAGATCCTAAAAATGTTCCTCCAAATAAGAGTCTACCTGAAACTTGAGGAGTGAACTCAGATAGGGCTGGGTATTAAACAAAATGTGTCTGTAGCACTGAGTAAAACTGTCAAGTACTGAAAGCTGGCATCGAATGTGTGGTCAGATTTGTAATCTTGTTTACATATTTTTTGATCAGACAGGACTATTTCACTGAGGCAAAGTTCGTGTATGACTGCTTGTGTCAGACAACGTGTAACAATTTTCTTCTTTTCTTGAATGACAAAAGGGATTTGCAGAAAAACGTGTGTATATTTCTCAGAGTAAGTTATCAAGATAAGTATTGTTTCACGTATTGGTACCAAGACTTGGGTATTGTATCAGCACTAGAATCGACAAGCAAACAATGTCCAGTTGGTGTTGCCAGTCAGTACAGAGAAAATTAGGCAGTGTTCGATGTTTAAGGATTAAAATGTGTCAAACTTTGGCTTTCTGGTCCAGTCGCTGCCAGACATTCCCATCAAGATTATTTTCAACATGTTTGGCTTTTATGATTGAAACTAGAAGTGTCAACATCACAGGCATGAGTGGGAGAAATAATACTTGAAAAAAAATATCTGAGACTGGCAAGTAAACAGAAGATTTGTGTGATATGCCATGAATTTGACAGTATTATTTTATAACACGGTTCATCCAGGGTTCAGTGGAGAGCCACAGCTCAGCTGACTCTTATAAAGTTCACACACCTCCAACTCCCTCTGCAGTGAACAGTCCTTGTTGCCTCTTTCTCTCCTATTTACCCAAATTGTGTCTTTTTCTTTAATCTTTTCCCCGTTTCCACAGAATTTGCAGCAGAAATGTTTTAGGTACAGTCATAAGAATATTTGTATTTTCGCAAAGGTTTTGGGGGTTTGCCGATCGACACACCACTAATCATAGTTTACTAGCCGTCTAGTGTGTAGTCCGCTGTATCCAACCATACTCGGTTGTTGGGGTTGTGGCTCTTTGTGGCTGAAAAAAAATCTGTGTAAATTGATGAAAATAAGTTGTAATGTAAGATGTTTAGTCTTTGTAGTTACTGTAATATTCAGCTCTGTTCCCCGCTATATATGTTCAAACGTGACATTACTACATTATTACCTTTTTAATATATATATTTTTTTTAAATACTAACCCTTCATTATTTCTGATTTTCTGACAGTTGCCTTGCACCTTTGTAATGATAAATTTTTACGAAAGACATTTGAATTTTTAGATTGTAAAAAAAATAAATCGTCTTCATGCTATTAAGCACATTTATTAATTTTCCATGATTGCATTGTTTTAAGATTTGTGAATTATATTCAAACTCTCTACTCGAGTATTAACTCCTTTTTCACATACAAATTGTCTCTTTAGGTTTCTCCACATTTACATAGATTGATGTTGCTAATTACAAAAGCTAAATTTTGCATTCATGCACTTATATACACGTGTACACGTATATACATGGTGTGGTTGATGTGGTGTGTGTGTGTGGATGTGAATACACATCGGAGTAAGAGGAAATTGATTATAAGCTAAAGAAGAGCTGATTAGCACATGTTGACATTAACGGTGGAATCCATTACTGAATCCACACATGGTTGACCTTTGACATACACGAGCCTTTGGGCTTATCAGTCAATATGTTGATTCAATGACAGCTACATTTATGCAGGAGGTGGTGGCGTGGGAGTGGGGTGTCTTATTCTTTAACAGAACATTATAGGATGTCTATTAATTATGTTTTTTATGGCTATGATATGTTTACTCCTTACTAACCTTTACATGTTCACCCAAGTAGCCATGATGCTACTAGTTTTATTTTCAATCACATTTTTAGACTTTCACATCACCTGACTAAGATGTTGATACACCTTAGAGTACAACCACAGACAGGATGCTAGTTGGTTCCTTCTGGGACTGTAAACTGTTTAATTTAGTATAAAGACAGATGCACACACATGTGCCGACAAACATATCCTCTCTCTCTCTCAGGTATAGGGATAAAGAGGCTGTGTGCGTCAGTGTGGTGTGACATTTGTTCACCACATCATCATTGCTTTACACCAGAAAAGATGAACAAAGAGTGATTATCTCATTCTCATATCTCTTCCTCTCCCTTCCTGTCTTTTCTTCTCCAGTCTTCGGGCACCAGCGTGGTAGTGGACATCGCAGCTATGGGTGAGGCCCATGGTTTGATCTCAGACCTGCTGGCAGACCCCTCACTGCCCCCTAACACCTGCAGCTCTCTGAAGGCCGTCAGCAACCTCCTCAGTACCCAGATCAGCCTCCAGCCGCTCCACCGGCCTCGCGTCCCTGCAGACACACACACCTGCTCCGACTCCGAGGAGGGGCCTGAAAAAACAGAGCGGCTGGCCATTCCAAAGGTAAATGTGGCGTTCTTTTGCTCATTTTTGAGTCTTTAGTTTGGCTGATTAATACAGATAGGAAAATCAACACCTGGGTCATGTGTAGCAGTAGACCTGAGGGTCAGGATCCCCCATAGGATCCCCAAATAAATCTTAGGTGCAGCAGAACCTGCGATATCATCTTTTTTATTCCACACATTCTTCTTCCTTTTCAAAACCTGGCACCTACATTACCCACAATGCAACTTGGCCACTGACAGTTCTGTTGGAATTTTAGGTGTGTTAGTTAATGTAGCCTTGAGCCTCAAGCAGAGATGAGGAGCGGGCTACAGAGGTCTGGTACTTCTTTCTAACGCTACACCCCCAGATTTTTTTCATTTCCTAGCTTGTTGTCTTCAGACCCAACCAACACAATTTATCAGAAGGCTTTAAACATCTTTTTTTTTTTGTTGTGCAGTAGCACTCCCCAACACCTGTAAACACTTTTATTTGTAAAATCGGTCCATTTTTAATCTCAAAGAATATTAAGAAACAAATTTCATATCAATAAAGGAAAATATGTATTATGTAATATGTATTACCATGAGCGTGTTCATAGAAACAGAGCCAGCTGTATGAAAGTTTTGTTTTAGTTTTGTTGTATGCTGCAGTACACACATGCACACACACACGCACGTATGCCCAGGTATACTTCTTCCTGCATACATCACCCCCATTTCCTCTCTCCCTGCTGGCGTAGTGTGGGGCTCTAATGTAGCTAACGATGACGCATGGGCTTCCAGGGGGCCTTTTAATGTTTTACAAGGCCAGTGCTTCAAAATGTATGTGGGCACTTAAGGCGGCAAGGAAACTAAATAAAGCGTGTGATGCAATGCAGGATAGCCTACCAGGAAAGTGACAAGCAGCTTTAACACTGCCTGAGTGCACTCAAATGCTTGACGCATGTAGTGGAACTCAATGAGATGCTGCCTCATTTTAACTCATCTGGGATCTGTGGGTCTTCGTGTGGCAATGGGTTAAAGTTGGTGATTCAGCTCATTTGTGCTGCCCTGTCGGATGGCTCTGAACTAAGGACAGAAAGAGCAGTTACATAAAGGTAATAAGAAATGTTGGTGACTAAGGTGCATTTGTTACTCAGGTTTTGACTTAGCTTAGTGGGACAGCAAAACACTTTGTTTCATTTCTTGTTAAAAGCTCGGAAACAATCTGGCTTTAACTTGTCTTTTTCTTGGTTTAACTCCAGCAGTTCCAGCTATTTGTCGAGTTTAGCAGCTTCCGAACATTGCTTTATTTACACATATTTGTCATTATAATACTTCATATTACAGCCCCACATTTTCCCAAAGCATACCATCCTGTTATAAGATATTTTAGGCCATTGGTTTATATTAATTTCACTGTAGTATGGACATAAAGTAAGACTTAATGTCTACTTATATTTTTGTCAGCTACATTATTGTTGCATAATAGCGCAGTGCCGATGTTTCAGATCTGCACTTAAAACTGCATTTCCACACAATAATACAATTCACAATAGCAAAAGCAGACATGAAGTTCACAGTGATCTCTGTTTAACTCTCTCTCCTCCTCTGTCATTCTTTCACACACTATTAGATGGCTTTGATTAGCTTCCCTTCACTGTAGGAGAGAAGTATACCACTGTGATACCGTGTGTGTGTGTGTTTGGATGACAATGATGCATGTGTGTGTGTGTTTGTGTGTGTGTGAGAGAGAGAGAGAGAGTGTGTGTGCGGTTATCTGCCTGAGCGGTGAAAAGATAAAGCTACATGTCTCAGCAGTACGTGAAATTTGATCCTCTGCTGCCATCTATATTCAACTGTGTGTGTGTGTGTGTGTGTGTGTGTGTGTGTGTGTGTGTGTGTTTCAGAGAGAGAGAGAGGGAGAGAGGGAGATACAGACAGACAGAGAGGGAGAGATAGATAAATAGAGACACCAACTGTACAAAAATACAAACTGACAAATAACTGAGTTTAGGCTTTTTTGGCTTTACAACAAAATTTACAACACTGGATAGATTGACACCACAGGGGAAATAAGCATGACTCCTTTCTGCTCCTTTATGCTTTAAAAAAACAGGAATGGGCTGGAAGAACAAATACGGCATCCTTCTGGTTTGATGTCATTACTTTTTTGATGAAGGAGAAAAGGAGGCACAACAGTTGCTCTGTAGGAAAATCTAGCTCTGTTTATTAGTTAAAACATGTGCCCGAGGCTGAAACATCACGTTTTAACTACTAAATAGAGCTATATTTCTCCACAGAGCAAGTGTGCTACTGTGCCTGTCTTTCTTTTCCCTTATGTTGTATTTTGTTGGCAGCACTTTGTCTGTAGCTTTGTGAACTGTGTGTGACTTTTTGGATCTTTTCACTTTTTTATGGTTGTACAGTAAATGTGACCCAAGCTTTTGTCAACGTTGCCTGTCATTTATGATAACAAATGTCACAACAGAGTTAGAGTGATTGTGACACTAAATGTTTCGAAGATGAGACAAGATTAGACTTTTAAGTATCTTGGAAACAATGATGGACCACTTATTAAACCATTGCAGCAGCAAGTAAATCAAATATAAAGGTGATATAAATAAAAATACAGTCACATTAAAAGTATTTACTTCATGAATACAAACACTATGAAACTTTAGGAATATAAAACTCTTTATCAAGAGTTCTTATGATTAAGAAATCTTTTTGAAGGAGTTGGAGCAGATGTGAAAAGACAGCAAGAAATTTCAGCACAGAAACTGTTCATTATTAGTTGGAGTTTTATCTTCTCTCTATTATAACATACTTTTCATACAAACACACAGGCACGGCCATATCTTTGTCATTTCTGAGGAAATGCAACTATTAGTAGCTTTTCATTGAAATTCCCCTCAGTTTTGAGATTCTGTTAAGTGCCTAAGTACATTAAGGGTGTCCTACTTGCATCATCCACCTCTGCGACGCTTCTGTGAGTGTGTCACCATGCGTTTGTTTATCTGCATTACAGCGTCTAAGACGGAGTCTGCCCCCAGGATTGCTTAGGAGAATCTCGTCAACTTGGACCACGACCACCTCAGCTACAGGGCTGCCAACCATCGAGCCTGGCCCTGTTCGCCGAGACCGCTCAGCCAGCATCAAACACACCACAGACAGGTGATTCTCACTCACTGCAATCAAGAGGAACACCAATAACTTTGAACAGTAACAGATCAAGAATTATTTGTTTATGTATCTGATGGTTTTCTTAACATTAAATCAGTGAATCATGGAACAACTCAGTGATGATGACCATCTCAAAGAGTCGCTCCATGTCTGCCTCCTGTGCTGCCTCTGTCACCTCCAACCACCTCTACAGCAAACCACTGGGAAGACTAGGTATGTGTGTGTGTGCACAAATCTACTTAACACACTGAGTAAAAGCTGAGTATGTTGAGTAAGTTACTTGGGTAAAAGAAGTCAATTTTTTAAATTGGAAAATATTTTTACAAGAGGAGAATTCTCTTCTCAGCTTGGCAATTCACTGCACATAGTTTCACATTTGACAAATTTCCGATATTCTAGTTGCTGATGTAAAGGAAATTTGCTCTCTAATTGATGTGAGAAAAATACTTAATTCAATAGCAAATAACTTAAAAGATAAGGAAAACATTAGAGTCAGTATTGCTCTGTTTTTCAGGTTTACCCCCCTCCAACGTGTCACCTCTGGCCTCTCCGTGCCCGTCTCCTCCCGTCCAGGGCACTCCCGTCTCCAGTCCCACTACAAAGACATTTTCAGTGCAGCTTCCTGAGCCGGCTGGGCCCCTGACAGAGAGGACCCCTGTCTCTGTGGCCCCCAAGAGCCACCACAGAACCTTAACTCACAGCCAGAGCGCCCCGAGCTCCACCACCCCTCACTGGCGGCCCCCACCGCTCTGCGGCAGGTAACATACATGCGATCGCACACTAGATGAATTATTCTGTTACATTTTGATGAGCAATTCTAAAAATAGAAAGTTCACAAATATTGGAATAAGATTTCAAAAGCACCTGTGTCTGTTTGTGTGTGTCCATTTGTGTGAAAATGAGGGAAAAGAGTCACTTGATTAGTCTGTACTGAGAGGACAGGAGCTGTTACAACTAGGATGGACTCGCATGTTCCCTCTGAATGTGTCTGTTTCTCTGCTCTCTTTCTATCAGTTGTGGCAGGCCGTTCAACAATCGACTAAACCACGGGGTAGAATCTGTCGACAAAGGAGACAGGATACCCCATCCAGGTAAACAGCAGAGTACAGCCTGCAGGCGATTGACATTAGACATATCTATCCAACTGAGCTGGAAAACATGATGATTTGTACAGGGAAAATGCTTCCTCCTTAGAGATCAGTAATAAAAAGTAGTGTTTAGAGAGATTTGGTCATGTACGGTGTTTCTACTAGTACACTAGTGTGGTGGAAATCTGAAAATAAAGAGTCACCAAAGTCTTTGGAGTATTTATTAAGCTTTCTGCAGAAAGGACCCACTGATGTGCACTCAACGGGTGCCACAGTCAAGAGAGTAAAAAGAAGCGTGGTTACATTGTCTTTATAGAGAAATCTTAATTTGAAGGTTGGGCTATCTACTGTTTACAG
This sequence comes from Macquaria ambigua, assembly GCA_008360985.2. NCBI lineage: Eukaryota > Metazoa > Chordata > Actinopteri > Centrarchiformes > Percichthyidae > Macquaria > Macquaria ambigua. The sequence continues at coordinate 225,638 of VMKM01000429.1, read as the reverse complement.
CTGCATGCAGGTTTACCTCAGTTGCCCACACACTGTATCCTCCCAAGGAAGAAACAATTCGCCCGTCAGATAAGCAGTTTCAAGGACTAGGATAACACAGGAGAGAGTCTCACAATCTCCCATTGTCTCTGGGAGAAAGGTCAGCTACAGACAGATACAGAGCAAATTTCCATTGCACTAGTATTCCACAAACTCAACAGAGTAATAAAGGTTTCTGGTGTTAAAGAAGGATCTGTGAATCTTAGTGTAGTAAGTGATATATTTGTTTTTTTTTAACTGTAAGTCTACATTTATTATTATTTTAAGTTATTTTTTACTTATCTTTATGTACAATAAAGCCCCTTTGAATTTGAATTTGAATACAGCTTATTTTCTATGTTGATAATTTGATTCACTCATACTGACCTTCTTCACGACTGCCCTCGTTGTAACTTTGGATAACCACCGACAGTGGTTACATTAAATCACACATGTCTAACGTGTGTGATGTCCCTCTAGATGAGCGCGCCGTAGCTTCTTCAGACTATGACAGCACCTACGACAGCACCTATGAGACCAACCACAGTGACAGCAGTGACTTTGCACAGAATGAAGAGGAGGGTGAAGGAGGCAAGAAGCCACCTGAAGCAAGGGAAGGTTGCAGGGAGTATCTGGCAGAGGGCATCGTTCTTCACCCACTCCTGCCATCACCAGAGGTGGGCAATGAGACAGACTATTATGTTAATATGCTATATTAATGTGCTTCAAATCCCCCCAAAGGCAACAAGAAATAAAGATGATCATTTCTTTCCCAATAAGAGCGAATGAGGAATTTTAAAAATGAAGTTGATTTTTTACAATGATTTAACCTTTATTTACTGTCATTAGGTAGATAAACTGCTTAATAAACAACAGACAATTTTGACAATGCTTGTCCTAAATGCTGTAAACCAATCAGTAGTCCAGTCTGATAGTGTATATCTACAGAGTGAATTGTGAACTGACCTAAATGTGCCTGTTGACCATCAAACTGTGGTGACTTTCATCAAAATTGAAATGATGAAAGTTATTTTCCTGTACCTGCAAGTACATCTTTCTGACCTCTCCTCTGTGCCCCTACCTTTACCTGACAGGACAAGCCAATCCTGGCCCCGGAGCCTCTGGAGATGCCGGGGCTGGAGCCTCTGATGAGTCAACTCAACAACTGGAACTTTCCCATTTTCAGTCTAGTGGAGAAGACCCATGGCAAGACAGGCTGCATCCTCAGTCAGGTAAACACTAATTAATGAGGAAATGTTGAATCCCACATGACATTTATTTAATGAAAACACATCGATACGGATTCAATTAAAAGGAACTCATATTGATGGAAATGTTCACACATATGTAATTAGCAGCTTAATGTGGTGGTGACATTAGCTGTTAATGCAGGCAGTGGGAAGAGTACATTTGCATCTTAAGCTTGCAACAACAACAACAACACTGTAAAATGAAAGCATCAATCAGTGATACATACAGTTTTGGCCAAAATGTCATCAGTTCCAAAAGCAAATTTGTGTTAGTGGACTTAAGCTGGGAATGTGTTGCTTAGAAATCAAAGAAACAAAGTGTGCTGTGGAATGACAACTGACTTGACCCACAAGACCGGGACTCGACAATTCTGGTGTGAATAACACCATAGCTCAGTGTTACAGTAATATCAATTAGGAATAGGTTAGGATTGTTCTTATCAGGCATAACTATCTAAACATCTAAACCTCTACAGAGATGAGAGATGATTCACGGTGTGTTTTCCTCGTGTTATTTCCCAGGTTTCCTATAGGCTCTTTGAGGACACAGGTCTATTTGAGACCTTCAGAATTCCTGTACAAGAGTTCATGAACTACTTCCATGCTTTGGAGAATGGATACAGGGTCATCCCTTGTGAGTAGAGGATCTCCATGTTTGTCAAATTTTTTTAAGTGAAGTATTGATATCCAGCATTACCTTTATCTGCCACAAGGTGGATGCATTGCTTCATCGGTTAAATAAAGCACCACTAACAGGCCTACTTTCTGCTTCTGTAATTTGTGGCATGCTCATATTGTTCACAGTTTGCAGGAATATAAAGTTTCTTGTTGGTTACATTTTGGTGTTTAATATTAGAAGATGATCATATATCATATCAATTCATGTTGAGACTGAAGATGTAGCTGACAGGCAGTTTCTTAAAGGAATTTGAATGGCAATTTGTGACCGAAGTAAGAACACTTATTAGTGTTTTTGATTACATGATCTGTACATTTTAAATTAAATATTAATAGTTTTTAATACTGTAGTTTTAATACTTAGCACAGTTTCAGAGGGATTATATTTATGCATTCTGCAATTATTTGTTGGTGTATGTTTCCATGGACCACCATGTTCACTTCCTATTAAAACAGGAAAAATAGTCCCTGCTCAGTGTGCTATTTTTGCATCATATATCAGGTAGATTTTACCAATCTCTTATACAAAAGTGTGAGCCTTAGACATATCCTTCTTACCACTTAACTTTGAGCTTATACCATTTCAGTATCTCACTTTTGAAATAATAACAGCTTACTGCTGTCAATCAATATCAACCCCTTTCAAAAATGCAATTTAATCCATAAATGCTCTGCTAATTTTACATGTTGGGGTTATGTTTGAATTGGACCCCGAGTGATTGCATTGCAGTGCCTTGAGGAGATATGACTATAAAGACTTGACAAAGCTACAAGAGCCACACTACTTTTGTGAAAATGTCTGGACATTGGTGTGATGCCAGAATTACAGAACTGCTCTCAGATGAGATAACAAGTAAACAGCGTCTTGTCCTGTACATTCATTGTAACTTACTACATTGCCTAGTCCTGTGCCAGATGCCCAGTGACATAGGAGCAGTGTCTCTATCCATGTTGTGTCCTCTCATATTTGAACATGGCTCAATATGGAACTTTCCCATAAAATAGGCCCATGTTAAAAGGCAGAAAACCATTACTTCAGCAATGTTACAGATTCCTAGTCTAAAAGGGACTTTAGTGTATGTTGTTTTCCAGTTCCAGCTGGGATTTCAACATGGTGGTCTTACTGCGCTCCACTGGTGTGAATTAACATTTTATTTTATTCTTTCCCAGATCACAATCGGATCCATGCCACTGATGTGCTGCATGCTGTTTGGTACCTCACCACTCAGCCCGTGCCAGGCCTGCCCACCCTGCTGACTGAGAACGGGATACACATTGGTGAGGACTTAATACATCAGCAGCATTTTAATAATTTAATTGGCTGGAGTGGTGTAAATTACGGATGTATTAGTTGTCAATCACTGTTCTCTGTCGTTGTCAAACAAATCCTCCCTCGGTGTACCCCTGTGGCTCAAGGGTTAGACACCGAGCATGAATTACAACGTCCCTTTCAAATCTGGCCAGGCACCTTCTCTATTATTGCTGTTTAATAAAGGCATAAAATATCACAAAAAAGAATTATAAAAAACAAAAATAAATTCAGCCTTATGTTTGACATTGATTTCTCAAATTTGTTAAGTGTTCTCTTCCCCTTTTACTGTAATTGAGTGGGGCAGCTGAGTAGCGTGATAACTATTGTGTCCAGATAAAACATGTAATACAGCAGTCATATTAGTGTCACACACACTGACAGAGGTAAGGTTTCAAAACAAACAAAAACTGAGTTACAAAACATACACACATTGTAGCATGACAGACAGTCAGGCATTCATTCAGACACACAGACAAACACACACAGACAGACGAGGAATTCTTAATTTTAATTTTTATCGCTGAGTATCACAAGAATTCAATTCTAATCAGTTAACAGATGTCTGTTAAATTACGTTTAATTGTGTTAAACATAGTAACAACAACATAACAACACTTTACATGTGGTTGGATTGGTGTAGAAATTTGGCAGACTGTTGGGAAACTGTGATCCCATCCACTACTGTACTTCTGTATATACGACTGGCCCCACGAGACTAACAGTAGAATAAATAAGGGCTGCATTTAATCTTCTCGACTTATCGTCCCTGACTCAGAGCCAGCACTCAACAACTTCAGGGAATTCTTCTTCTATGTTTACCAGTGTTTATGTTCATTTACAATATCACGGGTTTAGTATAATAACATAGCTCGTCCTGCTAATTTCCCTCCCACCTTCATATTTCTATACTGTATTTATTTTATTTTCTCTCCTGTTTTTGCTTCATATTGGTTTGTCACTTATGACTCATTTTACAGTCAACAACATCCTGGTGATAGATACTGTAGAGTAGGTGTTAGTCCTGAATACACAGTCTAAGAGCACCAGGTTATACAGCAAGTAATGAGGTGGCAGCATTTGAACACAGAGCACCATGTTCTCTTTTCGCCCGTAGACTCAGAGAATGGCATTATGCCTGGTGCCAAAGGCTTCCTGGTGTCCAAGATGAACTCTGTGCTGGAAGAAGGCTATGGCTCCCTGGCAGGCCTTATCCCTGGCCTGGAGCTCATGGCCCTGTATGTAGCCGCTGCCATGCACGACTATGACCATCCTGGAAGAACCAACGCCTTTCTAGTAGCTACCAGTGCGCCACAGGTAAATAAATGTAGGTGTGCTTCAGTAGCGCCGGAGAGGGGAGGAGCTGTGGTGATGGATCGACAGAGAGTGATGGCAGTGATGGATAATAAAGATAATTTACTGTTGGTTTCGTAAAAACAAAGGACGCTTCAGTTGAGATTTCTTGCAGTCAAGTCAATCAGTTGTTTGTCAGTAAGCTGAAGTAGTCTATTACTACTATTTTAGTCAGCCAACACATAAGAAATCTATGTATTTATGTTAATACAGAGTATGTAGAGGGTACATAGTATGGGCTCTGGATGCAGTATTGGGTGGAAGTTTATTATTGTACAATAATAGCAGCATCCAGAGCCCAACACCAGCTATCATTTGGAATCTGCCATGTGTTGCAGGGCACCAGCTGCAGTGTGGCAATCACCTAACCAGTCACCTCCAGAAACTGCAGAGGATACATTATCTAGTGAATGATTGATAAATCTAAACTCAGAAATCTACTTGATATGCATTAACAGACCCAAGACAGCAAGCATCCTCTAAGCATATGCTTAAGCACGTTGAGCTCACATCATGGCTTGAAAAATGACATGTTATGTAGCATTGATAAGCAGCAGATCACCATTAGTGCACTGATGTGAGCTTACAGTGCGGCTGCGTGTAGATAACCTTTAGAACAGGAGATAAGGCAGTTTAGATGTAAAAGAAGAGTAAAGCAAGCTGTCACATAAATCCATTGCTTTGATCTGAAATACTTTTGTATTGGTTAATGAGAATGTGACTACCTATCCTAAATGTGGAAAAAAAAAATGTCTTTAATGAAGGCAATATTACAGTAAAATGAATGTGTGAATCTGCAGTATAGCACCATATGTGCAGGTCAGAGTTTAGGATCTTGCTGAAGACACTTTCAGGCCTGAAATGTGGCTATTAATTGTATTTTTAATTTCTTCAGCCGACATCACAATCTAAACAAAGCTGTGAAGTGACAAATAAGGCCATGTAAGCTCCTATGTGTTTCACATTGAATTTTAATTTCACTTTCTCCTCTTGGTCTTTCACTGTAGGCTCTTCTATACAATGATCGTTCAGTCTTGGAAAATCACCATGCAGCTTCGGCTTGGAACCTCTTCATGTCTCGACCCGAGTATAACTTCCTGGTTAATCTTGAACATGTGGAGTTCAAGCGCTTCCGCTTCCTAGTCATTGAAGCCATCCTGGCCACCGACCTTAAAAAGCACTTTGACTTCCTAGCAGAGTTTAATGCAAAGGTAAACATTAAAATCTGAAATAAACTGTAGAACAGTGACCACACATGAATTATTGTTGTCATTGGTTATCTCTACTCAACTCTTGTTAGATATTTTATTCTGACCCTTTATTAAAAATGGTCTTTTCTCCCAGATTGTCCTAAACTAAATGTGAGCACCAATCAGTAGGGAATTCTTTATAATCCATAACTGGGTTTCTCTTTTTTTACACAAACCTTCCTGTGCACACCTCTCCAGGTGGGTGATGAAGGAGTGTCTGGTATTGATTGGACCAATGAAAATGACAGATTGCTGGTGTGCCAGATGTGCATCAAGCTGGCTGATGTCAATGGGCCGCTGAAGTGTAAGGAGCTGCACCTGCAGTGGACAGAGGGGATCGTCAACGAGTTCTACGAACAAGTATGCTTATAAATTTCTGCAATCTGACAGGAACAAATGGTCTCTGGAGAAAAAACATCATGTTCAAAGTTATTATAATTTAGACAAATAACACCTCATACATAGATAGATGGGAGTGTACTTTACCAAGTACAGTAAGTAATGAATAATACCCACTGATGAAAATGTGCAAAAGCTGTTGCTAACAGAAGAAATGCACAAAATGAAATGTTCAGAAAAATAGAAATTACAGAAATGTACATACAACCAAATTGAAGAATAGTATATTACATTATGTCCACGTGTAAATTTAAAGCAAATCTATGTAACTTTTGCTGAACAGCTGAACGGCAGCCACTGTGACCACAAGTGGTTACGGGATGACGGCAAATGCTAAAACCTGTGTAAAAAACAGAGGAAAACAGTAGTACAAATAGAGAGAAGAGTAAGTAAACTCAGTTAAACAACAATATCTCTCTTAAATTAGCTAATATTAGTTAACATTAGCCAACATAAGCTATTGGTCATACCAGACCAAGTAAGGCTCTAGCTGCAAAACCCCTGAGTGTACTGAATTACTGAAGCATGCGTTTTATTGCTTATGAATTCAACATTTCATTTGTGAGAGAAAGAATGTGTTATATTATCTTTCAAAAGTTACATAGCCTCAGCTTATCTGCTTCATCAGGATGGTGTGGGTGTGGTTTGATCAGATTTGACTGACAGTGATCGAACAACCCACAAACTGTCATCAGGCAATTTATCTTTTTGCTCACCTTCCTCCCCCGCAAGGTCAGGGTCAACTGCACAACAGCACCTCTGCATATGATAGGGATTTACATTCTTGTTCAAGGATGTATGTGTGCAACTGGATGTTCCCTCTGAACAGAAATAGAATAGTCAAAACACTTACCTACTAGCTCATGAATTTGTTAGAGACTACTGTAGACGGATGCCTGGCAACAAATCCTGTTCTTAACTAAACAATGCCTCTTATTGGTCAGTTCAGTTAGTGCCGAGCAAGTCGATAAAGATCAAATCTGATTAGCCAGAGAGATATGGTTACTTTCCTAGCAACAACATGTTGTAAGTAGAATAGCACTAATTTGAGACTTTTGAGCCATGGTTGAAGCTATTTTATGCACTGCAGTCAGTGGTATCCATAATATTCATTCTTCTCAAAAGAAAAAGATGTAGACAGATGTACAGGCTGTAACAGATGTTTGTTATCACAATGCTCCTTTGACAATCAGCAAACTCCCTATCAGCATTTATTGTGTTTATTTTGTAAATAGTTAATGAAGGGAACGTGTGCACCAATTATATCAGAACACTGTGTAGCAGCTAGAAACCTCTAATCATAGCGGCGCTGATTACTGAGGAAAACGTCCTCCCTCTGATCTGTTTCTGAAGCTTAGCATTCTGCTATTCCTTTCAAACCTTCTGTTCAATTCTTATAATAGCTTAGAGAATTATGTATGTCCTCTGAGCGGGAGCATCGGGGTGGGGGGGTGGGGGTGGGGAGTAAGAGAGAGCAGGTGAGAGACAGAGGGTGTGTGTATGTTTTTCTCTTCAGAGGGGAGACGGATGACCTAAATGAGTCATCTTTGACAGCGCTCATTCACAGTCACACAGAGGAAGATCACAGGGATGGAACTGAGGCTCTCAGCGGCAATAGAGTCAGTACAGATGTGCACACACAAACATAGACATTGCACAAACATGCATTTACATTATACTCTGCAATGCACCACTTTAATAATCAAAATATTAGCAGTTTCTGGTAATGATAAACAATTCCCTCTCTCTCCCTGCTCCTACTGTACATATCCACACACACACCTCTCACGTGAACCACTAGCCATCCAGGTTTCAGGTTGCCATAGCAATGGGAGCCCTTGCCCCTCTGTCCTCCTACTGAATCACTTTAAAAGCCCTGACATCAGAATGCAAACACAAAAGCACTCTACATGAGTGTCACAATATATGAAAATACAACAAGCTATTTCACACCAGACAATATGCAACATAACGTGGAGCCACCTTTATTATGAAATGGTCAAAATAATGGAAAATATCCTAAAACAAAAAGTATCTCTGTTGGGACAAGTTGTAGATGTGTGTTTATTTACATTCTGTTGAGAAAATTGATTCATACAATTCCATTTTTCATTTATTTTCTATTGGGAGCAATGTATTTTGCTGGAGCGGGCACTGAACAGGTGTACTGTAGATATGGCCTTAGTTTGTCTCAAGATGAACGGTTCCAGCAGGAATGCAATCAGCAGAATAAATCACAGCTTCTATTTACAGTGCATGATTATATATATTATATAAATGGCTCCTTCAGCAAATACAATTACAAACACGTGATATATTGTGGGGAGTGAGACTTGTTATTGCACCCTGTCTATGCATGTTTGGCGGCCAAAGATGATTAGTCAGAATATTGATGTCAGTATTTATCAGTGGTGACCTTGTGGGTAACAAATACACAGATTATAGCCACCATTACTGAGGCAAACAGTCTCATTTATGTGATCGATACCAACAGATCCGCCATAGTTTGAATTGATGTTTTTCTATTTGTAGTCTTCTTGGCCTACTTTCAGGAGACTGTGTATCTGGGACTTTCTGTTCTTGCCAGTGGAGCTGTACGGAGGACAAAATGTATATCTGAGTTTAAACAACTTGAGTGATAGAGTTTACCTACATGTGCAAGCCTGATATGATATAATATGTAATATATTAATGTATTTAATATATAATTTAATTTGTATGATGTAGTACTTTTCTTAATGAAGTTACAAATGGCAAAAATGTAGGCAGAGAAAAGAGAAATACTGTACATGCAATAAACAAACATTCAAAACATGAAAAGCAGAGATAAACATTAATTTACAAAAAATAAAGAGAAGCGGAAAAAACACAAAATGGCAATGGTGCAACAGCAAAACCAGAACACACATGTGAAATATTCACAATAACCTCTTGTAAAAATGTTTTCTTACATTTAAAAGAAGTTAAAGATGTTGTGTGCCTGAGCTCAACAGGCAAAGTGTTGTAAAGTCTGCAGGTTTTAACCATAAAGGCTTTGAATTAAGTCCGTTGTTGTATGTTTGTATGTTTTATGCTTTTTGACAGGTAATTATGCCATATGTTTTATTTTGTAAACAGCACTTTGAATATGCCGTCCAGTGGCAAAGCAAACAGAAAGAACTGCCCTGTTTTTGTACAGTTTTTAAAATGCATTTATCAGGTCTGTCACTTGTTCTGTTCTCAGAGAGTGAAAAGCTTTTAACATCAGAGAAGATAAAAATAATAATAATTGAATAATAATAATAATTAAAAGTGACTTTAACTGGACAGAAACAGAAGCCTAAAAATCCCTACTTTAATTTCTACTAATTTTAAGACAGTTTGCGAAGTTTGAATTCACATATCTCATGAATTCTTAAGAATGGATGTTCAGTAGACTGAAGAGACTGCAGGATTCATTTCAAACCAGTAACTTTTTTTCTGTCCTGGAGCTATAAAGATATGGGGCATTGGAGAAAAATGTTCTCTCGCTCTTGAAATCTCATCATTATATAATATAAATGTTCCATTTATATTCGATCACTTCTGTGCATCTGACATATTAGCCATGTTCGTACCCTTCTAGGGTGACGAAGAAGCAAGCCTGGGCCTTCCCATCAGCCCATTCATGGACCGCTCCGCTCCGCAGCTCGCTAAACTACAGGAGTCGTTCATCACTCACATTGTGGGACCTCTGTGCTCTTCCTACGACTCTGCTGCCCTCATGCCGGGACGCTGGGTTGACCCACCTGAGGGAGAGACAGAGCCAGAGGAGGCGAAGGAAGGACAGGATACAGAAGAGGAAGAGGAGGATATGGCAGATGAGGACGCATCAACAAGTTCTGACACTTCCCGTATGTCAACCTCTTAATCATTCATGTTGCAGAAAATATCTCATATATATGTGTCCAGTTGCTTGTTGGGGGATTTGACTGGACTTGAAGAGTTTGTCTGATGATTTTGCTCATCACTTGGGGTAAAGTTACGGTTGTAAATCAGTGCTGTGTTTCACCTCTACTTTATTCACCATGTGCACCATAGTTAATTTGTAAAGGGGTAGCATTGTTTCCTAAATAATCTGAAAAGGTGGTTTCAAATTATTGGTGTGCAAGAGAACACTTTTATTACCTTATCTTATTTATAATGCAGCACATTGTGTATAGTTATAACTAGTTTTCTCATCTTATGGTACTTGGCCCATTCAAAGTAGTTTAAAGGTGAGCTATAGATTTCAGAATTGCTATTGTGTAAATAGCATTTCATTTTTACGGTCTGCCTCGGTTATTTTTTAATAGCCGTTGTTTGATTTACATTAATTGGAAGGCATTTGTACCACTGGAGCCAATTGTGATATACACTCTTATATCTGTCTGTGATAATATGAAGCTGGAGCCAGTAGACAGCTAGCTTAGCTTAGCATAAAGACTGGAAATGGGGAAACTGCTAACCTAACTCTGTTGAAAGGTTAAAAAACAAATCTGTCTACCAGCACCCCAATGGTCACCAATAAACATGAATCTAATTTCTTTACTTTGGACAGAGTCAATCTAGCCATTTGACCCTGTTTGCACTCTTTATGCTAAGCTAAGCTAGCCATCTCCTGGCTTTAGCTTCATATTTAATGTACAGACACAAGAGTGGTATCAATCCTTTCACCGAACTCTCGGCAAGAAAGTGAGGTCATGCCCAACTTTCTCAGGAGCTTGTCTAACTGTTGGCTTTGTGTCTGACAGAGCGGCAAGAAACCAAAAAGGTGAGCAGGAGGAAAGTGTTTTGCCAGATCACACAGCATCTTCTGGAAAACCATGAAATGTGGAAAAGAGTCATTGCTGCAGAAGCCCAGGAGGAGGCCCAGAAAGAGGACCCGAACTGCCTCAGCAGCCCCACCGATCCAATCACAGCCATTCATGAGGAAGAGGAGGAGCAAGCAAGCAAAGAGGAGGAGTCGACTGACTGCCTTGATGAAAGGGAAGAGGTGCCGGCTATAGAGGAAGAGGAAATCTTTCCGCAATCAGAGACTTCAGGGGAAAAAGAGGAGGAACCAGAGTGATATAATGAACTTTGACCTCCTCTTAAACCAGGAATCTGAACGTTGTCTAAAAATGTTTGTTTCTTTCCTAACTAAACTCTTGATATGGTAGCCAGCACATCACTTCGACACAACACTGTAGAAGATGTTTTGGGTAATATGTGCCTAACAAAAACTGGGTTTGAGGACAGGGATGATGCATGCCCAGTTCATCTGACAAAGGGACAGAGGTGAGATGAGCAAAAGATGAAGTGACTGAGGAGTAGAGGTAGAAGATGAAAAAGAAAAAGAGAATGATTGGGACTGTATTTGTTTTTGTTGTAGTGTTTGTTTTAGTCTGGATCTGGTGCCCTGCCCTCACCCAGGCTGCCCATCCTGCACTACGGGCCAAGCACGCTGATTCACAGATTCACTCCACCAGTGAGTAATACACTGTCACGAGCCCCCCACACCACCCTTCTTGTTTCTCCCATGCTATCAGCACACTGTGGAGCCACCCAGCTGGTTGAGGATGTGCAACAAGCCCCTTCTCCTTGAAGACAATGGGATGAAAGCCAGGGAAAAAGCTGTGTCCACTGAGGATCAGCTGTGTGGATTTTGGAGGGAGACGGAAAAAAGGGCCAGTTGTAGCACACTGTGTACACAGACATACACCCACACAAGCTTCACACACACACACACACACACACACACACACACACACACACACACACAAAGCTACAGTAGAAACACATTCCATACTCTGGACAGATAGGAAGTTTAACAAAGAACCCTGTTGCTCTAAAAGCTTTATTCTCGTTCGAGGAAAAACAGACAAAACAAGTTGTTCATGTCAAACAATGCTTGTCCTTAGTCGCATGTTTTCTCCCTGGCTTTTGTTACTCAAAGATTTCCAGGCCACACAACTCAGGAAGGCAGAAACCCATAGAAAAAAAGGAACAAAAGGTTGCGGTGTCCTCGTCCTTTTTCTTTCTACTGTTAATCACATAAAAACTAACTTACAAGACACAAAACTAGGTAATAAGGTAATGTGTTTTGTTGAGTAAATATCATTTGTGTCCACATTTTATGCCACTTCTCAACTTGTTGCTTAATCTAGAATGAGACACGAATTATTTCTTCTTTGCAATATAATTTATAGCCTGGTATGTAGGCCAAATGTTTCAGAAAGTAAAGTAATCCAGTAAGCCATAGTGGCCAGAGCTGACTGACAGCTCCAAATCACCCAAGAGGATATACGTCAACAAGACATAAAAAAAAAAAAAATACCCTGTAGAACCTATTGCCATCCAGGGGGTGCTGTGTACGTGAAACTATTTGCAAGTCTCAGTCAGATCCAAATCATTCCATCTTTCAGGATTTTGTTGCACAAAAAGGCAAAGAAAGTAATATTAACCATTTCTGAGCCATGGAACCCAGTTTACTTAAAAAAAAACACACACAGAAAAAGAGTCACAGCTGCATAAATGTATGATGTTAATTATTCATTTATTAAGTTAAGTAAAGTCAAATTTAGGATTGATGGAGTGCAAGCCTCGTAGTCTCAAATGCTGCTGTCTGTAATCTTCTGATACTGTCAGGGTTTTTTTTTTTTTACCTACACTGAGGAAATAAAAACATTTTGTATATGTAGTCAATCCTCAAGGACAGCAAATAAAAAAAGGCAGAATGAGGGATGTGAGAATTTTACACCACACAGATAATGATATCTGCGTTCTGCATAGTTTCTTTTTAAAGTAACATTTAGCCCTCATTTTGGCCAAATGTGCAATAGAGTAAGCGAGATTCCACTGAAATCTGATCATAGGACAGCAGACTCACCACACCTCTGTAGTCCTTACTGATGACATAGCGTACGGCTTAACAGGCCGTGTCAGTGCTCTCCTTTGATGTCCTCAGAGATTTAGATTGGTGGTGATGGAGGAAAGTGTGAACAAGGAGAACAGCCTTAGTAATGAGGCTTAGTAATGAAAGAGGAAGGAGGAGAAGGAGAAGCCTTTTAGCTTGACTTGTAGCTGCTTATGAGGGGTCAGAGGGGTTTCAGATATTTTTCACAGATTCCTCTAGATGTAAGTCTTTGAAGATGAGCCAGTTCGTTCGGACTCAAAATCATGTGATGATCTACATTTGCAAGTCTGCAAAATGTATTACAGGGATGTGCAGTACGGTGTATTTGATCTGACATTGGGAAAGCAACAGGGGCACTCTGTGGATTCAGATCCAGAGATTTAAGGATGCTTTGTGTCTTCACTTACAGATCTGTAGCAGGTTCTTTGTGTCGCATCTGAAAAGTGTACAAGGGCACATTTTAATACAATTGAAAGTCTTTCTTTTGACAGCACTTTTTGGAGAAGCTGCCTGAGACTTAAGGCTGGCTCAAGAGGTGAGGTAGACCTGTATAGGTGCATGTGAGTAGGGAGTGTGTGGTTATATCTGTAGTGGCACTAGTTGTCAGAGGCATTTAAGCAGCATTGATATGTAATTTAGCTTCAGCTCTGTAGCAAGTAGGGAATTTGCGACATTGCAGTCCCGCAATGATTAGCCGAGGTGTGCACGAGATTACACAAAATGCCCAGGAGTATTGGGATTTGTTAAGTCACCATTCAGAAACAAAATAGAAAACAAGACAATTTGAAGCCATGCAAGTCGCGAGTGGCGGGTGAGTTCCTGGGTGAGGGTTGACCACTCTGATCACTACCTGAGATGATGGCACGGAGAAAAAACATTACCAGGGAGGGAAACGACATGAAGCAACACTGACGTGGAAACGGCAACCAAAAAGAGCATAAGATAGAAATACAAACATCCACTAAGGACATTACTGTAAACACTTTATGCAACCAGTCCATTAGATATTGTTCACATACGCTGGATAAAAACAGACTAAGCAATCTATTAAAGAGGCTTATTTGTAGACACTGGCTAAGTTTTTACTGGCTGAACTTGCCCTACTGTGACCCAATTTCTTAACTCAATTAGAGTTTTGCTAACGTTAATACTGTCTAAATCCTCGGCTGTATCCATTGCACTGTTATCAAAATGCCCATTGTGCAAAGGAGGGCTAAACTGTGCAACATAATGCCCTTGACTGCTTATTCCCTGTACTTACAAAAAGGGTGCAGTGGTTGAGCTTGTTTTTACTGCTATGAAAAAGAAAGCCTGTGCTAACCAAAGCCTGAGCTTATTGTTCACGTTCAGTTCAAGTTGAGAGCTCTTAATAGGTGTTCAAAGTCTGATTTTGTTTTATTTATTTACGATAGCTATTGCAGACATTCAAAGACGGAGCTTTTATTTTGAAAAACTGAATTGTTTTTGCTTTACAAACTGTAATCCAGCATAATGAATTAATTAAAAGTGAAATTACTTGCTGTTGCTAATGTTGCTTAGTAACAGAAAAAAAAGAAAAAGGCAAAGTGATATTTGACCCCTGAAACAATGTGTGTCTTACCTGCCAACACAAATGGCAGCAGTGTATTTATAGCGTATGCAACATGATGCAGTTGGATTTACAAGTCCCCTCCTGGACCAAATGTCTTCCAATAGCCTCTCCTTGCATTGGCTTGTCATGATAAGTCTACCTGTAGCAGTAAAAATGATCTGTAAACACCAGCTGATACACGACTGATCCACACGTCTGTGAGTCATGTAAGACATCGACTGGGGTCTTTTAGCTGAGCATTTTTCACACTCTGTACAGCAACGTGGCTTTCAAGCTTTAGTTATTCTAAAAATAACCAAGACTGTAAAAAGCTTTTGATGAAACATGAATGAGCTTGAGCTCCATGCACTGTAAATACCCTACGCACCACACAGTATATCGATGCCTCACTTGCGATCTAATGTGCATACTATTGCAGTGGATTTTTTTCTCATATCTCTCACTTGTACCATCCCATGCTCCACCTCTGTGTTTGGGAATTTGTAGACTTTCTCACACTCCCTTCACTCATTCGCTTGAATTCTATGTGAGCAGAGAATTCAAAGCTCACTAGGGATCAGGTTAGTCAAAATAGACACTTCCCTCCTCTGATCTCCCCCTCCCAGCCCTGCCTCACTAACTGTGTACACTACAGTGCAGCAATCAAAGAGACTTAATCAAAGCTGTGATAGAATATGGGGTCGCTATTTTTGTCGTAAACAATCCACAACATCAGAGCTTGTGTGTGTGTGTGTGTGTGTAGCCATTGAGGGGGTTTTGAGTGAGACACGTGGGAGTGGTCAACTGGCCAAGTTTCCTTTAATCTTTTAAGAACAGGTTTCAGTTCTTTTTGCAATGAAATTAAAAGTTTTTTTTTGCAATTTCTTGCTTCTAAACTCCAAATCATGTATACTTGACATAGTTGCTGACCATTTCCAAATGCAGGCTTTAGATGTTTTAGATGTTTTTTTTTCCAGGCCAACCCATTGGTTTTCATTCATTTCTCTACAGTATGGAACTCTATTGGGACAGTCCATCACAGTTAATATTTGTCTGCATTAATTTCCGTCGTTATGCAGTTTAAGTGTAGATTCATTTGAAAGCTCTGCACTGCATTACTTCACTACAACACTGTAACAAATGAATGCAGACTTGATGTCCGTTGGGGTGGATCACATAACTCCAACAAGTTTTGCTACTAGATTTTCATGTTGTGCGAAAATGAATAGAAACCAATGGATGCCTGGAATGGTTAATAAACTACAAAGTTGTGAAACTGCTGCATTGTTTGCTAAATGGTCACTTGTAATGTAAAGTATGAGTGATTTAGTAAAATGGCCCAAAACACGTGGAACTACTGGTATGATCCCAGTGTAACTTAACACCAGTCTGAAAATCAATATTTCACTGCCCTCTCTGATTGAAAGTTGCATGTCTCTTTCACCTCTGACCACATACAGGACCAGTGGTATAGAAGTGGTAAGACATTTTCTTTGTTGCACCTGTAACCACACCCAACAGTGATGTCATGGTGTACTGACACACCCTGGAGTACACTTGTACATCACTGCAGCAAGGTGAGAAATTAAACTACTGGAGGTGAGCAAAAACAAGGTTTTCAGGGGGTGTTAAGTTGCTCTTAAAGTTTATTAAACTCTCCTCCTTTCTGTCCTAGGTAGTAGACAGAAATGTTTGTGACAAATTATTTATTTTTATCCTAAATATATTAGGTAAAGTTTCTGGACGACCACAGCATAGAAGCTTAAGTAATCTGTTTCGTTTTCATTATGGCAACGTGGGCCAGTGGTTTGTATCAGGTAATCGCATGGCATTCATAAGTCTCTTTTGGCAATATCCTTGAGTAAAAACTGGGCCAGAAAACAACAAAAGTACAGGGTCTACAACTAAATTATGTCTGTTTATTAAAGCCAGTATCAGTGGTTTCTTTTAAATGACGAGAAGAAGGGGATTGCTGCACACTGGATTAACTTGTGCAAACCAAAGAAACTTTTTGAACTGTGTTTTTTTGTGATTTGCACAAAATGAGCCCTAAAAGGAGCATGTTTCTTGCATCTTCTTATTTGTCAGTGTTGTCCAGAACCTGGTGAGGATGTCTGGATATGCATATGCTTTTTAACAGCTCTCATGTGAAGACAGGACAGATAAAAGCAACATAAGAACCATCTTAGCATTCATCTAACAGACTCACGGTGTTGTCCACGTCTTTCTTTACTGTTATTATTTCACTGCCGTGTCAATAGGCAGCAGTAGCACTACAATGGAACTGACCAACTGTTCTGTTCTCACACTGAAGCCCTTGTAGTTTCTTTTGATGGTTTGAACCAAAAACATTCCTTTTTGTATTGTTTGTTGTTTCAGCCATTTTAAAAATGCGGCTATGCTCCTGTGCCATACCATTTTCACATGTATGTATGTATGTATATGTATACATTGTTTGAATGCTGTGTTCGTCAGCTTTCCTTGTTTGTCACAAAGGAAACCAAAACAAACTTTTTTTCACCACCTTTAAAGCAAGACAAACAAGACTGATGTGTTTTATCTACTATTAGCAGGCGCTTCACAGACTCAGTTCTTTTCTTCTCTCCAGTATCTTGCACTTAACACATGTAGCAATACCTACAGGATGGGGAAATTGTGTGACTCACCAGTATTTGTTTAAGTGGAATATGACATTTTATTTCTAGATATTGTTTGACTTTGTATAAAAAAAATATATACTGTACAGATTCAAAAGTATATTATAACAAAAAACTTTTAGAAAAATATTTATTTTTACTGTTTTGTAATTTAGACACAATACTGTAGCTCCTCGATTGCCAGACTTACTGGAAGTGCCTCTCGATAATGTATTACAAAGTAACTATACAATATATTGGGATTATTAGAACATGTCACTAGCAGAGCAGTGTTGATGTTGTAATGTGAATATTGTTGAATAATAAGATTTATAAATGCTGCACACGTGTCGGTCTTGTTCTTTTGCCACTTCTCCAACAACGCGTGGGTAATTTTATAATGTCAAAGTTGAAACTGAAATTAGACATCACTGTAAAATACGAGTTAGACTTCATTGAAGTTCCAATTGCTCCAATAACATTGGTAATTTACTTTCAGGGGGTAATGAGTTACATGTACTCTATAGACTTGCTTCATTTAAGTATCTTTTCCAGTCCTGTTGGTCTGTAATTAGTCAACTTGACATACAGTACTAACATAAAGCACAGCTCCGGGCCTTTAGCCTATTTAATTGTGGCTCTGACCGTATGAGCTGATGGCTTTGTAATAAATAATGCTGTTAGATGTTCATGTATTTTCTGCTTGGCTGAATCTTGTGTTTATAATTAACTTTCTCGCAATATGTGTAATGGAAGTGTAGCCAAGTGCAATACAGTAACACTGTTCTACACACTATTAAGAGAGCAGTGACTGTCAACAAAAACAGACCATTTATTATCTTTACATTCTTATTCAAATTCTCAGTCACAGGCGGATGGAGCCGATCCACTATGCACAAGGCAGAGGACAGGACACACCTCTGGCAAGGTACTGTCTGTCAAAGGGCTAAAACAGATACAGTCAAATTCATGGCCTGTTAGCAGTCTCCTGCCTACCGTATTTGCATTTCACTGGAATGTGAAAGAAAAGCCATAACACAGAAAGAACATGTCAACTTCCCACAGAAAGCACCAGCACTGGGAGCCTACTGCTGCCACCACTGAGCCTTTGTGGCTGTGAGAGCGAATTTGTTTTCACAGGTTGAGTTTGGAGAGGAAAGGCGGACAGGGAGCCACAAAGGAGCATGACCTATACAGTTGATTTCAGGTGACGTGTAATTGGTAAGTTTGCAGCGTGGCTTAGACATTACAGACATTATTAACACCTATATGTTGATGGCTCAGGATCCAAATGTGCTATATGTGTTCAATAAACACAGATGAGTTATAAGCATATCAATATTGGAAATGATTAGCTAGTTAAAACTGGTACTCTCCTAAATCAACTTAAACCAATACTCCAGTACTTTTTTAAAGTATTTTGTCTTTAGCAGTTCAGTTGTAGAGGATTTGATAAATTGTATGTTCTGTCTAGAGTATAGATCGAAAATTATCCCTTTGGTAATCTTGTTTTCATTGAAGCTGCCTTCTCCATGAAGTGCTCCTTGTCTGATCAATTTTGCCTCAGCCTTTGGAATTTACTAGTGGGTGTATTAAATATCAAGAGACAGTCTTTCCTTCCGGGTGGACTAAGAATATAGGATTAGAGTTAGGATTCGTACTTTCATATCGTCATTTTGCCCTTCATCTTTATGACGTGATAAAGTTCAATGATATGGTTCATACTGTATGTGCTACAGGAAAAGATTAAGAAGTGGCACAGCTCAGTAGACCTACTCTCTCCTCTGTGTATGTCATTGATTCTTCTGCAAGAAGAGACTCTTACCTTTTTACCGTCTCTCTATCCTCTCAGAGGTTACTGCTTATTCTGTGCCCTCCCTTCCTCTCGTCCTTCTGTATCCACGACTATCTCAGACCTTCACTTCCTCCCCTTCATTCATTCCTCTCTCTCAATCATCCATGCCCCTCTCAGATCTAACCTCAGGACATCTGTGGATAATGAGCATACATGGGAATCAAGCCTTGTGGGACAGCAGGAGGGATCACCACCAGTCTCATCCGCTCAGATCAACAGGACCATTCACATTCCTTCTGCAGTCTTCAGTTTATCTCTCTAAGGCCATGTCTACACTAGGCTGGTTAAATTTGAAGACAGATATTTACATCTAAATGGAATTTTCAGATTTAGCCACTTTAGTGTGGTACTAATTAATCCAGTCCTGTAATCCCTATTAAGCTCTCACCAAGGGATGAAATAAGGAAGTAAACTGTTTAAAATAAGATCATACCAGAGTCCTCTGACCTGACACCTGTAATAGATTGGATTGGATTGTCTGCCCAATGAGTAATAAAGTAGAAGACATAGAGGTGTTTGTTCCAAAGTAGGAATAGTTAAAGCCAAGATGCTGAAGACTGTAGACACTGAAGGTGATTGCTTACACACAAGTTGCAATATTAAAAGGCATGCTAACATGCTCACAATGACAAGGCAAACATGCTGATGTTTACCATGTTCATCATCTTAGTTTACAATGTTGAAAATGTCAGCATGCTAACATACAGGTATTTAGTTATAAACCAAAGTATTGGAGAGATTGAAATTTTGATCTCATGATGGCACTAGATGAAAAATCAGGGGATCACCAAAGTATTTAAGATTCATCATCAGGGGACCATGAATGTCTGTACCAAATGTAATGGCAATCCATCGGGTAGTTGTTGAGATATTTCTGTCTGGACCAAAGTGGTGAAGCGACCGACCAACCTACCGACATTGCCATCCCAAAAGCCATGCCGTTAGCATTGCTAAAAACAAAGCCAGGAATTTTGGTGTCATTAAGCTTTATTGGGGTTAAAAATACTCACAATGTTGAATTATCAAGCATCGAGTATTAAATTCGTATGTGAAGGAGGGTCAACTCGATGTGTAAAGGAAAAAGTCCACAAAAATGATAGACTGCAAAAATACACACACAGAGATGCCGAAAGATACACACTATTTACATCAAAGCATAAAACACACAACTCAAATAATCACACACACTCACTGACACACACACACACACACACACACAGTACTAAGGCTTTGTTTGACGTTGCACAGACATAGTATCCTTGACTTGACTATCACTGACGTCAACATGATTGTATTTGTCGGATGTGGTTCAGATCTGTTATTTGCCATGTGAGTGCTGTACCCTCTATGCTTTCATGAGATTGAATTCCTCAGACTGTAAATACACGAACTATTCAGCGTGTTCGGCAAATGTACTGAAACAGCAGTATCTGTACAGTGTGGTCATTATTCCTGCAGCACAAGACAATGACTATTTACATGAATGTAAACCAGCAGTCTGTTTGTCATATGATATTAGAGCTTAGCTGTAATCCATATCTAATTGCATGACATTGCTACTCTTGCTACAGGGCAAAGTCATGGTCACACTGCAGAATTCCACAGAGGAATTGCAACAGCAGTTCATGGAAAATCGCCTTGATCCTTTCTGAGTCGTGCTTCATAGCAACTACATACAACCTGGAATGTGTTGTTTGCTCTGAGTATCATCCATAAATAATTACCCCAAATTTAATACTGTTTAGTTTTGAGTGGCTTATCCACATAAAGCAGATCAAACCTAAAGAAAATCATCAGTCCCTACCACCTCTACTACACACTTTTTCTTTCCAAGCCAGAAGAGGTGATATACTGTATCATATCTTCATTAAGCATTTGTGTTAATTTGGCTCTTATTAGCCAGCTTGTTGTTCATTGTGAAAATGTAGTTTTATTAACTGTCAGTTAAAGGCATTTATGAATCTCATAGATGGCTCAATGCTTTAATATTAAGGTAATATTTTGCAGTAAGGAAAAACTACAATTTCAAATGTGTAATTAATGCAAATGCATTCCAGATTGGAAAATTGAGATCACTATTATGCTTTAATATTGTAATTCTCACTCAGGCATCGGGTAAAGTTTTCATTGTAGGTACTGAAATCAGTGATAGTGACAGGGTTTACATGTGAGGATGCTACATTTGTGCAACTCCGTATAATGTAGCATCATACAGTATTACAGTAGCTGTTTCCAGGCCCTTCACACGTGTCACCATAGCAACAGAGAAACATGCAGGATTTTCCCATTATGTGTCCTCATAGGGCCAGCTGTTAACAAAGACGGGCAAACCCTATGTTTCCTTGTATTATTTCTGAAAGGGGAGCTCTGTGGAATTATTATCGTTATTTTTGAAAATCATAAACTATTGTTTGCGTTTTATCACGCTGATTAAGCGTGAATAAAAATCAAAGAGATCATTAAAATTTGTTGGTGCCACCCAGAAACTGCACAAACCCCAGAAGTTCAGACGGATACTCAACAGGGTCAACTATCTATTTTATTACCATAGTTTTATTGTAGTGCAACCACTAAACAACTACTTGAACAAGATATCAGCCGGTTATCTGGATATCAGTTTGAGTGACACATTCAGAAAATTCAAGACCATAACAGTGTCTGTGTCCGCTTTTTGTAATGCGTACCATCTGACAGTTGTGTGCCAATGCAATCATCAGACACAGCGTGGCAGGACAGGTGGTAAAAGAACATGGTGGAAATATGCTACCATTCACCTTCTGTTTCCACATGCTTAACACTGGTCTGTCATCCAGCAGTAATCAGATCTGGAGGAGGAGGTTAAGGTGTACACTGTTGTCAAGCAGAAAAATCTGTCCACTTCACAGGGGAAAGTCACAGCACATCGCTGAGCTACAAAATGCGATGCAGATTCCCAAACTCTCTCAAAAAAGATTTTGGGAACACGTCAGTGAATATATAGATACATTCAAGCCAACAGGAGAAAGAAATGCCACTTTGAGCTTTCATGTCCTCACTTCCCACAAACCAATGAGGAAATTGGTAAAAGAGCAACAACAATTTTTAAGCAAGGAGACTTATCCTATGATGTAGCCTACTTACAGAGCTACTTTGACTCTAGACCTCTGCCATTTATAGAATTCCCAACAATCTCAGAATATCTGGACCCAAAGACTGTGATAGGGCCACAGCAGACGGCACAGGAGGCTCCTGTATCCAGTGACTCCTATGTTGGATAAGGAATAGGGGTGGACAAAAACCACAACAGTAAAATGATTTTCAGGACAAACACAATTCATACAAGGTGGAGATCAAACAGATACATCACTGAGAAGGAAGAAGAACTAACTACAACTCAAAGCAGTCCTTGAGGAAATCCACTAAACCCTTTTTACAAAACCGCTAGCTTTTTTATATTTCTAACCATGAATGCTTTCTGTTTGTTTAGCCAGTACATCATCTTCATCTATAGCATTGCTAACCTTATCTATCCATCCCTACTATCCCTGGTTTGTGTGTGTTCAGAGTTATATTGTTACAGTCTTTTTACTTTTTCTGATTAAAACACTTCTAATAAATCTTGTTTAAAGTCATTTATTGATTTAATCTAGATTTTCTTGAGTGATGTTGCCTGTTAGCTTTATTTTTCTCACTTACCCATACTTTCCCAGTCAAAGAGCGTGGCAACTGAACACTTCCTGCTCATATAGCACGTGGGAAAGGTTTGCCTTCATGCTTTTCAGGCAGAAATTGATGGGTCAAACACAGGACTTTCACCTAGGAGACTGCTGTTCATGTCCCTTGTGAAACCAAAACTCAGTGTTGCCTTATTATTTTAACCCAAACCATGATCTTTTCCTAAACCTAACCAACGGCTTTCTAACACCTGGTTAACGTTGTGAAACGTGCAGTTTGGTTAGGTTTAGGCACCAAAACTACTTCATTAGACTTTCTGGCAGAAATCCCTCAGGGCTTACTTCTCCCATGTTCATGTCATGGGTTAAACCGTGAATGGGGGGATTGTCTTTGGTTGATAATGTTATGTTGATTTGAAATTGTTTAATTATGTGAGTTTTTCTTTACAAAATGATAAGCAATATTTAAAGCTGTGTTTGCACTGCTGATGCTAACTGACAAAAGTATTGTTATTTACCCGTTTTAGGTGTGAGAGATAGACACCCCTGAGATAAATATAGTTCTGCCTAAACTGAGGCGATTGGAGGGCCTATTTAAGGGGGGAGTTTTTTTTTTTTTTAATGTTAGTTAAGGGGAAGGATGTCCGCGTAGTAGTGTGTGAGTTGAGGTTCGAGACCACTGTTCTACATATGCTTTTTCCTATTATAGACCCCCAAAAAACAAACAAACAAATAAAAATCTATAAAAAACAACCCTGGCTATTCCTTTTGTGTCTGAACTTAAAGGTAACTTGGATCTTTTGGTCTAGGGAATGACATTAATGTGAAATGTCTGATCCAGAAGTTAACGATATAACCCCATCATGTGCCTGTTCTAAATTGGGCTTGAGTGGACATTTTATTACTGAAAGTTGTAAGACGTAAACAGGACTTTTATGAGACTGTGCTGGCATGAGAAGAGAAAACATCAACATGTGCAGAGCAACAAAGAGACAGCAATAAATCAGAAAAATAAACTCTCACTTTTATGAGCATCACAACACTAATTATCTCCAAATGAATGAATGTCTATAGCTGGTAGCCTACATAACATTACAACAGCCCATTGACACATGCATGTCTGTAAATGCTATATGATTCAAATAAAGCTTAGTTGAATTGTACAGAAATTTGAGAGAGGGAGGGGGAGAGGGAGACAGAGGGGGCTGGGGAGAGAGAGAGAGAGAGAGAGAAGGGAGGAGAAGGGAGAAAGAGAGAGGGGCAGGGAGACAGAAAGAAAGAGAGGAGAAAGCGAGAGAGAGGGAGAGAGAAAACTGCGGATTAAGACAGCCGTTTTTCTGTGTAAGCTTGTTGTACTGAAGCCTATCTGTCTGCAGAGTCAGTCCGGGAAAAGGAGGCAGGGGGGTCACTTTTCGGGCGCATCTACGCACCGTGTCTCCAAGCAACGTTTCACTGATGCAGCCTACACCAACCGGCGAAGACATGTTTCAGGAGATAAAAATCCCTATTTGATTTGGGTGTGTCTGTTACCGTGAAGTCGGCTGGAAATGAACTCTGAAGGTGCACGTCGGTCTCAGAGCATTCATGATAAGAGTCGGCGCTTCTCCTCCTTCCCCATCCACATGAGAAGTTTGGCCGGAGCTGGCTGAAGGGAGGCTACCTGTGTTTCCGATTGGCTGTTTAATCTTTCAAGCTCCAGCAACTGGACGACCGTTTCACAGGACACTGAGGTAAGTGGTGCGTTTTTGATTTTTTTTTGTTTTTTTGTTGTGTCTGCGTCGTCACAATCTGACATTATCGCACATATTCAAATACCACTTGTTGAATATTGGTGTTTAACTAATAAATATATCATTATAGACCAATAATTCCTCTTTAAAACATTTTCATCCGAGTTTTTTCAATTAACTATAATACACAGTTTTATGAACAGTGAAACACTATACGTTAATGTAGTGAACAGTACTGGTGAACAGTGAACTGACTGTAAGATGTGCAGGGGGGGAAATTCTCCACAAGGCACCTGCTGCACCTGCAGGGCTCATGGCCCGAGGAGCCTAAAAGCAGCATCCTGAGCTAAATCTGCCAGGGGTGTCAGCTTGAAGATGTTTGCCACAAGGCATCCTGATTCTTAGAAATGCTACCAGACTCCTCAAACAGGTCTTAATAACGTCTTCTGCTTGTATTCTCTCAATTGTAAACAGTTCTTTGGCTCAGTCTCTGTTCCCATATGTACAGTAATATTTGGCCAGTCACCTTGAAAATGTTGGTCTTGATACCTCTGTTCTCAGTGATGACAGACCCAAGTCTCAAGTACAAAAAAACGGTTGTATAAAATCATAAACAAGTTATCAAGGTCCTATTTATTTAAACTACTGCTTAAATTCACCAAATCCTCTTGTAGCATACTGTAGGTCTAGGTCTTACTTTTAGACCTAGTAGCCTACCACATTCATCAGAGCCAGTTATCTTAATTAGCAGTCTGAGCAAATGTTTAGGAATCATTAAAGCCGCTGTGTGAAACTTTGGATATTCTTAGATGCCCAAAATTTCCATTATTTTCATTAAAAAGAAAATAAAGAAAAACGTTTGTTCAGCTGCAAATTAGTGTTCTTTAATGTACATACGTAGTTTTAGTGTTCACTGGGCGTACATGTGTTTTAGTTGATGGAATATTGTGTGCGAGAACATGGAAAGCTGCAGAGCTGGTGGTGCCAGTGCCAGGGTGCTACAGTCCTGCTTTGCACCCTATGAAATCAGTGAATTCAGCTAGTAACACTGACATCTTGGAGTTATAACCACAGCTTCTATAGAGCGCAGTCATCTCCAGAGGTATACAGGATGGAAATCCGCAGAGATAAACTGTATACAGTATATACGAGAGAGGACACGTACTATTTCATGTATATTTATTAATAAGCAAACAACGAAGGAAAAGGCTGGGCAGGTGGAGGGAGTGTGCGCCACACTTGGGTTGGGTCCAGTGCTTGACATGGAATAAAATAACCTTTACTTTTGTTATAGAATGTATGAGCAGGACACCTTATTGATGTTCACATGTATTTTTTAAATATATATATATATATATATATATATAATAAAGGAAAATCTGTGGACAACAGCAAATAATCACACATGATGCTTTCCTTATTTCAACTTTAGGAATGGCATTTCTATCTTAACTGATTACAAGTGGCCTTTAAAGGCCACTGCCTTGAAAAACAAGGCTAATATTAGAGGTGAGTTGACTAATGTCACTAAATGTTTATTTATATATTTTTTTTAAAGTTCAATTTGCAGCAGTCAGAATGGGCTTACATGTGATTGGAAACAAATCTATTATTTGTCTCTGGTCTCATTGAGTACATTTGTTGTTTGACAGTAACACTAACTGAGAAGCAAAATCTAGACAGAACAAGATGAAGTGTGCTCATTCTACCATACAAACAAACTGTTTAGTGACTTCACCTGTGATAGAGTGATCTACACAGAACCTGTCATCATCCTTACAGTTACTAGCTCGCTATTTTTAAGAACTTGTTTGTCTCAGTTCTTAAAAAGACAATTCTGTAACATTAAATGATTATGTAGCAGCAGCATGAAACATGTTGGAGCAAAGCACATTACCAGTGTTATTATGAGCATATAAGAGCTTGTGATTCAAGCATGTATGTTTATTCTTGACCTTTGGGAACAATATATGGTAAAGACAAACTAAGCTCTAGGTTCTCTTGCTAGCTTCAGAGCTTGAGTGAAGACCATTAGATGCATGTTACAGCTCTGAAACGGTGTGATTATAAGTGATGCTAGAACAAGTCACCCTATTAACCTGATGGCGTAGTGGCTGAAATTACCCACTTCCAAAGAATTCTTACCAGACACTACATAACAGTGACAGATTAAATGTTGTTTGATGCAGTACAACACAGCACAGTGTTTGTGGGAATGAGAAAAAGAGGTTCTGTATAGTATAAACATTGGTGGTACACAAGAAAAAGTGCCTGGACTATTGTGGGGTTTCTTTTTTTTTTTTTTTTTTGCTGCTTCATATTGGCCTACTTAAAGCTGCTGTTGGTCTAATTCCTTGAAAGTAGGTCAAACCTGTTGTGATTAGCCAGCTCCTTCGGTCTGCTCTGATCTTCAAGACAGAAAAATAATTCAGAGAGAAATGCAAACGTATTGCATGTGGCACTAGTGGCGGTGTCACTGACAGAAATGGTGACGGTATTGTGTAAGTGTTCTTTGCTGCATAGCAATCACTAGCCCTGTCTCCTGGAGCAGTTACATTCACTGTTTCACATGACTACTGGAAATGGACTAAGGGGGGAGGAGAGGGCAATACGCGAAATAAGCAAGACCATGTGAGGAGTTAGAAAGAAAGAACTCATAGAAAGGGAGAGAAAGAGGTCAGTACGGAAGAATCGAAGGAAGAAAAGTGATGAAAAGAAGGAGGTTATATTAGCTTTTAGTTTATTCCATTCGCGTCCATATATACACAGCAGAATAGATTGGAATGATTGGAAAGTGAATACTTAACTTGCATAATGTGAGAGTTGTTGATTATTGTTGCCTTATAAATCCATCACAAACAATTTAAAAATGGCTGCAAGCAAGCGACCTCAGCGACTAATTTAACACTTCCTGCAGCTGCTTCACAGAAAAAGCCTTTCTGGTGGTTAAAGCCTTTTTGTTAGACAACAGTGGCTTACATTTACTGTTTTACACCAAATGTCGAATAAATGAAACAATTTTTTTTTTTTACGTAAATCTAACAACACAAAACTTAATCTAAACACATTTGACAAAAGATAGGATGTAAAAAAAACAAACACTGGAAGGCTTTAACAGTGAAGGAACCAGGGAGTGTCGATTTCGCTGCCACAATAAATACTATAGCGTTCCAAGGGAGTATTGAACTTAAGTGTCACTGAGGCAAATACAGGAGCAATAAAGGGGATCAGATTGGAAAACACTGAGGCTTCTTTTCTTTACATGAATTGTGAGAATAGGAACATAAAGATCTAACACAATTTGAACAACTCCTACTCTACACAGGAGCTATAAAACTACTGAATGGTTAGCATATGTGAGTGTTTTACATGAGGACTTTTTTCTTTGTTTGAGCCACTCTGTTAACCATGAGGTCAATATACATAGCTCAGCTGGTGGTGGCACAATCATGCTTTGACCCACTGCATGGATAGTGCATGGGTTGGCTCAGGGATGTCCTGCTTGAACAATGGCATTTTCCCCCCTTATGTATATTAAGTCCAAAAAGTTTATTCCACACATCACTCACACATGCCGGCCAGCCAAAAATAGATGCAGAAAGGGAGTGGAGGTGGCAAAAAGTTCTGTGCAAGACAAGTCCAGCTCAATTAAATGGCACCATGTTGGCTCTGCATCAGAACTGCTTTTGGTAAACCTGAGCGGTGATCTCACTTCTTCTTCTTCTTCTCCTTCTCTAGCCTTATTAGCAGATGTCGCAAAAAAGTAAATAAGTCTCTCTAGGTAAATTAAGACAAACACCCACTTCCCTGTGAGAGCCTATAGCAGAGCAGCAGTGCTGTCAGTTTTGGTGAGATTCTGACACACAGTATTTATGGGGATCCATTTTGCTAAACGTATTTTGACCATTTACAAAACCATGTCACACTGACGGTGAGTAGTTTTGGCCTCAAAACCAACTGAAGTTCACCATATCAATCTTACAGCAAATCAAAATTCCTCTCAAGTGGACTATATATGATTTTAGTGCACTGAGGCTCTTAGGTTTAAGATTATGGTTTTACCACACTGCACAACTCGGGTTTCTGCTTCATTGTATTTGGTCACATGATGTCAGATTCTGGCCAAACAATACAATAAAGTATGTAGTTATGATGGTAATGTTTAGCTCAGAGATTTTATACCATGGCTTAAAATAGTTTACTGGAAATAAAAGTCTTTTGTTCTGGAAAAGTGCACACGTCAACTGTGTCATTACAATGTTGACTTTTTAGTCGTGATTTAAGTCTTAAGATCTCTAGAACAAATACAGGGACTATTGTTTGTGTGTTTGTGTGTCTGTCTCCCCTCTGCAGGCTGCCGCCGACATGCTTCTGTTTTTGTGCTGAGGATGAGAAGTGGGTCACATGCTTGAATTATCCATTTGCAGGGTTGCATGCATCAGTGCCAAGAAATTGCATTACGTGGGAGACTTCTGCTAAGGAGACTCTGAGAAATTTCCAGAGGATGGAGGTGGGAGCTGAGCGAGGACGCGCGCAGGTGAACGGACGCAGTGACGCCACGGCCAGAGAACCGCGCACCTCTCCCTGCAGCAGCCTGAAGGTACACAAACTAACATGTCTAAGATGAAGGAGCTCCAGCTGACACCTATTTCTCTTGTAGATGCTGTGTGTGTGTGTGTTTGTGTGTTGGGGAGGGGTCACATGCTCTCTTATTATGTATGCTTGTGTATGTGTGTGTGTAGAGACCAGTACTAACTAAATAACCAAATTACAATCAGTCCAACAAGTCACTTCCACAAAGATGATGTGTGTGTCCATGAGGGGCACTGTATATTTTAACCTGTGACATTTCGCTTCTACTGCAATCCGATTCCGATCAGTTCATAGCGCCAGAGTGTCCCTCCTGTTGGGTAAAACTTTTTCTCCCTTGGGTAACAGTAGCCAGTCAACAAACACTGATCACCGATCATCTTATAGATGGGTTTCTGAGCGATGTCATCAGTGAGATGTACGCACACGCGGGGGGTAGAAAACAAACCAGAATGACTGACAGCTTATGAGGAGATCAACGTGAAGGCGTTTATGTGCCTTGAACTTGAACTGCACAAGTCGCAAAAGTGATCGGTGGAAAATGCTCATTATCCCAAGAAGGAAGCCTCCCTGTTGAGTGCAGAATTAGCTAATAGTATCTGGCGATCTGGTCTGAGCTCCGTTGATTCTGAATATCTACATAGATGTCTTTACCTTTTCAGAATAAAGATTAACTCAATATAGGTTAACATTCTCCAAACCAACTATTTCGAAATAGCTCGTGATGTCTCCATAGCTGTTTTGCCACAGCCTTTGTATTATGTATAACTGTGGAAATTGAAGATAAACCTTTTTCAATATAAAAAAGCTGTCTCAGATTTCCCCCTAATATAGAAAACAAACTTCACCTGTCATCCTTATTTGAACCTCATTTCTTCAACAGGCAACACCTCACACGCAATTCCTCTTAACATTTTCATCTCAGCAAGCTAGACTAAAAAAACAAGGCTGATTACTTTGTGTTCTGGAAGAGTAAAAGTCATTTAGAGATATAGACTCTTGAATCAAGCACACTTAGGCTAATGACTACTTTAGCAACCACATGTTTTTTTTCAATAATCTTAATCTTATGTTCCCTTGTTGCCATAGTGAAAATGTTAACCATGTTTCTTTCTGAGAAAAGATCGAAAAATCTTTCTCTCTTCGTTCAAGTCCAATTGGCTGAAAGCATGTTTTCTGCCAACAACATGAAAGTTAGCAAAGCCCTAAATGAGATCAGACAATCTTGTTGCCTTTTTTCACATGAAAGTGATGTGAGACAATGGTGTTCAAGCAGCTTATCATAATACAGACTGCAGTGGCAGGACAGACTCTTATTTCTTCTCAGAATTGTTTGTTTCCCTGACCGGCTGGGTGGGACATGGCACAGCCCGTTTCGACTCTAATCCTGTGCTCAATGTTATTTTCTGCTTTTTGTTAATTCCACAAATAAGACGAGAATTTTGGTGCTACAAATGTCCCAGTGTTTTTTCATTTCTCATTCATTTCTTGCTTTAAACACCATCTCAGAAATCCCTAAACACTTTCTAATCATGTTATGTATCATATAATACATTATTTTCTACTTTTGGACGTCACTCTCAGAAATAATAGAAAACTGTGTGTGTGTGCGTGTGTTGTGGCAGACTCCTGTGTTAGTCTATGCTCATTAGGTGGGTGACATCAATGAGCTAAGAACAAAAGCGGGTCACAGGTCAGAAGGAGGCTTTGTTTAAATTTTCAAACAGTCTTAATGTGACTCTCTTTTTAGTGATCTTTAATCACGAGGCCACTGCTTATTTGGCACTTTCTAAAAACCAATTAAAAGTACAGAATGAAAATGTCACAATGCATGCCATTGTTGCAAATCCCAAAATGAGCACAACGCTATTCAGTAAAAGTAATCCATTGCTAATTACTAATTCATTACTTTCTTTACTCATGATTTACTCAGTAAGGAAAGTAATGACTTCACAAGAGTTAGATGAAAAGATGGATGCCATCCTCATATCTGTCCATTAAACGTAAAGCTACAACCAGCAGCCAGTTAGCTTAGCTTAGCACAAAGACTGGAAACAACTAGCCCGGCTCTCTCCGAAAGTAACAAAATCCACCTAGCAGCACCTTGAAAGGTCAAATTAACACGTTGTATCTTGTTTGTTTAATCCATACAAAAAACGAAGTGTAAAAATGACAGGTTGAGGTTTTACGAGGGGTTATGTGTCGGACTATTTCTCGGCTGGGAGCAGTCACTTCCTGAAGTCTCAGCTGAATGCCTGGCAACCTCACAGTGATGACAAGACATGACGTAAGTCGCTGCTTACGTTCAAGAAATAGTTTGAGGTTTAGAGGTGCTGGTAGGCAAATGGTATTACCTTTGGACAGAGCCAGACTAGCTGTTTCCAGTTGTTATGCTAAGCTAAGATAAATAGCTGCAAGCTGTAGCCTTATATTTAACGGACAGATATGAGAGTGGGTTGATCTTCTCATCTAACTCTCTTCTCCCACACACACGTGTTGTGACAGCAAAAGGAGCTGAGGCAAACTAACCTTCCCTGACAGATATATTGACAGGATGTTGTCATTCTAGATGTTGGAGCATAGTTCTGTTGAAATGTTATATGCAGTGCATGCATCAGCCATCTGAAGCAGCTTTTCTGGAAATAGTAAATAAGAAAAGCCTTTTCCTTGCTTTGGATGAAAAAATGTATGTAGTCATATTAATCACCCCAGGAAATGCACATGTGATAAGCTACTTTTGTTACTGTCCCACAGCCAGCACTGGTGGTCAGCATTATCTCAACAGAGGTCTGTTTGCATTGGTGGGCCTTCATCCATCATATCATGTAAATGAACATTCTGTACGAGGAGATGTGCAGGGATAAAACACGTTACTCTTACAGTAAAACTCCTGATTATCTCACAATTGTTGTTGTATACACTGAATAGACTTCTACTCTCAGAGCTACTTGTTCCCTCTTTAACTTTGTTCATGTGGTTTTACCAGCACTGGTAGTATAGTCAGCTGCTTCCAATTCAACTACCGCTAAATGGTTAAATGTTCAAACTGTATCCTCAATGCTGATTACTTGCACTTGCACTGAGCGATTTTGTCAGGATATTTACTGTAGGTTCATGCAATAGGTAAATAATACTTCCAGCCATTGTTCTGCCTGTGACCATGGTATGTCTTTGCCTGATCATTTGTGTAATGTGACTCTCATGTGCACTGCTTTTCTCACGTCAGTACTGGATACCCAGTAAGGGGACAGGATTGCAGTACAAGAACCATGACCAACAAACCATTACTTATTTACAAGCACTCAGGGAGACAGAAACAGATTACAGTGTATAGAGAACACAAAGGTTTTATTCATCTTCTGTCTGACCTCTGCTCAGAGAAATCACTGGAGGCAAATTGGCAAGAAAGGAGCATGCTGTTATATGAAGTGGATATAGAGAGTCAATGAGGAGGAGTGAGAGAAATATAGAAGCATAAGGAAAAGACAAAGAGTTGTGTGGCCATGTGGAAAGAGGTGGATCTCTCCTGTGTACACCACAAACACATAAACCTTCACAGGCTGAAGTAACAACCATTAACATTACTATTGTTGTCATACACGAGTAGCCTTTAATGTACTTTTTCAAGTAAATATTTAAATAGTAATTTTGCTTTTACAAAGTCCCATTTTGTAGGTTCCCCATAAGCATTGTTTTAGAAACTGGCCAATTTTAGACTGTATCTTGTAAGCATGTGGATGTATGTTCATTCCTAACAAATGCTAAAAACTAGTTGCTTATTTAACATTAGCCTTTAAACCATTCATGCAGCTGTAGTATAATTGGTCTGTATTTGTCTTACTGATGTCCAGCTTCAGTTTGTTAGCCTTGCTAGCTCAGTGGGGGCAAAAGAAAAATAGCCTACACTGATTAACATAATTGAATAATGGTGATTGGCATGTCCCAACTCTTATGATGTTATGCCAGGATTGTTGTGGTGGCTCCTGTGTGTGTGTCTGTGTGTGTGTTGTTGAAGCACCTTGTTTCATACAGTAAATAAGCATGTTGATAAAGATTGCTGCTTGACAGACAGATTATGTGACTTTGTGCTTTTTCTGACATATTTTGAAAATAACTACCTTCCAAAAAATGGAAGCTTAGAGTGAAGTGAGTAGAGTGGACAGCACACTGTTCAGATTTCATTTTCTTAGTTTCATTGGACAGGTGGAAAGGTCACAGGAGACAAAGAATAAAAACTTTCTGGGGGGATTTGCTCCTATAGGCAAGTAGGGGAAAGCATGTGACTCTAGATTAGATTAAATGAGTCAACCATTCCTGGGCCCCGTTCTTCATACGTGGATAACAGAGTTATCCAGATTAGAGTGTTGATCATTTGACATGAATCTGCATTCTTTGGGTCTTTGACGCTGCTTTAAAATTACTGATTGTTAAAAGACCAATGGAGCCATAACATATGGCATTTAATTTGACACTAAAACGTATTAAATGATTAACTGCAGAACTCACTTAGCTGAAAACTGTTTTAGTAAGGTTTCATTTTTATAGCAGGCTTATGATTATCACTTAAAAGTCTCTTGCACATCCACTACGGAGAACCCCACCAATCGTGCATCAACATCGCCCGTAGTCTAACCACATTCACTCGTAATATCCAACTGTTTAACAGCGATGAAAGTGTGGAAACAGTGGAAACATTGTGGAGCACAATGTAGAACAAGATGACCCTCGTAACCATGCAGAAACACATAAAATGAGACTTGTGAATGAATCTATTGCCCCCACTGCATGCTGGGAGGGTTCCCAACACAACTACCTCATGTAATTGCAATCACATGGTCAGCACTCAGCCAATCATATGATTGCTGAACATTCTTTCTACTTTCTACTCATTTTACCTTTATTTCAAAATAAGAGCGCACTGTTACTCATGGAAATTTCATCCAGAATTAACAAATCAATCCTCAAACTGCTTTCAAAGAACCAAATTATTGGTGAGAATAAATAAAACATCGATTAAGTTAAGTTTGAAAGAATCTAAAGAAGTTGTGGGAAGAAAGAAAGCAATACTTTGGAACACTGTCACTCAGAATATGTCTCGAGATGTTTATTATTTATAGTCTGTTTCTCCCGCATTGGAAGTGGTGGGGAGTGTGTAAGTAACTGAGACGGTTTTATTATGTAAAAGTCAACCCACTTTGTCATTTTATTTGTTTTTGTCTCATTTCAATTTATATGAGGAACTGACATTTCCTACTCAGTGAAAAAAAAAAGAAAAAAAAAAAAAGCCAAGCTCTGACTACTTAGATGTTAATTTTGTCAAACATTTTGGACCTCTGCCATGAATGAATCTGTTTATTAGATTGCCTTTGAACTCTGTGAGAATTGTTGATCTGGGTCCAGTCACTGAGGTGGCTCACCGCTCGTCAGTCTCATTATAGCACAAATTTAAACAATAAAGATGAAATAATGATCCACGAGGATTCCTTCTCTCTCAGCTAAGTTCGAGCTGCATTTCACTTTTCCTATTTTCTGTCAGGCATGGTTTTGACTTATAGGAACTTCATGTAGCCCTGTGCTAGTCCATCCTACATGGATTACTTTCTCTCTTTTATCAGTAAATGCATCCATTTGTCTATCTTCACTCCAATGTAATGTTAGTCTTTCATTGTTGTTGACAGTTCATGCTATCTGACCTACACTTTGTGTGTTCATTTCCATCCCTCTCCTCCCACTCTACACCCCTTTACTCATCTGAACTCCATTATTCCTGTGATGCTGGCACTTGTTAATTAGTGAACGTTGGGCCAGTGAAAGTAGGTTAATGAGGGGAGTTCATGCATTGTAGCATAGTGATATCGCACAAGTGCTTCTTTTTTTGTCTATCCTCAGTGGACCAAACACAAGCGTGAACAACATCACACAAGCAAGTATTAGTGGTAATTAGGTTAAAGCACTGTATTTGCTCGTATGTATTTTCATGCTCCTGTGCATATTCATGTAAAATCCGTTTCTTTGTTTCTTTCTCTCTCCTTTTCTCATCTCACTCTCTTCTCCCAGATGTTTCTGGTGGCTTTGTCCTTTGCCTATTTTGCAAAGGCTCTGTCGGGGAGCTACATGAAGAGCACAATAACTCAGATGGAGAGGCGCTTTGACATCCCCAGTTACCTAATAGGTGTCATTGACGGGAGCTTCGAGATAGGTGAGTAGGCTTGCCAGTCACTGCTGTTATTTTGTTGTTCTCTTTGTCATGGGCTCCCCTCCCTTCTCTCTTTCTGTCTTTGGGACGGAAATATGAATGGGTCACAGAGGTATTCAAGCTGCAGATAAAGGATTCATCAGGCTTCCATAAAGAGGACAGAGGGGTGTGTGTGTGTGTGTACGTGTGTGTGCGTACGTGTGTGTGCGTGGTGAGTCATAGTGTCGAGCAGGGACATAACACGCTCCGAGCTTTCTTTTTGCTTTCGACAGCAACTCTAGAATTTGTAAGGTTTTGTTATGCAATAACTTCTCTATACTATTAATTTAATCTCAGCTTTTCCCCAGTAATATACATGGGAATCAGCTGGCATTTACCAGCTTTTTATCTGACATGTGAGGCAGCTAAGCAGACAGACCCTTCAGGCAATACCAAAATAATTTGTTGTGTAAGTGCAACACAAAGTGACCATCTTTTTAAAATATCACATTCATCCTATTTCTGCACTGCATGTCCAACTCATTTTTCCACACTTTCCACACATAATATTTTCAATATAAAATGAGACAGATGGTTAAAAAAAACACTAAACAACAGAAAATGCATAAAAAGTAATTTTCCTTATTAGAGCCTCACTGATATTTTGGAATGATCAATATTATTAGCCAGTTTTGATTTATCATAGATACTATATCTGTAGCTGTGTATATGCTGGCTCATAAGTATCAAGAAATTGCTGCTCGGTAATGCCAAATATGTGATGTGATGTGTCTATATATATTTGGCTGATCCTTCAGGAACCCCATAACAGAACAATTGCTTTTAAAGGGGAACTCCACCAATTTTGCACATTAAAGTCTGTTTATAGGTCTTGGGAAGTACTACTGCATATGTGTCACACGTTGTAAAAAGCCTTTTATGGCTCCAGAGGGAGCTGTGTGAAGT
The DNA here is from genome assembly GCA_008360985.2 of Macquaria ambigua. Classification (NCBI taxonomy): domain Eukaryota; kingdom Metazoa; phylum Chordata; class Actinopteri; order Centrarchiformes; family Percichthyidae; genus Macquaria; species Macquaria ambigua. The sequence continues at coordinate 189,311 of VMKM01000429.1, read as the reverse complement.
CTGATAAATGTCCTCAAGGGATGTCACTTGAGTGTCGGTTGGGTCTGAAGACTACAAGTTTGAAGTCTGTGGCCTGCTCCTCATCCCTGCTTGAGGTTAGCAGCCCGAGGCTTCATTAGCATAACACACCCGAATCTCTGACCTGAACTGTTGGTGGTCGAGTTGCATTGTGGGTAATGTAGGCGCCAGTTATTTGCAATACCTGAGAAGAATGCATCGAAAAAGACAATATCTCTGGTTCTACAGCAACAACGCACAGCGCTCTTTCCTGCAGTTAACGTTGCCTTGACAACGATGTCAACAATAGGGAAATAAGCCACATTAAAACCACATTCATCTGGATGATTGCTGTGAATGATCTCCAGCTACACTGTATATGCAACGTCACTAACAATTTATTGATCAATATTGTATGTATGTATTTCAAAATAGAAAACGTTACACTTCATAACGTATTGTAGCTATTCATAACATGAGGTATGGGCTGGGTCTGGACTGACTTGCCATTCAGTCCGGATGCGGACGGAGGCCAGACTTTGAGAAGTCAATAACATTATGGCGGAGCGTGCAACCTGCCTATACTCTGATGCAGGTGGGGCATATCTGCTGGAAGAAAAGGTGAGAATGTAACCTCCAGTGCAGTCAGAGCTAAATACCCTGGATCTCCTCTCCCTTCATTTCTCCATTTCTCCGTCTCCTCTGAAAGCTGTTTCTCTCGTGTGGCCTAGGCAACTAGCTTTTTCTATAGGACCGTTGCCAGGGTAACATAGAGGCAGAGCAGCGCGTGAAGAGGAAAAAAAAAAAGGAAAGGAAAGTGCAAGAAACAAGAGGGGAAAACCGAGCAGAGGGAAGACAAAGGGAGAGAAGAGAAGGGGGAGAGGATAAGAATAAAGAATAATAAAGAAGAAAAAGGAGAGCAGAGAGTGCTCATGGATGCTGATCTTTACAGTGATCACGTCAGCCTGATGAGCTCAGCTGATGTATACGCACATGTACCTATGCTGCAATCATATGACTCGTTCTTAGCATGTATGTAGCACACACTGTATATCAAAATAAAAACAGTTAAAACAATTAGAACACAATAAAATAAGTTTTAAAGGAAACAAAGATCTTGTGTTTCACATACACATATACACACCGCCACTGTCCTTACTTGTAGTCACTATCACTGCAATTACCATGTAGAATACTATATGAGATACAAGCTTCTAAGAGTTTCTTATAGCATAACCACACATAAAGGTTACATACGCACATTTACTCATAATTACTTGACATTTCTCAATACTGCTCTCTCTCTCTCTCTCTCTCTCTCTCTCTCTCTCTCTCTCACACACACACACATGACAACAGCTGGAGGATTGTTGGAGGGTTTGATGTCATCCCGTCAAATGAACCTTTACAACTGAAAAAGGTCAGGCAGCATGGCATAAGCTTATCTTTCTAGGCCAGTTTTCCACCTCGTTTCCAGTTTCCAGTTTCACTGTTACTGATCATAGACAAAATGCACTAAAAGGTGACAATAGATGCTGGCCATGTTCCCACCCAGCATTGTTTCATTTTCATACCACCTTACATGTTTGCTGCTACATCCTGTATGACAGAAAGCTCTTGAAGATAGAGCATGAAGATAATACCTCATGTGTGAGAACACCACCTCATCTGCCTTTCAAACTACGGATGAACAGTCTAGATTTCATTTTTCATTTGATACTTTTCACATGACTCAAATGCAGAAGTCTTCCTACATGGGCAAATCAAAATGTTTGGGTATACTATTATAATGACATGTATCTATGGTATATAATTGATATTATACTGGATAAGGCAAATAGGGAAAATAACTGTTTTGGATGATTGTATTCCAGATGTTTTTTTTATTTATTTTTTTACTTTTTCCACTGCATTTCTGTATCTTATTTTGCTACAGAAAACAAGTAAAAAGAAGACATATCAAATTTTGAAACAAGAGCTCATTCATTACACTTCATCATAAAATCCAAGCCTAATATAATCACATAATTGTAAAAAATAATTAGTGACAAGTAGGTGGTCAGCATGCAGAGCCACATCTGAATTGCCCACAGTGTCACAAAAAAGCTGCATGAAAAAAATATAATGAGGCATGTGTGCTCCAACTCCTGCCCTTTCTTCATCCTCTCCGGGTGTACAGTAAAACTCTAAATCCCCGACATCTCTGGCTGCCTCCGTCCTCCCAGGTAACCTGTTGGTGATAGCTTTCGTCAGCTACTTCGGGGCCAAGCTCCATCGGCCAAAGATCATCGCAGTGGGTTGTGTACTGATGTCCATTGGCACGTTCATCATCGCTCTGCCTCACTTCATCATCGGACGGTGAGTAAAAAGAGCCGGTGGGCCTGGTTGTTGTTTGACCTCAACTATAGACTCAGATACTAATTTATGTTTAATAGTGTTTCTAGTGTTTAGATTTAAGTAATGCTTGACTTTCTAACACATCGATAACACCTGCACAAGAGCTACATAGCACGTTTGTTAATCTGTGGCAATTTCCATTTGTTGTTGATGTGATATATTTTTGCATGTCTGTTAATTGAACCAAATATGAAACAGTCTCGTAAAATTTGAATTAAAAAACATACTTTGGGCTTAGACAGAAATTGTGTAGTGAAGCTGCTTTCCATGCACATCTCATTCCTTTACAAGCTGTGCCAAATATTAATGTACCAAATCATATCCACAAGAAGACTCATCATACACTGTGTCACTAATCAATTAGCTTAAGTCTCATTGACACAATATGAACATCCAATAGACATGATGCACAATGATGAATGTTCCAGGAGATTTGTATCAATACAACAGGAAAACTCATGCTATTCTCATTTACAGTATATAGAGAGATAAGATGCCTCCATTATTTTTTTCATGACATATTACTGTACCTAGTATAGCACTCTTGGGTCAGCCTGTACCAGGTCAAGCATATTGCTGTTCCAATGAACATGCATCCTGTAGATGCCGCAGGATGGCTTCACTTTTTCCAACAGGAACTTCCTTATTTATGAAATCTACTTCCAGTAAAATTCATAGATTGTGTCCTAAAACCAAGTAAAATGTTTATTTAATCTCTGTCCCCTGTTTGAACAGTTTCATTTGTGCTTTGTGTACAGCTATGAATATGAAACATCGGTGCGGTGGGTGGTAAACTCAACACTTAACCCCTCCCCTTGTCCGGTGGGCTCACCAGCAGATCTGACCAAAGATGGTAAACTGCCTGAAGTACCAGCCACAGGTCAGCACTTTTAGGAATATGCTTGAAATCGAATATACTCCTTGAAAAATGCTTTCATGCTTACATAATCTGGTGTTTCATCATCGAGACAATCACTCATGCAAACCAAAAATCGTTTAATATTTGATACGAACGATCCGTCGTCATATTTGTTAGTTGTCTCCTGGCATTTATAATAACAATTTAGATGTGATGATAAAAGCTTCGAGAGTCTTGAAATTTTTGGTTAAGGGACGTTGATAGTGCTTGAAAAGTGCTTGAATTTTATTCTTAAAAAGCTGCACAAGCCCTGCACTCATCTTTTCCTCCAGGTTGTGAAGGCGAGTCCAACCTGTCGATGTGGATCTATGTGCTCCTGGGAAATGTCTTGCGGGGGATCGGAGAGACGCCTGTTCAGCCACTTGGGATCTCTTATATAGATGATTTTGCTACTGAGGAGAACGCTGCGCTATATGTTGGTAAGAAAAACATCACCCAGTGGTAGAGATGCACTTAAAAAGTAAACACACTTTAACATTGATGATATTCCATGCACATCATCTGCAAAATGTAATTTCTAAAATGTGCAACTAGACTATGACTGATAGTATTAGATTGGGGCATATAACATCCTCAAGGCATCATTGTACACAACTGTACGTCTCTGCATACTGTTCAAATACCTACACCATAAATAAGCAGTACTCAGAGGTATTTACCCTGGACTGTACGATTTACAACACTGTCATCCATTAAGTCATCTGTAAAATGACAGATATATACACACTGTATTTACATTTTAAAAACTTGAAATCACAAGATTTCACAATAGGGTTGTTATTTCCCATGTATGTTGTATGTTTTTACAGTTTATATTTCTTTATCTATAAGAATTTATTGCTCCTTATATGGAAATTTGTTTCACACACCTGTTTCAGATGTACAAACACAGTGAACAAACCATGACACTGTACGTTGCCATCTGTAGTTCAGTAAACCTTCAGTTTGGTCTGGTTTGGTACAAGCTGCCCCGGCCATTTGGACTGCTGATCCCCGTGTGGCACCGAGCCACAGCTCAGCTGACCCCCAGCTCTCGTTGTTGGTCAACTGGCACAACGGCACATTGCTCAAACACCCTAGCCAAAATGTATTCCCTGACTAAAAAAGGAGTTACACAAGTGTTTTATTAGTCCGATAAAATACAACAAATGTATGTAAGTCTTCATAATCCATTTATTATTTAGCTCCACAGCCTCATCCAACTTAATAATTTCTTCAGCTCAAGAAGCGCAAAGAGAGCCATCTCTTTCTCCTCATTACACCAGGAAACAAATGCTCAAAGCACGGTTATTGCCACCACTCATGGACTAATAAGCTTAAAAAAGGCAGAATAATGTTTGGAGTGCTTGGTAGTCCACAAAACTGTCAGCAAAGGTGCTCTTTGATAGTGAACATCCAAGTCTCAATACACTCTGCTGTCAAAACAGTTAAAAAGATGGTCATTTCAGGGTAAAAGCCCTTTAAGAAAATATGCATGTGGCATGATAATTGCATGAAACAATCATTAAAATTTGGCTGCAGCTCCCACATGAAGCAGCAGCCTTCTTCAGAGCACATTACAGTATCTCACTATAATACCATGCCTGCTGAAAGCTCTGCCATATGCAACTATTGTTTTGCTCAAATATGAGCAAGGCATTAAGTCCCTTTAGTGTTCTACAATAGCAGATTATGCATATTACTGAAAAAGAACATGGTGGGCAAGTCTTTCCCAAACAAATGAGGGTTTAAAAAATGAATGTAGTGTAAACCAATATGTATGTAAAAACTGTGGTAAAAGTTCGTGTCTACAGTGTCTCAGTTGTTAATACAGATAGCTAGAGTCCTAACCAGTTTGTGTGTTGTGTGTCTGTTTGGGTGTGTGTTTATCATATGCTAGGCTGTGTGCAGACCATTTCCGTGGTTGGCCCTGTGTTTGGCTACCTACTGGGTTCCCTTTGTGCCAAAATCTATGTGGACATTGGATTTGTAAAAATGGGTGAGTTTAAACACGAGTACATTTCTAAGTATTTTAAAGCCAGACCATTATGTAAATTAGCAGACTGTCTAGACACATACAATGTAATTAACCCTCATCCTAGACTCACAAAGAGCTCATGTGAATGGATTTGGAAAACATTTGTTTGTTCTTACTTACATCATACGGGAGCCTGCCCATCTTGTTGCATAATGCAGTGGTGTGGTTTGTTCTGTCAGTTTGTTGTTTATCATATTTACCTATGAAAGACTTTTTATTCTGGCCAGATTCAATCTTTAATTTTACAATACGTTCATAATGAATTATTAAGCTACACTACTCTGGTGTAGCAGTAAAGCAACCAATGCCATGACAGCTGACAATAGTTGGTCAATAGATATTTATCTGTTAGTGACTTTTTGGCAACTCTAAAACTCTCCAATGACCTACAGTATAAGTGGGTCATGACTCAAGGCCAAAAATGTAAAGCAGGTCTTTTTCAATAAAGATCTGTCACAGGAGGAAAAGCACAGATGTAACTAATAAAATGAATGATGTCTGAATATGGTTTCAGGGTTCTGGTATTGTGCATGCTGGCTCACTGTCACACAGTCATGACTTACTGGGACACGGTAATGTTATTAGCAAAGCGTGTACTTTTCCTACCATTACAGATCAAAATGTTTGCTTTTCATTCATAAAACTGAGACATGATACTATCAGATATAACCTCATGTGGATCATAAGCAGTATGTGCATCTCACAGACTCAGAACAGGTGTGCAGGATTAGCATCAATTAGCTAATGAACAAGGCATGGCGAGGAAAAGGAAGGACAAAAGCCCTGTGATAGGCTACAATCAAATAGAGTGCAGCAGAGGGAGAGAAGAACACACCCACAAAATAGAAAAGTAGAGAAGAAAGAAAAACAGGAAAAAAGAGAGAAACAGAGGGAAAGGGGATGACAAGGAAGGTCAAAGCAGCAAAAAAAAGGATAGAAACTCAAATGTGTTTTATTTCCTCAAAGTATATATTATATTTGCAAACAAGGTGGCACTTCACCTCACATCTTTTGTCTTGTTTTGATCATTTTATTTAAAACTAGTGAACTAGTTAAATCTAAAAAAGAGCATCAGAAGAAATTATGACACCTACGAAAACAAGCCATGTCAGAAGACCAGTTAATGAACTAATAAAAAAAAAAAAACACTACCCTGAATGGTAAAACAGGTTCATTAAAAATAGCTAACCCAAGCCATAAAGTCCGGCATAAAGGATGACTGTCTTCACTCAAACGAAAAAGATGAGTAACTCCTAGACATGTCACGTTTTGATTTCAGAAATTGTAGTGATGAAAAGGCAGACTACAGGTTGTTAGGGCTGTTCTGATAAAAAAAAACAGTTGAACTAAGTGTTTAAAAACTGCACATCACATTGTCCCACTAAACCATACAGGATCTGTGTTTAACCATAAGACGCTAAAATGTGCACCCTATCTTGATCAACCTGAACATTAAATGAGCATTGATTATGTCTCATTGTCTGTACTCCCCCAACACAGAAACGATCACCATCACCCCAGCAGATGCCCGCTGGGTGGGGGCCTGGTGGCTGGGCTACCTCATAGCTGGGGTCATCACCCTGCTCTCTGCCATCCCATTCTGGTTTCTGCCCCGCTCCCTGCCTATATCTGGGCCTCGGGGCCCAGAAAAGTGCACACCAGAGCACACAAGTTTCATTAAACACTCTCCTCTTCTGAAGCACAAGTATCCTGCAGACGACAATACTAGTTTCATAGAGATGGCCAAAGGTAAGGATGGACTTAGAGGTTTGCAGTCATTTCAAAATAAAGTGTGACATTTTCATACTTGTCAGAGCTGGAAACTATGTTATCTGAAGGGCTATCTGAAGTTCAGATTCCATCAGTGGTCCCTGTAGTTGTTGGTGTTCATTAATATTGATGAATTGAATATTTTATAAGTGGAAAGCCCCTATATGTAGAAATGAATGGGCTGTAGAATGAAATGGCTGAAAAACACAACACATAGACTGCACCTAGATTGTCTCATTTTCCTACAAACAAAAATGTATGCCGTCGCAATAATTCACTATATTGCTATAATCACATCAAAATTCTACACATAGGGGCTTTAAAATTGAGATTGCTTTTTGACAAGTCAGACTATGGGAACTGCAGTCTTCTGACACTGGACACATTTAAAGGTGCCCTGAGTAGTTTTCTGTGAACAAACAAAAGTTATGTTTGCATCTATTGTTTCTCACCAGAATACATTGAGTACATTTTCCTCCTCATAAAACATTTGCAAAGCACCTTTTTTTCAATATTTGAAATTGTGCATTGTTTATATCCATGTTTGCTTGCTAGAAGTCTTCTTCACTGCCTTTGTTGGCGCATTGCCATGCTTGTTGGCGCGTTACCACCACCAACTGTCAGTCAGCAGAATAGCGTGAACCTACTACTCTAAACTGCTCCACATCACTCCTAGTGGCCAAATGCTCCATGGGCTACTTTTAATTTAAAAATCATTACATACTGTAGCTGGAATAGTGTTTTTATTGACAGTAAGGGGCGCCAAAGTCAGACATTTTCAAATTCTACACATAGTGGCTTTAATTTTGTCCTACTGTCACAAGGCAATACTCCTTCACTTCCTACTACTTCATGTACACAGAAAGGCAAAGTTCAATTCATAGCAGAAATTACAGATTGTTACAGTCAGTAGTCACTATTACATAGAGATATTGCATATTTAACGTTTTCAGACAGGTGTGTTTTATCTCAGATTTTTGTCTCTCTACAGACTTTATTCCAACCCTGCGAACTCTGCTGGGACACCCTGTGTATTTGATCTACTTGTGTGTCACAATCATCCAGCTGAACTCTCTCATTGGCATGGTCACTTACAAGCCCAAGTACATCGAGCAGCACTTCAGGCAGTCTGCCTCAAAGGCCAACTTTCTGATGGGTATGGTACACGCGTCATGAATATTGGTGTGTGTCACATAAATTATATGTGTATTACAACCTGGAAAATCAGCACATAACAGACCCAGGGAAGGCTTTTTGTGCTTGTGTGGGAGAAAGAGCTCCCTAGTTTGCTCAAATGAATTGTGTCAAGTATGTACACAACATACACTGTATGGATTACACATTTAACATGTTTATAATTCCAAATTCATGGGGTTTCTTTCTCTAAACCATCTCGGTGTATCTAAAAGTCAGCATTATTTCCCCAGTTCATTTATGGTGTTTTGCATTTGCTGAATGCAGCAGAAAAAGACCTTTGCAGAGGGGATACAGTTAAAGAAAGGAGAACTGGGTTGGTTATATGTTCTAATTCAGCCTACTAACCGCCACAGCTGCAGAGACGGTTTGTGAATATGAAAAGTGCTTTGCATATGAAATGGAATATCTAATGAGGTCGATAACATAAGATGAAAGTATCTACGTACATGTGGTCTCATCAAGGGAGATGCCTGCACTGACCAGGCTGGCTGCCTATGAAAGAGAATGCATTATTAGTGACCAGAGCTAATGACATGGGTGTAGATAAAAGATCATGTCTTCACATTGATGTTAAATGAAGATATAGACGAGACTAAAAAAAATACAAAGCAGTGCTCTTTTTTTGATCAAGGCAAGTCTTTTATTTCCTCTAAAAGTGTCTCAGTAGTTTACTTGCATGCGGGTTTAGCAAGTGTCAGAAAGATGATAGCCAAGCTTTGATGCAGTATTAAATGGTATTGTCTGTCCAGATTTTGCCTTTAAAGCGACATCTAATTTCAGTTAATATTGATCCTGAGTTCTTGCTGTTTCTTTTAATCTCAGGTGTGATCAATATCCCAGCCGTAGCACTGGGAATGTTTTCTGGAGGTCTACTGATGAAGAGGCTGAAGCTGAACATCATGGGAGCAGCCAGGTTTGCCTTTGGCACATCTCTGATTGGTTATATCCTGTCACTGTTCTTCTTCGCAATGAGCTGCGAGAACGCCAGGGTAGCTGGGGTGACACTTTCATACAACAGGTGAGCCATAGATAATCACATTATTATTATTCCAAATTCAACACAGAGCAATTATTAATCTAACAGGGCTTTGAAACGGCCGCGCAGTAACTCGAGGCCTCCAGTCATTTCAGCGAGGGGTAGGCGGCTGAGGGGAAGCAGTTTCAATCATGATGGTAGGGGTATGAAGCATGGGTGTATTATCTGGATACTGGACCAAAGATGGCGCCTATTCAGTACAATAAGAATTGCTCAGCTGGCACATACACCAAAAAGATGCTGTTTTCGAAACCGCCTGTTACATACTACAGATGAACGCAGTATGCAGTATGTACTACATACTACACACTACATTCATCAGTAGTATGCAGTATGAAACTGTTAAATCGATTTATTTTGCAGTATGCTAGGCCAGGCTTAGCCGGTTTCCGGTTTTGAAAAGCGGAAGTAAACAATAGTATGTGAAAAGCATACTATTGTTTACTTACAGTCTGTAGCCTTGTCACAATTTCTGCTTGCACATGATTAAATTAGAAAATTGTTATAAGTGGTACTTCTATTTATATTCCTCCCTGTCAACCACTGATGCGATAGTGTTGCTGTCTGCCATTTGGTGACCGTGTAAATAAAGTTGAAAAAAACAAAACAAAAAAATGGGGACCGTTCCACCGCTTTGCATTGTGGGATACAGTAGGCGAGGTAGACTGGTTCGATGCATACTGGAGATGTTTTCCGAATCAGTACGACATCCGGGTATTTCTGGCATACTGCAGATTTTGCTTTTGTTTGCATACTGCATACTACACACTACATGCTACATTGGCCAAATCAGTATGTACTGATAGTATAGTAGGCGGTTTCGAAAACAGCCAGAGTTTCTAGCTTCCGGGTTTACTTCCGGGAGCCCGCTGAACTACTATGTGGCCCACTGAATATGCTCAGGAGTGTTTCTTCCGCTCGGCCCATAGACTTTACATTGTGATGACGTCACAGACTTTTAAATTGCTTTTCTCGGATCAAACATTTATAATAGAAAGTTGGAGGTGTCCTATCAACAGTTTAACAGATGTCTCTTTTACAGTGGTGGTCTATGGGGAAAATGCTTTTTGGGCAGCAGAGGAATTTTTGGCTGCAAAACCGCAGTAGTGGCCACTTTGAAAAATTGGAAGTAAGGCTGAGTGGTCCAGGTCTTATTATACATCCATGGCATAAAGCGGTTGCCACCCACGTAAACGTGCATAGATTTTGCTCTGCTGCCCAGAGTTCACGGTGCTGAACTTCTGGCGGTAACCACCTGGCTTTGGCCAATCAAATAGAAGCTTTTTTGGGGAACGCTTTTGCCGGTAGGTGGTTGTCAGAGTGGTTGTCAGAGCGGTGGCCGTGCGGCGGTGTGAAACGACCTTAACAGCCAGGTTAGTACTTCTGGGATCAGTCCATTCCAGTACATCTGGTTGGAAGTAACAGCAAAATGCAACTCAACTTTCTGATTGTTTATGTTTCATATCATGAATCACGTCATCTAGAGATAATGAATCGCTTGATTTCTGATGTACAATAATGATAAAACCGAGCTCCTAGTAAGGTGTGCAGCTAATACCTGAATTTATTTATGTAATCAAAATAAAAATGTGTGACAAAAGTAAAACTAAAAGTGAGAATGTGGACTAGTATCTAGGCAGAATTGGCAGCAAATGGGCATAGGTTTCCATGGGGGCCACACATGAAAGAACAGCATGAGAACTGCTAACAGAAAAAGCAGGAACACGCAGGCTGCTGTTTAACACTGAGGCAACCAGTAGGTGATCACAAGCTTAAACCCAGCTACGAATAACATTACAGACCAACAAAAAAATCATCGCCTGTGTGTGCCCAGTGCACCGCTGAGTCTCAAAACTCAACAGCAGGTTCAACAGCAGACTCTAACTGTGACACTGCTGACAAAACAGATTAAAAGCAGTCAGACGGGTGCAATGTGCTAATGAACCCACAGTGAATGTGACACATAATTAACTTTTTTTCCCCATCAAATACATTAAAATGTGTAACAGTTTTTGCTGGTATTGTTGTTTCAGCCTACAGTATTTATTTTACTAATGCATTACAAGTATACTAAGCATTTTAAGGTATATATCATGTAAAGAGTACTATAACAAATTATGTAATGACATAATAAATAATTGCCTCTCATTTGTGCTTTCTCATCCTTCCAGCATGGATACGATATCTTATGATAAACACTCGGTGTTCACAGCCTGCAACTCGGACTGTTTTTGTTCAGCGAGTGACTGGGACCCAGTCTGTGGAGAGAACGGCATCACATATGTTTCTCCCTGTCTTGCTGGCTGCACCAGCTCTTCTGGCTCAGGAAAAAACACAGTAAGTTGTCATGGTTTATATATGGTATTAAATACCACAGTAGTGCGCAGGAACCGTCTCCACTACCCTGCATAGCACAGCTTTGTCTGGTTCGCACCACTGGTACATGTTTAAAACTGAAGGTTATGCGTGGTCAAATACACTGTTGGGGCCATCACCAATTATGACTCTGTATTGTGCAGTCTTATAAAAAGGAAATAGTGGCCATTTTTAAAAAACTGAGGAGGTTATACACATACTGTATCACTCTATTGTTTAGGCTTGTGCATTTATTTATTCTCCACTGAATGGAGTTTACAGTTGTCGTGATGAATATCTCAAGGCTGTGGGGATCTCTGTGGATCAAAAAATGTTAGTTATTAGATGTCCTTAATCTCATTTTTCTTCAGTACGTGCACCTCTCTGACAGGAAGAGAACAAAGACACTCTGGCAAGCTGCACCAATTTCCACTTGTTTGTGTATATACAGTACACTGTATGTATTGCTGTGTTTATATGTGTCTATGTCCTGCTGTACATGGTCATGCATGTGCAACTTTGCATGTCTCTCCAGGTCTTCTCTAACTGTAGCTGTGTTGGTGTGGCTGGTAACTTTACGGCCAGTACAGGTCAGTGCCTTCACAAGGACGACTGTGACAGGATGTTCCCGTACTTCCTGGCTCTCTCTGTCATCACTTCCTTTATCATCTCCCTTGGGGGGACACCAGGCTACATGCTTCTCATCAGGTCAGATTTAAATTTTAAAAAATATTATGAAAAAGGACTTAGAAGTAACGAAATGTTGCATATACAGTATGTTGTTATGATCCTCCCAGATTCTTCCCCTCAACATATTAAGTCATTTTACATTTGATATACTGATTCAGCTTTGATTTGGGAATAGATGGTTTGTACCCTTTGGAGCTGTGTTAGTTGGTGCTGGTTTCTGAAGCTCTTCTATAGCCAACAGAGGTTTCTAACTGGTATTCAACTTAATATGACCCATATTTGCAGCAGTGTTTGCAATGGTTATTGAGTGCTTCAGTGACATGTTCAGATTTAATGACAGTTTTCATATGATTTGTTACTTTGATTCAGTTACTTTGAATGGAAAAATCGTACATTTATTCACTTCTAATCACTTTTTCCAGACCTTACGTCTGCCTGATCTGCTTATTTCTGGGAATCATGGGAAGTAAATATTTTTATTTTGCTTCCTTAGGGATCAAAGCTATCAGAGACAATGATTTGGGCCATTTATAGCAGACTTACTGTGGGTCTTTGTGTGTCACACGTATAAACAGTTTGTTCGGCTTTGTCAAACAAACAGTTTAGAAATAGTCTGTTTCCAATCATATGATTTCTTGAGGTTCAAATCTCTTGATATGATGATACTGGGTAGGAGGACATGGTGAATTGAGAGTCACTAAAATCCTTGATCTAATGCTCACAAATGAGGTCTGGGAGACTGTTGAGTTACCAACTAAAAAGTGCAAAAAACTACTGTTGTCTTGCTGAATTGCTGATCTTATAGTGGAAGCACATTTCCTTACAGTAACTGAGAACTGTGATATGCTCCTGAGAGCACTGGTAATATTAGCTGTGATAATAGGCATCAATTCCTACAAACAAAGTTACAAATCTCCTGTACAAAACCTGATATAGTTATAAATCATGAAGCTGCTGCAGAATGCTAAGTTTCTCAAAATGGAAACAGTGACGTTGTGTGGCCCATCCGATACAGAAGAAATGGGTTGTGACAGTCAGTGCTGTATCTCGCCCACTCATTTTTCTCACGGGGATTGTAAGACAATTGGTTGATCTCCTGTAATTGCATTGTTAAGGGTCAAGTGACAGAAACTGCCACATTAGCATGACAGGAATGCAGCTTTTTGTGCACAGCATGTGTGATATGGAGGAACATTTTGGCTAGCTGACCAGAGACTGGCTGTTCTGTGTTGCTGTTGATTTTAATTAAATTATATAATTTCGTTACTCATCAATGACATTCATTTCTTAAAAGGAACATTGTCAGATAGAGCAGGAATATTAGTAAACAAAAGTCCGTGTGACTCATAGTTTGGACAGAGGAATAAGTAGAGAATGCAGTTCATGGACTAGAGGCTGCCCCACTTGATAATACAAGGGGGTCCGTGTAGAACATGCATACTGGAGTTTTTCCTGCCAGCTGCTGCACACTCATGTTTGATGGGCACGTGGACCCAGGCACAACCAGTCTGACTCTTGCACACACAACAGCTATGTTTTAAAGAAAACAAATGAAAAAATATGTATTTATGAATATGTAAAATATGTAATTTTGTTAATAAAATACAAACATTTTAAGATTTTACCATAGGTACTGAATTGGAGTACATACAGTTTACATGTGGCCTAGCCCAACATCATGTATTATGAACTAGATATAGTTTCTTCTGCACCACAGCATCCTCTGCTGGCTGACGCTCCACTTAACACCTTCTACTGATGAGACCTTCCATAGATACAAGACACCACACCGTACTTTTTTTATTCCCTGCTTTGTTCTACCTACATCTCTTTCTATACAACCAGTATGTTAACGTTTAAAATGAAAAGGTTTTATTGAGAGAATTACACCTACACATGACATGTGCACACACAAACATATAAGACATACATAAAGCCATATCAGCTGATCCTGTTGGAATGCACTGACCTCAATGTTTTTTTTTTTACATAGTAATTTCTTTATTCCTCTGTTAATTTTCAGAGATGTAAGTCCTGAGATCAAAAATGAGAGCATGCACTGTTTTGGCAGAGAATTGTCCTAAGAACTCTAAAAGTTCCCTGTTTACATTCACCATTTCCCACCAAAACATGTTGGCTGTGTCCATGAGTTCTAACAAACATGCTGAATGTGTTCCTACCTCATGAAACATTTGAAAAGTCCTTTTTTATGTTATGGAATGTGCATTGTTTGCATTCTGTATGTACATTGCTTTGCCTGAATTTGAGATTACTACTTATTAAGTACTTATAAGTCTTTTTTTATTGAGGAGTAGGAAAGGAACTTGAGTTAACTGACCTTGAATGTGTTGTGTTTTGTGCTGTAGACATGGCTGACATTCTCTAACCAGTATTTCCTGAAATACAGGTGCATCAAACCCCAGCTGAAATCTTTGGCCTTGGGTTTCCATGCTCTGGCAACACGTACCCTTGGTAAGTCTCCTTCAAAACACATCATCTATCGAGCATGTTGGAGTGGCTCAGGGCTCAGACGCAAACCTTCCTGTCATGTGAACTACCAGATACACTCACTCAATGTTAGTGTTTGAGTCTTATTTAAATGTTTATTCTGACTGCCGTGAACAGTGTTTGCAGAATCTTGTTGTGTTTCAGTTTTGGGGGATGTGGTTGTGAAAATATGTTTTTGGTCTTACAGCAGGGATCCCAGCACCCATCTACTTTGGAGCAATCATTGACACCACGTGTCTAAAATGGGGTCAGAAGAGGTGCGGAGGCATAGGAGCCTGTAGAATCTACAACACCACTGCATACAGGTAGAACTCACATTCAGGCACATGACATTTTGTCACATCCTACACAGTATTTATAGGATACAGTTAATATCACAGCCTCAGAGCGGTCTACTTCAGGCTCAGACTTTTTGTATTTTATGTGGCAGGTTTATATTGTATGTGGCAAAGACTTCCAAGAATTTTGTACAATGTGAAATTTGAAACCGATCTGAACAAAAACAACCACTGAGCGCCTTGAGGTTGCTACATATTTGACGTTTCTAACTGATATATTTGAATGCAATACAAAGGATAAATAATACATCTGTTTAGCAATTGCTGCTGCAAAGCTGGCTCATATTAGGTTACATCTGTGTATGTCTTTAACTTGTGACCACCGTCCCTATTTGTTGATGCAGTTTGTGTGTGTTCGACAGATGTTGTCATGATTACTGTGACTGCAGTTCCCCTTGACACACAAAATAATTTAGCAATTTTTTTTGACCAGTGGGCAATTTTATTTTTTGAGCTTTGTTAGATGTCTCATGTTGCTTTAAAAACTTAATCAAAGCAGATTGCCTGACCTCTTTTTATGTCTTTCAAATTTTCCTCATTGGAATTCCAGCCAATATGAGCCACTTTTGGTAGAGTTTATAACAGTAATTTACTTAACTTCAAAGATAAACTCTTTCTCCACTAAGTGTTACCGTTACTATACTGCAGAGGTTCTCAGACTGTGAGGGGTGTGATCCCCTGGGGGAGAGTTGAAGGGGTGTGAGATGTGAAACAAAGATACTGCATGAGGTGAAAGGGACAGGTGCATGCCAGTGATTTGAAACAACAGGAAGTGTGTTATCGTAGTTTGGCCCGCAGAAAAAAAGATGCTTTTTATATGTCCAGAACTTTACTGAGGATCACCACATTTTTAGGTTTTCTTCAGTATCAAAGTAATCCAGTGATAGCTGCCTGTACATCCATGTGTACATTGCAAACAGGAACTGCTAATATGTAATTCGGCATATTTTAATGGTGCCACTTTGCCAAAATGTAAACAAATATAGACATATAAGAAAAACTGTAACTGACTCCACAGCAACATTATACTTCCTGTTTACATCCTCAGAGCTCCCAAATTATGTGAACTGCCTTCTGCCTTTCATGTAAAACCCCCATTCAAAGTCAATTTCTGCTGCTTGTAGCTTTTAAAGTTGTGTTACGGTGCCAAGATTTCTGAACTCTTTTTCTTGTTTTGATAAATCAATAGATAAAGAAATCATTTAACAAACCAGTCATTATTTACTGTTTTCTGACATGGTTCAGTAACATGTTTAGCCATGTTCTTGGTGAAGAAGCCATTGCAGCATCCATCACTCCTCCATTTGTGCTCTACTAGGCCACTTCTTGTCCTCTCTGACCCCCAAAATGGAAATGTGTGCTCCCATCTTGTTTGTTTTTCCAAATAGCCGCCACTTACCCTCAGTCCTTTTTCTCCCCCATTCACTTCCTCCTCCTGTCTAATATCTTGCCAAAGGAAACCTAATCTTTACCAATTCAATAATATATTTTTTTTACATTTTAATTTCTCAGGATAGCATACCTGGGTCTGACTCTGAGCCTGCGGTCTATCTCGTTCATTATTTGCATCCCGGGCTTCATTCTGCTCAGCCGACAGCTGAAGGAGGAGGAAAGAAACGCCATCCACGGGGCTCTGGCCAACGGTGGAACAGAGCTGGAGGCGCTCAGGAAGGAGGAGTTTGTGATTCCTAATTCTGACCAATCACAACAAACGTCAGACAACAGCACAGACAGGGAGACGCGGCTGTGACAGGTCCTGCAGAACTGACCACAGATGAACAAATACAACCACACACATACACATACACCCACAGTATGTACAGTGATACTGTACGCATGCACACACACTCACACACTAATGAGATTTGCAGGGAATCACGTTGTATCCGATCATCTCATTTAAGCATAAATTCTATATTTGTACTACTGGACCTGTGAAGGCTTTGTGAATTTGACAGAAATTTGATATCACTGAAATATTTCTTGAATGTACATGCTGTTTTCTTTTTCCTTTTATAAAGAAAGGTATCACAGTATTTTTCTGTGTTAATGATGGCACAAGAGATACGATCGGAAATGTGACTTGTACAGGCTGCTGCAAAAACAGCAGAATTCTGAAAACCAGCACTTATAAAGCCTCTTTGGATTATTTTTTTTTTCAAATGAAGTTCTTGAAGAGGAAGAAGAAGAAGAAGAGAAGTGGCCTTAAAAACCAGAGGCACAACACTAAATTCAAACAAAAAAATATATAATAAAGATGAGGAAAATTAGGCCTTCAGAAAGACAGGAAGTTATGTTTTTTTTTCTGAATTTTAAATAGAGAAGATAAACAGGTTGTTGTGGTTTGAACATGTATTTCAGTAACTTTTAGAGGGCTTGGCAGTTGTTGACATATGTGCCTCATTCACTCAACAGTTACCTCTAAATCATGTGTGTGTCATCTGTCTTGCTGATAGTAGAATAGATTTTACTTTTAAATTTCAGACTGAATGTAAGTCTTTACACTTCAAAGCTTCATTTCTGTCAGTTTGTGTTGTGTGCTTTCTGGATGTGAACTTGTTCCTTTGGTATTCATACTCACTGAAAATAAATGGAAATTGTATTTTAGTGAGATCTGCTGACCTGTTCAATATGGATGACGTCCACAAGGAGGCAGTACCATATTCTTTCAACCAGCACCAGCCCCACTGAACCCTTATCTAGATCTGGTATTATTGAGGAGAAAAATGTTTAATCATGAATACACAGCACACTAGACTTTGTCGTGACGCTGATAATTAGGATTAGACTGAATTTGCTCGGAATATATCAATGCACCTCAGCAGGCTCTGGTATTGGAACAGCCATTTTTATTTGAAACAAATAGCTGAGGTGAATGCTTACTCTTGTGTCTGGTGGTTGCCATGTGTTTTGCCTTGGATGAGGCAGAATTTGTACTGTTGCAACATTGATAAAAGACATACTGTTTGTTGTTCCAGTCTTTAGGGAAATGACCCCACTGTGTGTGAAGTACCACCACAGGAAATGTGCATTTATGTTACTGATGTGTGTTAGGTTCCACGTCTCCAGCCTATGCTATACAATGTTTCACTGATCAGTCTGTTTTTAGGTTATGTGGTGGTTTTGTGTGTGTATTTTTGCACATGCATGAACTCCTGTGCCAAAACCCACAAACAGAAACATCATGGTATATGCTCAGGTTTTTCCTATCGATTTTATTCTCATTAAAAGCTTCATCCCAAAATCAGAACCTTGTATTTCCTTGAAATCTGTCAAAATAATTCCTCAAAGTAAAATAAATTGACTACCTACTGTATCTCAAGACAAATGTTTTTAAAAAAAAAAAAATTAAAAAAAACAAAACTTTTGTCTTTGTAAATGTATAGCATAGTATCATTTTGTAATACTTTATTTACAAAATGGATATGCCATGTTGTCTTTTGAAATCAGGTTGAGTTTCAGGCACAGGTGGCCACAAGTACAGACTCAGAGAGGAGCAGCAAGAGGTTTAGAGGAAGGAAGTCATTATCTCAGTAATGTAAGGCATTTGCTTGCATTAAAGAAATCAGAATGTAAATAATTTTCATGGGATTATTTTTGTAAAATTTCAAAGGATATCTTAAATGTAATACTAAAATAAAACTTTTAATATCCAATCAAATGATGTGTTGGTGTTATTTATTCAAAACAAGGCACACAGCATAAAGAAATGGATCTTTATTAAACAAAATGTACTACATCCACTTAAAAAGGCACTTCAATGTGATTTCTGTCTTAAACAGAAATGCCAGATAACAACATGAAGGTATTTCTGCAATTTTATAACCTGAAAAGCAACTGTGGTTAACTCAATAACCTATTTATTTATGGTAAATGATTGTAAATCGGGGAACACTGCTATGTCTGGATAACGGAAATATAACAAAAACCATACAGCCCCTTTTCATGATACATACACCACAACTCGCAGTGCAACTCTCACACCAACCCAAAAAATGAACGCTTGAAACACATAGTGCAGCGAATACACAACAATCTGGACCTTCTGTGGCTCAGAACCATACAAGATGTATTTTAACTCCTACCTTTGACCCAGATTGAATCTATTTCATTTTAAGCCTTAAGTAAGATCGCAAGTGGTTGAATCCAATTTTCTATCCCTACAAACATTCAGGTTTATTTATATCCACAGATACATTACGTCAGGTTTTCATCAACATTTACATGTTCAAATTAAGGAGAAAAACATAAGAAAAGTGCTCAGTGATTGAACCAACCATTATCATTCACCAACACTACTTAGGTTAAAAAAGAAAGTACAGATAATCAGCTGGAATACACTAAAAACGTGAAGAAGATTTGTCTAAGTGCAACTGTACATGCAAACTATATTTGCACAGCCATGCAAGCACAGACTGAATTTACATAGCTCAAAGTGGGTGTGGCAGGTGTCCCTGCAACATACACAAATAAAGCAGAAAACCCTTAGTATCAAAATACATTCACATTACCACAGTAATAGAGTGCGCTAGTTTAGGACAAATCTTGCACTCTACACTGTGCACCTGGCTAAAACAAATTATGCAAGCCATAAAACAATAACTATCCTTGTTGCATATTTCTTTAACATATTAAGTGCTCTGTGATCAGACCTGGGACTGAATTCTCTCCAATTACCTTGCACAATTAATCTGCCTGATAGAGTGTGCACTTGAAAAAGCAATCCTCTTAGTCACGCTGCACCAGGCAGAAACAGGAAACCATCAAATATTACTCCATTTAAGCCAGTCAGGTGCCCTAATAAAAATTCACCCTGATGCTTTAAAACCATTACTGATATCAGCCAAAGTCTGTACCTCAGAGGAGCCAGGTTTTGTGATATGCACTGTGACACAAGGTGTTATATGACGGTAAAGCGTGTGCTGCGGTGGCTCTCTCGTGAGTCTGGGCTAAGTAGCTGCGTAAACACTTCGACCTTTAAGGATTTTACAATAACTAGTCGTCCTTTTTGCTTCCACTGTCTTGAAGATTCTGAAAAGACAAAAAAAAAATGACAGTTAATATGTTTATGTTTATTATGTATTTCACTGTTGTTTTCTTTAGTTGAGATCCTGGAATTGAATGGAATTTGTTGTCCTTCACTGGTATTAACAACAAAACATAGGCGATAGCACTTTTTCAATAGGCTTTGAGTTCATGATGAAATGGACACAGTTCTTAAAACATGCCATGACTCCAACCTGATGTTAATTAGCCTGAATGTCACTCTGAAATTGTTATATGTAGGTACTGAATGACCCAACAAGTCATTATCCTGCAGCGTGTAGGACTTAGCATCACCTGGAGCTCCTGATGTTCCTTCAACAGTCTGTCGTACTCCCTGGCGAGACCCTCCATCTGCTTCTTCATCACATCTGCCTCTGACCGGGAGTTCTTCAGGGCTGGAGAGGAAACAAGCACACATCAGCACAAGGCACCCTCGGTGTCTTTAGCTACTAGGGGGTGATAAAGTCTACAGTTCTTTTATCAACTTTCCTGGGCTCAGAATATAAAATAACACGAACACGTGTAAAATAACACAAACATTACATAGAGTGGGCGTGTGCACATGTACACGGATACTAACCATCTCCTGAGGTCTTTAGTTCTTCTTTCAGTTTCACTGCTTCTTTCCTCAACAGCTCCATGCCTTCTGCAGTAGCCTTATCACCCTTCCCTTCCATCAGAGTCTGAAATACACCAAATGAAATAAACCTCAAGAACATGAAATACAGCTCTTAGTCAGCTATGAGCGACTCTGATGTAAAATGTTCAGAGTGTGTATTCTCATCCAGAGGTGGTTGGTGAGGGTAACCAAACCAAGTGTGAGGGTTTGAGTTGAAAAGAGTGAGTCCTGATATTAAAAGACAAAACACACCAAGTGATCCCACCTTCTCCGATAACTGAAGATGTGTTCAACTGCCTATCTCAGTCTTAAAGTAATCTTGACAAACTGTGGAGTCAAACTTTAAAGCAAAAAACGCAACACCTAAAATCTGCCACTAACCTTTTGACTTTTATTTGTCAGGTACATACACATCCATTTCATTATTTAATACTACAGACTGAGTCTATTAGCTTGCCAGATATATTAACTGTCTGACGTAGATTTTGCAGTTGTGGTGCTATTTAACAGAAGTGATATCTTTGAGTCTTGACCCAACCAATGTGGAGCCTACCTGTTTCAGCATCTCATTGTCCTCCATGTACTTCTTGGCAGCCTGGTTAGCACCATCAGCCTGTACCTGAAGAGCAGCCGTAGTGCTGGACACTGATGCCAGCTGGTTAATCAAGGTGACCACTCGCTTCATGACCCTGCAAAAAAACAGGGGTGGAGAAACACCTGATTCACAGGATAGATCTAGGTCTGCAACTAATTCCTTTTCATTAATTAGTAATCTATTGATCTCTTTTTTTTGATGTGTCATCCGTCTGTCAGTATAAGAGAGCAAAGACTCACAGCCAGAGAAAAACAGCGAAGCCAGAGATGTAGAGGTTCCTCTGGGCTCTGAAGAGCTTCATGTGCAGGTGATCAAACATGTTCGGTTGCAGCTTGGCATCTGTGCCAAATTCTTTAGCTGAATATTTCCTCACCTCACGCACTGCATCTAAAGAAAAAGATGTAAGCAATGAGTAAGAACTAAAAAGTTACACCTTTTCTACTATTTACCATCATCAGTTTTAAAATTGTGCCTGCAGTCATACAGTCTGATTCTGTTACAGCATCCAATAGTATGCCAAAATCCCCCAATTTCCCTCCCAGCTCAGTGTTGATGTTTCAAAACTCAACGTTTCACACCATCTCAAGTGGTCAGTGAGCAGGTCACAATTCCAGCTTTGGAGTTATTATCTACAATATCTACAAGGTTGCAATAAAAAAAACTGACACACTTGAGGTTTCACTTACCAAGGAAGAGAACGATAAGTATTATGATCATTGTGAGAAACACTTTGTTCCAGAACCTCGCCACACAGCTCCAGATCCTCAGCTGGAAGATACTCTGCCACCTGCAACCACACACACAGACACATAATCACAAGCAGTTATAGACAGGCAGTATGTAACAGTATGTCAGTGACTCACTCACTACGCAACATACAATCACAATCTTCTGCAAGATCACCAAAATTGGCAGTATATTTGTCACAGCTATGTTTTTGTTGTATTGATTATATGACCGTGGTGGTGATAAAAACCTGACACACACACACGTATGATTCTGAGGGATTGTTACTTACCTCCTGGCTGAGATGAAGGGTAAACAGAGGATGAGAAGAATGGCAATCTCCACATAGAGAAAGAGGGCCACAGCAGTCCATTGCAGTGTCATCTCTAGTGAGGGCCTCTGAAGATAACCTGACAAAGATAGACATGAAACCTTACAGAATAACAGATAAGAACTGGCCAGCCTCTTTGACATACAAACAAACAAAACAAAAACTATAAGGAACATATAGCTCAGTCAGTACGTTACAGATGGGAGGTTTAGCTAGCGTGTATGGTTCTTCTTCCACGTACAACAATACAGTCTCTGTTGAAAAAAATGATAACTTACGCACTCTGTTCACAGTTCACGTAAACTCGCAAATGCTAACGTTAAAGTCAAACTGACGTTAACCTACCTACTTAAACCCGGACCTACCACAAGACATTTATATACTTATTGGAGGCAAATATCCATGACATCCGCTTACGCTTTTAATGATGATCATCTAATGCTCCGTTGACATGTAACTAACGTTACCTTATCAGAAAAGCTAACGTTAACCTAACGCGGGCAACTTAGAAATAGCTAAGCTAACTAGTTTTAAAATGGTAATAAAGTATCTAAGGCCATGTCACAATTTAGGCATAAAGATACACAACTTACCCACAAATCGCTAAAATACTGACTAAAAGTGAGTTACTTTGGTTAACTTCCAAAATTAACCAGAGCAAAGTTTATCTGTCTGCTTCTCTCTTCCTGTTCCAGCGTCGTTGGTTCCAGCAAGCCCGTGTGAAGGACCTGGCTTCCGGTCCTATTTTTCAAAATGAAACTAATTTCAAGATTATGTTGAAGTTTAATCTAAAACTTAATTTAGTCATTTCACTGGAATGTTGTTATCAAACATTAATTTAGCTTTTTAATTAATATGGAAATGCGTCGTTGTTTGTTAATTGGTTCAGTATTAATTAAAACAAATTTCGATTTTACTTTGAAGGGAAAATCGCATTACTTCCGGTCTATTTCTTTCAAGAATCCTTTAATAGCAAAACTAAATTTACATTCAATTAAGTTGTTTCCTTTGACTCAGTATTTATATTCACTCTACTGCTAAAATTGTTACACATTAAGAAGCCATCGTCGTCGACAAAGACAATACATGAATCATGCATACATGAAATGAATCATTGTACCAGTATCACATTGTAGTTTTTTGTAATTTTTCTATTCTTTTCTAACTACAAAAATGTAATTAGTTATAATACCCTTCATATTTGATGACGATTTTTGAGAATAGTACACTATATGAAATTTTGTCATTGAAAACTGATCAAAATACTTGTGATCTTTATTGGTTTGTAGCTACAATAGTACGTTCGATGTTATATGTGCTAAATATTCAGTGAGAAGCAAAGAAAAAACGTCAAGCCTCAGTATGCACTTACATGTACTCATTACTGTTTAAGACAAGCATTAATAATAACTAGATATTCTGTTTAAAAAGCTACATGATTACTTTAGTTAAGGCTTGACTGGAGAAAAAAAAAAAAAATAATATATATACTATATATATATATATCTATATATATATCTATATATATATACACACACACACACACACACACACACACACAGACATCAATGATACAACTATAGCTTTACAATTTTATTTGGCATAAAAATAAAATTAAAAAAAGCTAAAATCAATAAACATATCACATTTCAATATGCTCATGTTCCCAGATCATGCACTGAACCGTATGTGTTCTGGAGGTAATCTATTACAGCTGAGGTACTGGATAGAGAATTGAACACTTTTCTCTCAGGCTGGGAGCTAACCCTCTCCAGCATGTAGATAAGATGATGGTGGAAGCAGGTGAATGGAGTGCCCTGTTCTACAGAGATGTCCACCCAGTCCCATATACACTCCAAAGGAGTATCCTCATATCCGGTGAACATGGCAGGGTTAGCAAGCAACCCCCGCGCCGCCATCACACCTAATAAGCAAATGCAAGCAAACAAGAAAAAGAACAAATTTTATACATCTGTCATACGTTGATAAGTGTACTTCAAGAGTGCAATTTGTTGAAAACAAACCTACCATCAACACCAGTTAGTTGGTGAGTGGACTCCACATCACGGAGGTACTTTATGTCTCCATTGGCAATGACAGGGATGGATACGCTGTCTTTGATTGTCTTTATGGCATCATAATGGACTGGCTGGTGGCGTTCTTCTGATGTACGGCCGTGGACTGTTATCCATGACACGCCAGCTGATTCAGCCTTCTGGCATAGATCTACTGTCCGCCTCAGGTCCTTGTGAATTCTGTGAGTGAAGTGAATTTCTTTCTTTCTTTATTATTATTATTATCATTATCATCATCATCTACATGTATTCTGACACATAAAAAAACTTTTGTTTTTTAACCAGGTACAGTATAATGTATAGCCAAACCGATACTGGACTATTGAGACCAATACTGTGATATTTGGGAGTTGGCAGTAACAATAAATCATTTGAAAGTATTTTTAAGCATACATACATAACATAAACAAACAATCTTGATCCAGATCCAGTAGAATTTTTTTTTGTTGTGACCAAGAACACTGAGAGGGACATTTTACAGTTGAAAAACCTAGTTTGGCATTTCTCTTCTGCAATTTCTTGTTACTTATCGGCTGACACATACATAGATACTGATATATCTGCAATGAGCTAATGTCAGCCAATATTTTGGCCTCGCAGATTTATCAGTCTAGCTTTAGTATAATGTCAAACTGGTTCAGGATTTTTACCTTATTTTGATGGACGCTGTATAGTTTGGATTGTCCACTTGGTTTCTGACACGTCTGACCATGTCTTGCACAAGTTCAGGCTTGTTGATGAGGCATGCACCATACCCAGCTGACATAGCCCATCTGTAAACACAACTACAAAGGTAATCAACCTACCTAGATGAAAAACATGCTTTAATAGATTATTGTCTAATTATGCATCACGGTAACACTTGTTTGTATTCAAAATAATAGGGATGAAAACAGAAACATATGATTTTCCATTAGAAATGTTAAACAATGATGTCAACTGTGAGCTTTTGATCCTAAAATCAATACGCTGAAATAACAGAGAAATAAAAAGTGACCGGAGGCCAAAATGTATCAGGGCCTACTGTCAGTAGTTGCACCTTTGGGGACAGCCACAGTTGAGGTCAACTCCATCTGAGAAAGGTGCTACCACACAGGCTGCATCAGCCAAAGTCTGGGCATCATGGGAAGCAAACTGCACTATCAGGGGCCGGTCACCTGCGGAGGAAAAGAAAAAACAAACAATAGTAATCAAAACTTGATTGACACCTTTGTGTAAAGATGCTGTGCATTAGAAGTGGTGGTGCAGTAAGACATTATGGTACTACTCACACTCATTGGTAGTGAATTCACTGTCTCTGGCTTTGACAGATCTCATAAAGTCAGCAGCAACTATCATTGGGGTGAAGCATATATCACAGTTGTATTTCCTCACCAAGGACCTGAATGCAAGCCTATAGAAACAAAATACTTTATTGAGCATAGTGTGCAACAGACACACAACAAAGGGCAGCTGTACTTACAGTACAGTACGGCTCGTGAAGATGAATTTAACATGAAGTGTTCTTCCCCTAGAATTTCTTTGTCGTTCAGCACTACGACAAAATAATAAATGTAATAGCTACCATTGTAGAAAGAAAACAGATTCCACTTACTTTGAATACCGAACCATTGGGGCACATATTTTCAGGACCTTTCCCTTTTCAAACATGTCCATGATACTGGTGTTACCGTTAGAAGTCTTCATTCTGCACAAGTAGCACTGTTAGCCAGCTAGCATAACAAGCTAACGAGCTCAATCGCCAAGAGCAGAGTCTCGTTTAAGGATAGGTTCTGTCTTCTGACATCTATTTCATTGGTTCAAAGGCGACATAAAGTGGATACACACCGTAAAACCCCACACTGTCATATACAGATACATGGAAATAGCTATGTTTACTTCGGAACAACATTAAACAACAACGGTTCAGTCCACCATGCAGGAAACATTGTGGACGTGTGTTTGAGACCTCTGAACCCATACGTCATACAACGCAATGTGTGCGTTTATTAATTAATTAATTATTTTTAAAATCATAAGCACCCATCCACCAATGTAATTAGTTTAGGTTGCACGAGACAATGTAATTTTTAAATACAAGTATTAAAATACGTAGAAAATGGTGTTCGATGTACCGCGGTGAAGTTAGTTTTAAGTTGGATATTCGACAGCCATTCATTCCCGATCCAGCGGTGTCTCAATGTACAGTATGTAATTAATATATGAAGAGGTGTGTCCTATGTGGCCAGTGTGGTAATGATTTCTGGTATTGATTTGGAGTCACTGGGTCACATGACATGGAAGCTATTGAAAAAAAACGTGAATTTTCCATGAAAATATTAATATAAAATACAAGAAGCACTAAAATATTATATAAAGAGGTGTGTCCCATTTGTCCAGTGTAGTAATCATTTCTGGTATTGATTGTGGAGTCACTGGGTGACTTGACATGACTTGATTTTTCATCATGGGCAAGTCAGCGTGAAGGTATTGAAAACACATGGGTTTTGTACCAATTAAACAGTAATTCATAGATGGTCCCTAAATCAGTCTCTAGCGGTTAAGCGCTGCTGCCAACACTGGGTGAAACTGAGTATGAAAACGACGCCGGATCCGGAGCGAATGGCTGTCGAATATCCAAATTAAAACTAACTTCGCGGTGTTCGATGTCACAGCGATACTACGTCATACCCATTCATGCAGTGCTGCCTTCTCGTCTGTGGGGAAAAGGCCATTCTCGAGCTTTTAAATCACTGAAGCGCACAATATTTCTTTCAGTTTGTGGAATTAGAATAACTTGCTGAAAAAGGGCTCATTACACACATGTAGGGACAGAATAATAATAATTTCAGTGTCCTCAAAAGGGCATTGCTGGTTTGATTTAAAGAGTACATTTATATATACAGCACCAAATGACATTTATTTTCAGACATTTATCCTACAGATAACTATACAATATATAGGCAACATATGAATAGAAGACCAGATGGAGAAAATGCAATTACCTCCCAAAGGTTCAAAGTTAGTTTATCTTAAAGCCATCATTTGTAACTGATAAACTCAATACTAGGCAGGTTGTGAAAAGCAGCTCTGTCAGTGCAACAGTACAGGGCAGCAATACCAAAAGGACAAGCCCAAGCTATGGGTCACATGAGTTATGTGTAGCAAAAAGACAAAAAGCGAAATACACCGAGGCAGTGGTGCAAGAGGTTACCCAATACCTACTGTTCCCCGGCTCTCATGACGTTAGGACTTCCAATGGTGGAGGCATCTTCTGAGGAAACCCCTCTGGCACAGAAATGCTCAAGACACATTGAACTAATGGACTAAGCACTTTTAATGCTGCAGTCATTTTTTTATACACCCCAAAGCCAATCCCTATAACAGACTGAGTGGTCATAAGATTAGAGAGAGATTATGAGTTGGATGTAATGTTTACCTTGTTATTTGTGGAATAAGTAAAAAGCCAAAAGTTACAAACTTCTGGCTGATATCAGAACTACTATATATAATGTATGGCGTAATTTTGATACTGGCTCGGTTGCATGTTATCTCAATTATTCCCATTTCTCAGTGTCTCCACTTTGTAGTGACAAGTCAACAGGAAATCTCTATAACTGTTGAATCAACCTTGCTCTAGAATGAAAGCATGTTCTCTATAGTACCTTCCCTCTTTGGCCACAGGAGGGCATTGGAGCAGCACAAATCTAAAAACCTCTCTCTTTGTGAGGAGTCTTTAATGGGACAATTCACCCAAAATCAAAGCATATATTACTTGATCATTCACAAACAATTTGAAAAACCTTTTTTGTGCAGATATACCTGCTTTTCCCTGGGGTGAGAGAGGGTGCGTTTGTTATTTTGTCTGCTGTCATCTTTTAAAAAGGACAAGGACAACCGCCTCATAAAATACACGATTGTTGATCTAATGAACACTTTATTTCAAACTCGCACTGAATAAATGACTAATATCAAAAAGAAGCATCAACAGATACATCAATAAAGGCACAGAGGGCATCACAAAAATATCCCTTGCCATGACTGTGGAGAGACCCGTTAATCAGCTGATAAAATCTCAGAACCTAAAACTTCAACAGAATAAATACAATTTCAATCCAAGTCAAGCCAAAGAAAGTGATAGCAGTGGAATGCAGCTTCTTATTTTCACTAGTAAGCCAGTGAGTGATATCAAAAATACTATCTATCCACTTTTAAGTAAACTCCAAACTCATGATCCATCTATACTACCTACTTAATCAGTTTGTTTGAGCTTACACATCACAATGAACAGAAACGTTCCCTTAATCTACCAACATTTACATAATACATTATGAATCGCAGCCATAAACAGTGGCCCGAGGGAAGCTTGTGCTAATGTTGTGCAGAAACACACAATACCCTGTGAAGAAACAAAACACGTGTTATTTTCACCACATCCTTTGTACAGTGTGGATGAGTTAGTGATTTCTTAGCATGCATCCAAATTCCAGCACCACATTTAATTGCCTTTCCTCTTTCAAATTTAAAACCAATCGCTCTGGATACTTGACCAACTTGATGTGACATGGGGAGAGAGACTTTGCTGAGGGCAAATAAGTATTCTACTCATCTCAGTCCATACGAGTCAATCCTACAGCCAATAAAAACAAATCAAATATGAGCATGTTTCTGGAAAACAACAAGCTGCAAAGTGAAGCATTTAATGAAATATCCATTCCAAGTGATAGATCATCCATTGGCAAGGATATAAACATATCAAGACACAGACTGAATAGATATTTCACCCACTTCATCCATGTCTAGTCATCTCTGAAATCTATAACATCGCAGCACAGATGCTTCCCTGTCCACAGATTGGGGAGGGTACTTAAAAAGGACAACAGGCTACACAACTGTAAAAAGACAACACAGCAGGTCAATGGCACCCAGCCTTGGGGGAGCTACAGTATAGGGGCCATGGGAATAACCACCCTTGCATGTCCCCAGCCACCTGCCCCCAACTCCTCACTGAGATAGCTTTCTGTGGCCAGTCGCCTCCAGCTCCACACTGGAGAGGAAACGTCTGGATAGTCGGTGGCAGTCGTAGCTCAGCTCTGTGGTGTAGACGGCGCTGGTTTTCTTGGGGTAGACGATTGTGGTGGTCTTGAAGAGCTGCGGCCGATGGCGAGGCTGGAACTCCAGCTGTGTCTTGTAGTGGCGCCAGGTGCTGTGGGGCACGGCCATGATGGTCTGCCTGCAGTGTTCAAGGCCCTGGCCCCATGGCTGCAGGGCCACGCCCTGGATGAAGTGGCGGTCCGAGTTGTAGTGCACGGATGAGGTGTATCTGTGGTGGAGGGAAAGTGTAATGGTTTTATTTGGAGCAAAACTATGGAGTTAGACTAGTCTGCGTCCCACCTGCACCAATTATACTACAACGCAAGGTCTGTCTGAGTCCGCCGTTCTCTTGTTTGCTTATCTACACACTTTGCAGTTGTTGGCTGTCTTGGTACATATCAAAGAAACATACCACAGCCTGCATGTCCTCATGGTGTGCCATTTTTTTTATGCATACCCTCACTCCTCCAGCAGGTCTAATTCTGCACAGAGGTCATATCAAAGCCAACCCACCTTATTTCCTTCGGGGGTAATGGATCAAGTGCTATGCCTTCCCCAAAGGACAATGGGTGTAGCTGCTGGAAAGACCCACTGGGTAAAACTGGAACCTGCAATGCAAAAATCAGGCCCACAGTCAATACATAAGAAGCCAATACTGTAAGTTCTCACAGGCCTAGTTCAGTGCTGCAGTGACCCACTTTCTTCACTTGGCCAGAACATGCAGCAAGTCCTTGCAGGGAAGTGTTATTGTCAAAGAACTTTCACAAACATTTGGTTTATTTAACTAAAAATTGGCTCGTAGGGAGTCAGCAAAACAATGGGCATGGTGTGATTGGCAGACAACAATTTCAGAGCTAACATCCTGTGTGCAGTGGCAACATCTATTTCAATGCAAGACATCCTGGAATCTGCAGGAAAAACTACCCTATAACATTTACTTATACATTTGTGGAAACCATCAGGCTTTCATGCGTGTAATACTAAATTCCTAGTAGTATGCCAAGTCTTCCATATCAAATTGCAAGTTACGGAATGTACTGGCATTTAAAATAACAAATTCAGTTCAGCTGCAATTTGTGGTCGTCTGCCTTGCTCCAAAGAGACTTCATATATTGCTTAAATCACAGCATATAGTCAGGGAGCAGTGTTACCTACCAGGGAGCCTCTTCCCTCGTCTTCAGACACCGGGCTCACACCCCCGGCTTTCTCCGCACACACAGGCAGCAGCCAGGCACTGGGGCTCGGGCTCGGGGGTAACCCAGAGTCCGGGCTGTCAAGTCCTCTATCAGCCCTGCAGCTCATATCCAGTGGATCTCCTTCACATACATTTGGCAAGTTTAACCTGCCAACCATTTCTGGTTAAAAGTTGCAAAACTCCAGCGAGTAAAACGCAGATTACGAAAGAGAAATACTTCCAGATTGCAGATCCGTAAGATGTTGTTTTTTTGTTGCTAAGTCCCACGGTGTTACCGCTAACCTCTTCCCGGACAGGATGCACGGCTGCCCGCTGGAAATATCATCAACCGGGGGGTAATTCCGTTCCCCGACTGCCACCAACCTAGACCTTAAAACCACTTCAAAACAAGAAAACTAAAAGCTGTCCTTTACTTTGACATTCAAAAACATCAAAGCATGACCCAACTCCACTGTGAATGTGTACTGAGAGATGAGAAAGTTCGTTCATTTGTGAACTGAGCAGAGAAAGGATGTGAGGGAGACCTGCTGCCCCGCGGCCCACCTTCAAACTTCATCTCCCTCAAAGGGGCCTTTAGATCTACAAACATGCGAAAGGAAACGCCCTTTGGAGCATTTACCGCCTCCTGATTGGATGGAGGATAAGTGGCAACCAGAGACGGAGCTGGTCATGGGAACCTTTCCAGCCTCTCATTCAAAATTGGACCTTGGTAAAATCAGGTTGATATTTTTTCCTGGTATTGTGCAGAATGTGCAAACTGAAGCAGTATACACCCATTTAATGAAGCACAAGGGAAAAACTGTGGCAATGTTTTAATAGTGTTTAACAATTGCCCGTGTAGCATACAATTCAGACAATACAAACAAGTAACATCTTGTACCTGAAGGCAGGAATGTGTACACTAATGCAGTTACATTTGATGTACAAGGAATTGCTCAACTGAGAGGCACTGGCATCAAAATCGGTGATCACAACCAGGGCATTGACTTCAAATACGTAGACAGTTTTCTTTTTCTTCCAGAGACTGTGATGTGCTGTAT
Organism: Macquaria ambigua; assembly: GCA_008360985.2. Classification (NCBI taxonomy): domain Eukaryota; kingdom Metazoa; phylum Chordata; class Actinopteri; order Centrarchiformes; family Percichthyidae; genus Macquaria; species Macquaria ambigua. Next base: position 157,387 of record VMKM01000429.1, on the reverse strand, counting down.
TTGACATCACTGAGGATACGTGAGGGAGCAGCTTCAGAGACCCACAGATCACTTGGTAGACTTGATAAGTATTGAGACAAACACATTTTGTTGTGTCTCAGTGTGTTTTTATGACAAAAGATATTCTTCTCCAAACTATGTAGAAGTTTGCACTTTGTCCTATGAATAGACACCCTCACTAAAACAAAACCTTGTTTTCATGTCAATGCAAAGGAGACAGAGGATTAAATTATCAAAGAATGTTTTGGACTGACCGCACACATATGTACTTATGTACGCATATACAGTATATACTCCGTTAAACCCCCCTCTAGGCAACAGTCCAAGTCAAAAGACTTTAGCTAGCTGGTTCTAATTTCCAAGTCAAACTAGAGGGATTTTAAATGCCAAGACAAAGCCGGCATCATGTCTGAGTAAAGATGCAGGAAAGCCAAAGATCCTCTTTGTCTCAGACTTGGGGACTCTAAACCCGCAGTCGGAGATTCATTTTAGGTCACCGTTCGTTCCCACAAACATTCCTGACACCTATGACGCATGTCCACTTTAATGGACGGCAGAGATGCACACAAGTTTCAACCCGGTATCCCTCACTACAAATTAAAACAGTTGAGGAAAACCATGGCTATCTTTGAAATAAATTTTGTTTAAAGATCAATTTAAATTAAGATCATGCTGCCTGTAATCATCCTGGATTAGACATGTCCCGGAGAGGCAGCCAGAGGCTCTCTGAGCAGAATTTAGTTAATAGCACTACATTCAGGTCTTCTGAGTGCAAATACACTGTGCAATAATGTACTAATGTTACAAAGCTCAAACATTAGTGTCATGAAAAGAAAGGTGGGAAATTACAGAAGTAAATGACATGTGTAACAACAGCATGTAGCAGATGAGGAAGTTTCTTCATCATCATTTTGGGTTCCTATTGCTGTCAGTCAGAAAATTCAGTCCTCTTTTTGCTCTTTCTGTAATTCTCCACGATAACTGAATGGAGCATAATGAAGTCTTTGAGATGAACAACTGCAATAGAGGTGAGGACCATCCCATCCTGCAGCCTTTTTAATTCTCAAGATGCGATTTCAGTGTGTGTCTGTTCACAGTCTCTTCTTGATGAGTTTCTCTAGTTTACGGATGCGGGAGGACTCCTGCTCAGGGGTGGGTGCACTGAAGGACAGAGAGAGGCCGCCGTCGGCCCCGGAGGGTGGAGTGGGTAGCCTCTGCCTGAAGAGCTCCAGCATGCTGCTCTGTTCACTGCGCTTCAGACCCTACACACACACACAAAATACACGCAAGTACCCACAAACACAGGGGAAATCACAAAGTATTAAAATAACCTCTCTTAGTACGCAAAACAAGAGGAAAAAGCAAAAAGAAAGAGTGTGTTGGTTAACAATAACAGGTTAGACAACATATGCAAAACAGACTTATGGGGAAACATGAAAACAGAATTTCACATTTTCACATAATTCAAAGGATGTCTCACACAGAAGCAAAATGAGAGAAAACATGTTAAAGCAATAGTTTTGGGAAATACACTTAATTTGCTTTCTTGCCGAAAGTTAGATGACAAGATAATTACCACCCTAAAATCTGTATGTTCAGTATGAAGCTGGAACTAGCTTAGCATTTAAGGCCTTTACACACCGGGGACGTAACAAATAAACAACACGAAAATGCAAAATACTCGCATGCGAATATTTACTCCACTACATCCAAAAGTAAACTAATCTACTCACTATCCTGCATACGGCAGTGCTGCTCCACATGTTGTCCATGAGTTCATAGTCATTTTTGTGTGCTTTGTCATATAATACAGAAACACAAACAATCAACAGGTCCGGAGTTGTGATGTGACATCTGTTTCGCACAATGTGCTTGGTTGATGCCTTTAACGAAAACTCAGAAAAATCGACCTTGTTTCGAAAAAAATCACGTCGCTTTTTCGCTGCATAATATCCGCTTTTTGTGTGAAAGTACTCATGACAAAAACAACAGTTTGAAAAAAATATATTGACGTTTGAATTAATTGCACAAAAAAAAGATAATACAATCTGCCTACCTGCACCTCTAAAGCTCAGTAATGTACATAAAAACATGATATCTCTTTTGTGTAATCCACACAAAAACCAAAGTGAAAAAAAACTACACAACTTGTGGTTTTACGGGGGGTTATGTGCAGATGTTAGTTAACTTTAGGTGTGCTGGTAGGCAGATTTTGTAACCATCGAACAGAGCCAGGCTAGCTGTTTCCACCTGATAAGCTAAGCTAAGCAGCTGCAGCTCCATTTTGAAGATACAGACATGAGAGTGGTATCGATCTTCACATCTTTCAACAGGAAAGCAAACTTCTCAAAATGTTGAACTAGTCCTTTAAAGTATTTGTAGAGTCAAACCAACTGACCTTCATGTCCAGAATCTTCTGGAAGGTCTCAGGGTTGCCATCAGCCAGGAGCTTGATGTAGTTATCAACAAACACCACTGGTGGTTCATGTGGGGCCATCACCACCTGCGGAAAAGTAGAGTTTAATGTTGGTTTCACCCCTCCCTCCTTTCCTGTGAACCATCATGGGACAGCCTGAGAGATCTTTAAATGATCCCACATGGGGCAGCTATGGTCCAAATGAGGGAAAGGTGGGCTACAACTGACAAAACCAAGTAGTTCTAGCTGCAAACAAAGTCGAGACTATGGTTCTATATTTAGGAGCCCACTCCTTGCTCTTTTTTTCCTTTTACACACCAATTACTCCATGCATGAGTGGGCAAGAATTAGTTTCACCGGTAATTATTTTTGGGGTATAATGAGTCTGGGCAAAAATGAGCATTAGTCAAGAGCAGGCAGAAAAAATTTAATGGGGCACAAGTCTTTCTGCATTGGACTCTCTTGTTTTTTTTTTTTTTTCCAACAATAGAGACTGGGTGGAAAACGTGGATCGGATAGCATTTCTTGCAGTCGCTACAAAGCAAGCAGACCAACACATGGCTGACAGACCCCCACCTCCCATCTCATGCATACGCATGCACACAGGGATCATCTCACAAAATGTTTTTCCCATTTTTCCTTCCTTCACTTCAAAAAAGACCCAATCTGTCCTTTCAAGTGTTACCCGTCTCTTTTTACTCAAGGCAAAATATATGAGAAGGTGAGCTGCACAGGGAGGGAGAGAGGGGAGGAATCAGAAGCAGGAGAGAAAGTGAGGGACGAGCAAGCATGAAAGGCTCAGGATCGTGTGGAATTCTTTGCTTTCTTACTAGCCCTGCTGACTGAGTGATTTACTTAGCAACTGTCCTGGAGCCAAGCCAAGGGAAAGGGCTGTGGGGACCTTGTAAAAAAGGGAAAGAAAGGGGGAGAGGGAGTTTAAGAATAAAAACGGGCATAAAAAGAGAGAGTCAGAGCAACAGAGTGAAGAGGGGGGGAAACATTCAGGCTGAACAAGGGTGGGGAAGGGGGTTGCCTTTTAAATACTCCCCAGAAGAGAACTTCAGAGGTGGGAGTGAGAGCTGGAGCTATGGTGGGCTGGGCTGGAAGAGCGTGGAAAACAGCCACGTCTCACAGGCATTGAAGCCGGCCAGGAGAGGCCGTCTCAGACAGACAGAAAGAATCCTATGTACTTTGAACATAACTGAACACTGGCTCACAAAACAGACAACCCAAATGTATTCATCTTTAACCCTCAAAGTAGATACTTTGACAGCTACATCAAGATTGAAGAGATGGGAGTTAATATTGCACCAGTTTAAACTTGCACTAATCTATATTCTTATATTAAAAATGGATCAAATGTGCATAATGTGAAAGGGGTCGCTAGTAGTGATGAACCCACTGAAAATTATCACCCGACTCCCATCCCGACTTCCCCCCAGCTTAACAGACCATTTTAGCAGCTTTCAGCTCATTGTTTTGGTTTTCCGACAGAACTTTATTGTTTTGGTTCAGTTCAGTATTACCGCTCGCTTCAGTGTGGTTTGACACAGCAGGCAGCTGTTTTTAATCAAACAAGCTCTGATAAACCCACTGTACACTACCTGCCCAGTACCAAACAGCAGAGAGACAAAGTTAGCAACTAGCTGCTGAACGTCGTGAAGCATTTGGCAGCTAAAGAGCCAGATATTTCCCTCAGGAGTCAACAGCACAAACTCCAAATAAAAGCTTATGTTAGTCAATGTGTGCTAGATGTGTAATTAGACAACTGTTTGCTAACACGTATCAACTTTACAAGGTGATAATATGTCAATGTTGTGTTTACAGCTTGTTTCACTGTTTCCGAGTGGCCAAAAAAAAAGAAAAAAAGAAACCTGCTTAAGGCCATAGCTACTTTACATCTATTTGGACCATCAACAGGATAGTTTTGATTAGTGTGATTAAATCAACCCTAGAACACAAAGTGTGCAGCTTTGTGCATGGCAAACAATTTAACACCAAACACCCTCATCTATATTTGATGAATAATTATTATTGTTTTGCACAATTGTGCACCACTGAAGAAAAAACAGCCAGCTCTTTCATTCGGTAATTCTAAGAACAGCTGATTAAAGTGTGTTGAAACACAAGCTTTTCTTCCACCCCAATGTACCCCTCTGGACTATCTATAGTATAGTTGTCCAGTGTATAAATCCAAACTTGCAAAAACGATACTGTTCCAGTTTAAAGAAACTCTGCTTCATTATTTGAAATGTACAAGGAATCCTGCAGTGGGCTATCTGCTCAAAGTGAGCTTTGAAACCTTAAAGTGCTCCTTCAACTGTCTCAATGAATAGCAGTTTCTTGGTGGGGGTGAGCCAGATTTGATGTCAACTCACAGCATCTCAGAGTGTAATTTAAAACTATTGTTGAGGCTAGACAGAGGACTTTCTGTATTGACCTTCTTTCGATGGGTTTGTCTTTCAGAAGCCTAAGTCTCAGCCCAAGGTGGAAGCAATTACCTGTGAGGATAGCTAAAATACTGGCCATAGTTCAAAAACTGTTCTTTACTCATATGAAAATGTTCCCAGAAGAAATCTTTGTGCGGCTCTTTCAAAACATGTTTCTTTAGAGGGATGTAATCCAGGGAACTCATCCTTTTATGCCTTCTTGCCACCAGGGACAAAATGTAATTTTGATGGTATCTTATTTATATTATCTCGTGCAGCATTATTACTCTTCTAAATTGTGTTAGGCCTGTATCATTATCTATCATTATAATTATTAGTAAGAATCTTCTTCCATAAGATGTTTGTTATCAGGGTTTGTCTTTTGATATTTCTTGTAGTATCAGATTTCCAGCCTCCACAATGATTATTTTGTCTTCTGCTGTCACAGTAATGCATGAGAATCACTCGGAGGCCTTCATGCAGTGTCAGCTACGTCTGTGAGAGTTCTTCAGAAGCCATATAGATCACATTCCAGCTGAAGGGGCCTGCTGGCAGTCGAATTCAGAAAAAGCAGACAGTAGTGGGCTGATGTGAATGCACTGTATAATTTTGTAATGTGAAAGCCCCTTTAATGTGTGGCAGATGAGTGGAAATTCATGTATGTACATTCAGGGCATTTTTTTGCAGGGAACAAAGACGGGCCTTACACAGGCCGTATGGAACAGCGTGCACCCCAGTAGAAAACAATCAGAAGAGGCAATCAAATATGAAATGGCGAGAGGGGGTTTGCTAGACAGTTAATGTCTGAGACAAAATAAAGTTAGTGTGCCTGAAGGACCAGGAGGGTGTGAGACTGGTTGCAATATAATACCATAAATTGAAAATATCTGCTGTCTGCCATCGATCTACCACGAAGGCAGGGCTGTCAAAATGTGGTTAGAGCAGGTCACACTAACTGCTATAAACATCAAGACAGTCCAACCACAATCACTTCAGGAAGGAAAGAAGGCCTCCCGGGAGTCCAAGGGAAATCAAGGGACAGGCAGGCGTGTACTCTGTGCGTGTGTATGTGCATTTCTGTACACTCCAGAGACAGTTAATTGGGGTGGGGTTAATCTATGGCAACCACATACCAGTGTCCTCCAGGGTCTCATAAGGTAATTCTAAAGGAAAGGCCAAATGGCTGAATCCTGTGTTTCCTCTCCTCACTGAAAACAACATCCAATATACACCATGTTATACTGCACACAGGGTTCATACAGCTTTTTAAGAGTAAAATTCAAACACTTTTCAAGCACTTTCAAGGTACCTAAACTGAAAATGTCCAGACTCTCAAAGCCTTTAATTGTTACTATAAATGATAGGAGACCACAAACAAATATGACGATGGGATTGTTTCATTTCGAATATTTAAAGATTTTTGGTTTACATGAGTGACTGTGTGGATGAAACACCAGATTATGTTGTAGAGTATTCAAATTCAAGCATATTCCTAATCTTGAAAACACAATGGTTAAAATGAAGCATTTTCCAAACTTTCAAGACTTTGTACGAACCCTGTGCACATGTGAGTGTGTTTTTGTGAGTAGACGCATGGTTGCATGCATTTACTTATTTACTCACACACCTTTCCACTGGCTCAAGGTCAACCACACACTGTGTTAAAGAATATGTGCGTGTGTGTCTTGTGTTGGCTCGTCTCTCGCTCATTAAACCAGTAGTGCATGAGCTCCGTTCCTATTCCCTCCCTTCCTCATGTGAGGTGGGTTATTTCATGAAAACGTGCTCATAAAGTGCTATTGTGAGTGGGGTTAAAGACACAATTAAAGGGTTATTCTAACCAAAAATAAGCTCTAAGTAGATAATCTGCTCGAGCGACTCAAGACGAACATTGTAATACTGGCTCGCCAGTCAAACCACAAACACTCAAAGGAGAAAATGTTCAGTCTATTGTTGCTTCTAACGATGGAACCTCAATCAGTGGAAAAAGCAGTTAGCTGCAGGTTGTGCCAGACTATTTTTGGTCTAGCGTTAGCATCAACACCAAAGCTAATGTTTAACTGGATATGTCAGAGTTTCAACGTTAAATCTGTACAATGGCAAACAAGAGATAAAGAAAACTCATTCAGACCGCACTTACTCAAAAGAGTCTATCTAAAGTTCCGAGCCTTTAAAGGTCACAAACTGAAGGTTTTGGTTGTTAAAATGGCCAGCATAAATTTAGCCACCCAAGTAAAATGTCATAAAATCTGAAGTGTTCCATAAAGATTGAGCGACTCTGATAATGTGTTTAAGTTGAACTATTTTGTATTTAGAGTTGAACTCTGGTTCCCATTAAAATCCATCACTTAAAGATACGAGCTCATTCGGAGTTTATACGTGAAAGGTAAACTGTTTAAATGTATCTCTACTGTGCTTAAGAGCAAGGTTGAGTGTTTTTCCAACATTCATCTAAGGAAGGTTATGCTCTCCGCTTTTTCACACTTGCACAAATTCACACCTGAAAGCTGCACAGCCAAAAGCATCACCTCACCTTAAGGATCATCTCTGCACGGGTCATGCCTTTCACCACTATCTTGGTGTAGCTGGCAGGTGCCTTGCGGAGCACCTGGGAGCCTATGGAGGGCAGATCCAGCAAGACTGTCTTCAGGGAGTGAGTGTCAAGGAGGAGCTGGTGGGGCAGGATACACAAGACAGTTATTCAAGGTTAAACACGTATACCAGTGCACATAATGAATGTACAGTATGCATTTTCCGATGTAATAATTATGTAGTAGCGCACATACATGTATGGTTTAAAATGTGCTCAAGATGATGACTCAAATAAAGCTTTAGCACACATAGCATAAATTAAACTTACTTGTTCAGCCCCCACCATGCTGATAGGCTTACATCTGAACAGGTGGTTGATAAATTTGGGAATGAAAGAACTAAGGAAAGAAAGAAGTGACAAATATTTAGGAACCTTTAATTATGGCTTATGGATAGAACGATGATGTATGTGTGTGCGTGTGTGTATGTATTGTACTTTGTGAACTTGATGCAGAACTGTGTGAAATATTTGCGTGTGGAAGCCAGGTTGTCTCTGATGATTGGCACATTTTGCTTTATGTGCATGATGATTGACGTCACATAAGGACTCTGGTCACCCACATGCTCCACACTCTGCCACGGCATCTGAGAGAGAGAGAGAGGGAAGCTTTAGCATCAGAGGCTACACACAAGTAGTGCTTAAATATTGTTTATCATAAAGCTTTTGTGACACACCCTTTAAATGCATTACACATTTAAACAAAGACATGTTTTTATGTGGAAATATTCAAGTTTCTGAATGATGATTGGTGGCAAAGAGACATTCACATGGTACTGGATTCCAATATCTTAATAATACTATATGAACTGAATGTGTGACTGTGTGTCCAACCTTGCTCATAGCAGTGAGAGCAGGGTCACAGGCAGCATCGAGGTCTTGAACGAGGAGCTGGATGCTGTTTGAGATCACACTGAGAAAACATGAGAGGAAATAATTGACACAATTAAACCATATAAAAGACCAACACGAAGGAAGGTAGGCTCTTGCTGGTCTGCAGTTGTCACTTACGTGCTGAATGTGTCCATCTCACCAGTCAAATTAATTCTCTCCATCAGGACTTTATCTACTTTCTCCTTTAGTTTCTCTTCCAACTGGAACACATAAAAACAACATGAATGCACACGCAAAACACATAAAAAGCTTCAATACTTTGAGTGCATCCTTTCAAATGTGTGTTGGGCTATTTTTTTTAAATACTGACTTAAAATTGGTCTGTATGTGTGTTGCAAAAAAAACAGCATGGATGAAACCTTTCAGGTTGTGTTGTAATCATAACTGCCACTGTGAGTTCCTTAAAACACTGATGAATCACAGGTCAAACATTCTGTAACAGCTACATGATAAACATCTCTTATTTTCCCTAGCATATACTGTGACTTGTGATAAACCTCTAGTTCAATTTAAGGCATGAATTCATAGATACTTCAGGTCTGTGCATCTACGCATTTGTGTGCTTATCTGTGCGTGCGTGCCTGTTGTGTTGTAGCCAGGCAGTACTCTGCAGTGCTAAGGATGCTGCAGATCAAGCAGAGCTCGTCCACGGTGAACTTTGCAGCTTCTGAGCCTTCTTTCTCTTTCAGCAGACTGCTGATGGTAAGACCCCCACTGTTACTGCTGGATCTGGATAGAGAGATAGATGTAACAGGGGAGAGAGAAAAACAGCAGTGAAACACAGAAAGAGATGGAGAAAGAGGGGTTAACATAAAGAGGGGTGGGGAATGCTTGTTGTCAGAAAATCTGCACTTTGTGTTTCTCAGTCTCTTCTCAGCTGTTGTATAGTGTTAGCACTTGTTTTAAATCATTTTTTTTGAGTGATAGCTGGTTTCAGTCTTGTGTGTTTTAAATGTTTGTGGTGGGACTTCATTATGTTTACATTTGGATCATAGATTACTGTATGCCTTTAAGTTATAGGGTGAATTAGACGGATCAGGGGTTGAGACGAACCCCAAGATGCTCCTGGCTGATGTGGACCCCCTTTGCTACTGAGCTTTAAGAGAAACTCTTTGTGGTGCACGTCTTTTTAAACCACAGGTAAAGAAGGCCATTTTTAGTAACTGAGACACAACAGGCATAACTACAAGCAGACGCAAGTGTCGGGACGCTGCGCCAATGAGGCTTCAACGGCGACCCAGTCATTAATACACGTCATAACAGAGACATGTGGGTAAAACCACAACATAGTTCAAGCTCCTTTCAAGGGCCCCCTTCAAAACCTCGCAAAACCAATTCACAGCACACCACACTGGACGACCGTGTCTGCATGTGTCTGTAAGTGTATGCACTTGAGTGCATCTTTGTACAGTGTTTGTATACGGCTCAGAATATGGTATACATTACTCAGCGAGCGCAAGTGTGTAATTAGCATGCAAGCATATCTGAGACAGAACCAGAGCACGCCTCTGTGTGTGTGTGTGTGTGTGTGATGAGTTCTTATGCGGCCAATGAGCCAGAGATGTTTTTGCTGGTAGCATATTAGACTTTGCCACAACATAACCAATTCCAGATCCCTCATAGCATGCCATCTCCATCCATCAAACACAGCGACGACTGAAGACATTAAGTTTCAAACTAAACTCCTAAACAGCCCCGTCACCATGCCGAAAGAATGAACAAATATGGGCGCGACATGCTTGTTTGTGAAAAGTTAATCCCAAATAAATCTGTGTCTGTGTTACTGCCCAGAAAATTTAAAGATTCTCATGGAGGGAAATTGTTGAAATACTAGTGAGTAAATGCTAGTGAGCTAGTGAGTATGTGGGATTGACTCTAAATATACAGTGACTGTGTAATAAACATGTTACAATGTGGCTGAATGACGTGTTTTTAATATTTTTTTGGAAAACAATAGAGGTCTATGGCACAGTGGAATACATAGACAATACTCATTAGTAGGATCAATTCATTGTTGGCTTTGGCCTTTTCACTGTAATTGTTGAATATATGAAAAAATGGAATATCCCCAGACTTATGCTTTAATATATTCTTCTGTTAGAATAATATTTAGAAAGCCACCAGGTCACAGATTAGAGGGAAGTCAAATTTTCAACACAGTCTCTAACTTTGGAAAAAATGTAATGACTTTGTATTTCAAGAGAGAAGTTGAGGATTTTCCCTGCCACTTCCATATTGGCTTCAGCAACTGCCATAGCATAGAGTGTTGAAGCAAATATGGAAGTGGCTTAATATTGAAGCTGTTTGAGTTGACAATGTCAGTAAAAAGTATAGTTAGTGTTGATTCAACATGTTGTAACAATGTCATGCTAGTGATCACCTTTTATTTCTACACTGATTCTCTCTTTGTTTTAATTCTACTATGGGACAAAGTTTACTCACTGAAAACCAAAGGCAACCCTAGCTCCATGTTAAGAGTATAACAATTCTAATATACGACTGTATAAATCCTGCGCCAGTCTTACTTAGGCAGGTTGCCAGAGAGGATCTTCCAGGCGTACTCTCTCAGGAATTTCTGGAAGATGGTTGAGAGGGCGATCATTGGTTCTCCAGTGCTCAGTTGGGAGCACTGCACCATGCACTTCTTGTAATAGACAAAGAGGTCAGCACAGCTGGGCAGTACTGCTCCGCCTTCCTCCGTGCCCGCCTTGGGTGGGCCTTGTGCTCGGAAGTCAGCCACAAACCGGTCAATCAGTTCTCCCAGGTTTCTGCAGATGCCCGAAAACGTACAGCCAAACCCACACAGGTTAGCACACACATGCACACACACGGGTGGTTGGATTAGGGGCACATGAAAGGAATTAAATGAATCAAATAAAAACATTAAAACAGTAAAAACATATGATTGGTTCCTAACCCTGATAAATAAATAAAAGGATAAAATAACAGGCAGGCAGACAGAGAGCCAGATGGATAAATAGGAGAAAATATTCCAAGCATATCAAAATCCTCAGTACTACAGTCAACAGGTCCACAGTCAGTTGGTGTGGCCCACTCCTACTGAATCTTGGAACTAAAGCCAAGGACAAAACAAGCAGGCCACTGTTCTCTCCTGCCATGTCCCACTGGGGACAAGCTGATCTGGCCGTTGCCTGTTTAAGGCCTTTGGACTGAACTGAAATGAGGTTGTAGCTGCAGAATAGGTCAGTCCTGTTCACTTGGACAGACAAACAGCATTTAACGCTCCAGAGAGCCAAGAGCCAGGGGCTGCATGCAAGTACAGCAGTTCCCGAACTGTGTTCGGTTTCAGGAGCGATCACCATGACTGCGATAGGGACTGATGGAGGAAAAGTGAAGGATGGTGGTGGAAGAAAGAGGAAGGGGAGGTGAAAAATAAGGCAGGAAGAAAACAGAAAGAGGGACTGTAAGAAAAGGGGAGAGAAATAAAAAAAAAACAATTAAGATGAAGAAAAGGAAGAATTAAACAAAAATTAAACAAACAGAAAGAAAGAGACCAGAGAAGGGGTACCAAAAAGAAAAGAATAAAGAGGTGGGAATGAAAATAGGCAGATCTGCTGTGGCAGCACTTATTCAACCTCCCTCTCTCTTTCTCTCTGCGTCTGTGGTCGTGCAGCTAATGGGAAACATTTCTGCCACAGTGGAGACAGAGGCATGTACAGGAACAAGAGATGGAAAGACAGAAGAGGCAATGAAGTAGAATGGGAGGTGGGGGATCTGATTGATGAGTGGGAAATGGAAATAGGATGCGTGTGCCAGCTTTACACACAACCTGTTTCTGATTCTGGGTCTGTGTACCACAACCCATTTTGGCCTTGTCTGCTTGTATGAGTGTGTGTTGCTCACTTGTCTTGGGATTCTATGTAGACATATAGATGAGGTTCAAAGCACTTGGAGACAATGCCATGGAAAGGGTTGTCCGGGGCTTTCGGCTTCCTGGGCTAAAAGAATGGAAGAAAAACGGGGGAATTAGTGAAATAACAGGTTTTAGTTGAAGCTCCTCTGCGTTCCAATCAGTGAGTGTATGTTTTTTCCTCCAACTCAGCAAGCAGAGGTAAATGTCAAAACACTGAACACAGAAACAGTTTTCAAAGATAAGGTGTGGGAGATTCTATATTTGATACAGTGCCACGTGTAACGTGCTAGAAACTGAAGCAATTGACTTTCCAGTGATGTAGCCCAATACAACAGTCCTACAATAAATCCTACGTTCATGAAGGTTATACGGTTCAGTTTTTATTGAAACTGCTTTAAAGAGGAACTTCATGGTCATTTTGGAGGCTGTACTTTGTGGTGCTGTTGAACTGGGTTTTGTTTGTATTAGGTATTGTAGGTGTAGGTATTTCTAACCTCATTGTAGGGCTGTTATATTAGAGTGGGGTAGTTTTACCTATGTGTACCTAATAAACTGGCAAGTGCATGTTTGGTGTCTAGGGAAGAAAATGGATTGTATCTACATAAAATGTTTTGATCAATTACACCAAATGAACGGTCCTGTTCTTGATTTTTCAACTGATTGCTCAGTTCTTGGTCAAACTATTGCTTAGTTAAAGTCCTGATTAAGAGATGGTGCAGCTACATCCTTCAGCCAAGACAACAAGTGTATGAGGTAAGATTCATGTGTTCAAACGCCACATAGACACATGGTTGTAAGTTGAGGTAGCACATAAGGCTGCTACACTACTGTTCCATTTGCCACTGCACTGCCATGAGCAAATCATATGCCCTTTAAGAGGAGCACTTTAGAAAAAAAACCCTGAAAATGTATTCGGAACATCTAACAGTCCCTTTACGTTCAGAACAGGTCAGATAGGGGTCATTCTAGGTCAACTCACCTTAGCCACATCCTCGTCCTTCTCTGTGCCCACATCCTCGCCTGGTTCATCCTCCAGGAAGGGGTTAGTGGGTTCTAGTGGGCTCTCTGGCCTCTTTTGCTATAAAAACAGATACAACGTCAGAATTTCTTCTATTGCTAAATCATTAGAGCATCATAAGGGGTATGACTGCTACTAAGGCACAGGGTTCGTACAGCTTTTTAAGAATAAAATTCAAGCACTATCAAGGTCCCTTAACCAAATATTTCCAGGCTCTCGAAGAATTGTTACTATAAATGCCAGGAGACAACAAACAAATATGACGACGGGATAATTTCATTTCAAATATTAAAAGATTTTTGGTTTACATGAGTGATTGTGTCAATGATGAAACACCAGATTATGTTGAAAATCAAGCATATTCCTAACCTTGAAAACATAATGGGCAAAATTAAGCATTTTCCAAACTTTCAAGACTTTGTCCAAACCCTGAAGGCATTCCATGCTAACAACTCTTTAAAATAAAGTCCAGGTTTCATCACTTTCTTCCACATTTATGTAGACCATTTCATGGGAAGCTTTGATGAAACTGCACTTCCAATTATAAAATTCCACTCAACCGAATCCCTGATTGAATTACAGAACTCAACATTCATGGGTGTGACCTGAAGACAAAAGGGGCCTCTGTTTAGCCTAAATATGATCATTTTCTGAACAAGCTTGGCCTAGTTGTGCCCCAACAAAATAATAATCATAATCTTTATAGTGTACACACACACACACACACACACGTAAAAATAACTTGAAAAATGGTGTGACTGGATGACATTTCATTATGCAAAAAAGGTGTTAGTGCAATTACAATCTCTGATCTAATTTTCTATGTGTTTGGACATTTCCACTTGAGTGATTTGAAGCAGCTGGAGTCACAGCCAATAGACCCGTATGTATTGTGTGTGCATGTGTGCTTTTCTCACTCCAGGTACGTCAGTCAAGGTGCATCCTGTGAAGCGTTTGGCCAGAAGACCTTCGAAGTTTGTGGTCCGCTGGATAGCAAACAGAAGCAGCTTCACCTCAATCTCCTTAGCCCGTGTTCGCATCACTTTGGCGAGCTCCACCCTTACAATTACACACAAGAAAATTGACAGTTTGAGTATATTTACCAAAATATACTCTAATTTCTATGCATTGACATCTCAAAATGTTTCCAACAATCCTTGTTAGTACATAATTGTAGTCTTACATCTGTCCTTTTAGAAAAAACATGTCTTGTCAGGCTTTTTTCTGATGATACTACTATGATTTTTGCCATGTTTTTTTTTTTATTGTCAGTTGCAGAGTAACACACAAACAGTGGCCACTCTTGCTTCTCGTGCAGCTGAGGGGAAAAGACTGAGAAGTGTGGACACTAGGTCACTGCTCATGTAGGCCACCTACCTCAACTGCACAAGTTGCACCAAATCACAGACTCATCCCAGGCACGCCATACCAGTGTGGTTCACTTCATGATGCAGAAAAGTCCCACAACCAAGTTCTTAATTTCTGCCCTTTTAATTAAATTAAATTAAATTTCTTTTCTTTTTTTCTTGTCTTGGGAACAGAGACATAAAATATCTGTTAGGGTAAGCCACATGCCATAAAATTCATTGTCTAAGATTATTTTCTAGATGTCTTTCTATACTATATTTTGTGTGTGTGTGTGTGTGTGTGTGTGTTTACCTGGTGATGTGGCAGAACTCCACAGCAATACGCTCCGTCATGCACCACTCTTCAGGAAACATGCGTCCATACTTCTCCTCATAGTCTACCAGCTGCCGTTTGATCCAGGCATAGCGGCGATCGATCTTGTCTAGCCATGCAACCTGAGCAACAGAGTAGGATGCTTTTTTATTAATACCACCTTTTTTAAATAAAGTAATTAGGTATTTACTAGAATTAGATATGATCTGCTGCACATTATGAAATTCAAATTCGTACTCACATCTTGGTTTTCCTGGAATAACACCAGGTACTCTGAGAGGTGCTGCCTGATGAACTTTTTGATGATCTCCTGTTTGATGCGCGGGTCCAGCACATTGGCCACCAGACAGGCATCTCTCAGCACGTTACTGGGACCACCTGGTCTCTGGATGGATTGTGAAATACAAATTTGACATAAAGGGGAAGAATAAGGGGGAAAACAAGATAAGAACATTGTCTAAATATGGATAAACTGAATTACTAAAACTAAACAAATCTGACAATCCAGATTCCTATACAACATATTTACCTTGGAGCCCTGAGAGGGGAAGGCTTCTTCAAAATCTGCCAGGATCTGAGTCCCCAACTCACTCTGTGCTGCCTTTACTCTAGATAGGACAAAAACCAATGACACCAAATTATTAATTGTTTTCTCAATCAGTCAAATGCAATATTGGAATAATGGCAAATTCAAGTGGAAGCCTTCAATCCGATCTACAACAGACTTTAGCCTCATCTAAGGCTTGAATATTTTGGCTAACTAGCCCCTGTGGAAAACACTTTTCTATGGCTAACAGCCAGTTAAAAAAGGTACCTTGTTTAATTATTGTCCAAGAATTGCAGAAAAAGACACTCCAAGCATTTCAAAGCTATCAGCTTCCTATTTACAAGTTAATTGCCAGCAAACCTCAAAACCAGTGATGTTTTTTGTTTTGAAGTGTCACAGCACTTGCTCACTCGCTAGTGTAAAATCTTTCATATAGAAACTACAAACTAACTGTTACCATTACCTGTCACAGTCAATTATTCCCCAACGTTTGGCAATGGTGTTTTTCAATCCCAATATCAGTACACAAGTCTGCAGGTGTCTTTATGTGCATGCACTGTTTTCTATGAAGGTGAATACACGGCTTTCTGGTCAGTAAAGCAACCACAAAGACACGTGACAAAGAAGCGTTTCTATAATAAGGTCTGCTTAAGACAATCCGAGTCTATAGAGTCCTTGGAGAGTCTGTGTTCGCCCGAAGGCACCCAGGCCGGGTTAACCAAGGACAGCAACCAAAGCCATGACAATCGTCCAGAATAAACAGGAGAGGGTGGAGAGATAGTATCACAGATGGATGCCAAGTGAACTCGTAGCCTTCATTTCAAGTGCCTGCTGCCGGCTAAATACCAAACTATGCACCTCTGTCTGGTCAGTAAGAGACTCTTATCACACACACTGCTCTACAGCTCCTGTTTCCGCTGTGTCTCACACAGCTGATAAGTTGATGTCAGAATGTTTTATAAAATCATCTGAGTCTGGAGCTCTTTTATCTGACTGAGGCCAAGCTGTCAGCAGCAGGTCTGACTGTGTCCAGGCTGTGGCTGCATTTTTTTCAATCCTGTAAGTGTATACACACAACAGCCAAACATTATGTCTCGCTGTCAGTCAGCTGAACTGTGACAGTCACAGTGTAGTTGAGACAGTGAGAAAAGCATGAAGCGATGACGAGGAAAAGCTTATTAAAAAATAATCAAAGTTGATTCTGTTCAAAGGTGACAGCTGCACTAACTCCACTTAGTCACGCTTCAAAGTACTGTCAGGACAAAAGGCCAATTTCTCTCACTGAATTAAAGAGGTAAAGGCACGAATAGAGAAATGTCAGATGGAGGCTCTAATATGCATTTAGCCTGTAACCCTGTAGAATATGTTTAAAACTTAACTGCTTTTTTTTTTAAAGTAGAAATATCTCCTACCTCTGTAGGTTTTACTACTAAAACGTGCACTTTTTTTAGAATGACAAATGATTTGCTTTAATACTTTTGTTTCAGCCTACTTAATTATACTGTTATACACTACATTGCCTCAATAAACATTCATATTCTTCTTTAAATACAGTCTTCACAATCAGATTCATTTGATGTTTTAACAATCATGCTACCATCACATAAATGTGAATACATACAATTATTTAATATGTAATTATTCTAGTTTTTAATATATTTTTTTTTAATTTTCAAATTGACTAAGATATTTGTTACCCAACCCCTTAACCTCTTAGTTTTATTTTTTATGTTCTTGTTTCAGCTTACTGATTTAAAGTGGGGCTACTCTTCTGTTTTATGTTTAATTCAGAATTCAACAGAAATGTGTAGCCTTTTAAAAACAAAAATGGTTTGATTGTATAGGTAACAACAACAAATAAAACAAAATGTGCTTGCTGCTGCAAAAATCTCTTAGCTACTTTTCCCCTGGCTGTAATTTTGTGAACTCCCTATCTGATTCTTCATCCTGCCTCTAAAGTATATCCATTGGTGCCTCTGTTTGTCTGAAATATTGCTTGTCTGTGCATCTGTCTCTTGTCTGCTTCTGCTTTCTATAGTATTGTGGTGGCTGATTTAGTCTGTCCACGTTTCTCACAGAGAGATCTTGATACTGTCTATTAACCGTTTGCGTCCAGCTGTCTGCCCTGTCTTCATATCTTCCCCTTCCCTGTGTCTCTCCTGTCATCTGTTTCTCCAGCAGAGTCACTTCTTCCATGCAGCTGTTATTTGGTATGAACTCTGTCTGCCACACCTCAGTCAAAACAGAACAGAAGGTCATCCTTTTTTTTTTTGTTTTTTTGTTTTTTTGTTATTGTTTTTGGAGATCAGCACTACTTTGAACCTGAACATCAACTTGGACAATGTGTCCCAAATTGATTCTGGCGTTCTTGGAAAATAATAGTAAAAATGGAAATTTAATCAGTCAGAGCTGTGGGAAACATCAGCCCAACAATGCACTTTGTTCTCTGTGTGTGTGTAAATTTCTGTGCGAGTGCTTGTGTGTTTATACAAAAAGACCACATCCAGATATTGGCATGACTCTCTCCAGAGCAAGCAAACATTCCTACATGTACCATTAATTGAAAGTGACAGATTGATAGACATGTTGCAAGCATGAACAACAACCGCAAGTGCATTATGTAATAAATGCATCTTCCACAAGCATACATACATGGAGATACAAACACACCCTCAGAAAAGCATGCTCCTAATCTCTCACAATGGAAGAAATGCTGGCATAATACAACACTGTTGAGTGGGTTTCCTTCCTGTGTGTTCCAGTATGTGTGGGATTGTGCGTGTATGTGTGTGAAGGTCTGCATAAACAGGATGTAGTACGCAAAATATCTCCAGCCAAATACTGTAACCACTTTTCAACAGTTCAGCTGACAAGCTGTGGAATATTTCAGCTGTAAGCGGAGATCAAGCTCTGAAACTTGCTACTGGAAATGAGCTGTTCTTACGGCCAAAGAGCCAACGTGAGCTTGAGCAAGGCACTAAACCCCTAAGCATTCAAGAGTTGCTGATTTGATACACTCCAGGAAATAACCTTATGTAAGCACACACATCACTGGTGAGTGAATGTGTGTGTGTGTGTGTGTGTGTGTGTGCGCGTGTGCATATTAGTTACCTCTCAGAAAGCTGTCTGATCTGGGTTATGCCCATGTACTTGTGGAAATGTTCAAGCACATTGACCACTCCCTGCAGCAGGTTGGCCACCTCACCATACTGCCTCTTTCTGGTCATGGCTCTGAAACACAACACATATGTGAATTATTTCTATAATTATATAAAAAGTATCTATCTTTATATTATCTAAGTGGTCATGCCACACACCTCTGTAACATGTTTATCCATATAATTCAAGCATCAATTAAGCTGTATATCTCTCACAAGTGTAAATTCATTCCTAACACGCTATAGGGGATAATTAAGCCACTTGTGGGGACCGCACAGTATGTTTTTGTTTCCGTCCATCTGAAACAGGGTGGGCGTTTCTTCTTGTTTTGCAGTTAAATCAGATGTTGCATGATTTTGTCAACATTACTGAAAACAGATTGGACAGCAATAAACTATCATTCAGCCAATGGTTTGTGGGTTATACAAGGTTTGACACAAGACCTGCTTTGTACTGGCAGTACAAGCGTGTATCTCACAGCTACAGAGTCTCTGAACAATTCCAAATGCTTTATTTTGGTCAAATAAGCCGTAGGGTAAATTGTAAGTGTTTTGTTCTGATCTGTTAAACGTGATTGTACCCACTCTAAAGAGTCAACACCCCCTGCCAACATGTGCAGGTGGTTGAGGGTGGTGATGGATGTAGTGAGGTGGCGCTTGGCATGGTCCAACTGCTTTATGTCCCTCGTAATCTCCTTGACCTGTGCAGGAAGACAGGTTGGTCAAATAACAGAGAAAGACAAAGGAGGAGGAAATAGCATGGAAGACAGGAGGAGTGGTTCACTGGTTGGAGCTATAGGAAAAAGAGAAATCGACCAAGATGGACGACACACCCACTGGTTTAGAAACAATTGCTCCTACATGCCTCCTGAGGGAGGGTCTGCTTGCCAATGTCCCCCCTCATCCTTTCTCTACTCACCCAGCGTACTTGCCTTCTCACCGACAAAAACACACACACACTTGTAACAGACAGACACATGGAAGGTGCATTACCTCAACTTTAAATAACTCTCCCCGCTGTCCTCTATTGTAACAGAAGGATACAGGCTGTATCTCTCCTGTGCTAGGAACATATCCCTGATAAGCTTTAACAAGCCACCTTTGTGTGTGTGTGTGTGTGTGTGTGTCTGTGTGTACTTACCATTTGTTCAGACTTCTCTGCCTTGTCCTTGATGTCTTTGATTTTGCCAAAGAGCTGCTGGATGGCTATCTGGGCCTCTTCCAAAGCCTGCAAAAAAACAAACAGGGCAATATGAAACCCACAGAGAAGACACATTTTCAACTCCTTTTTAAATTATTATTATTTATTTTTGTTGAACCACTGATAATGTGCCTGTATGGGTACTGGGAGTGGGCAACCCTACAAAGCAGTGGTTTGAATGGGCTTGAAATGTGGGCCCAAGGAATTCTAAGGCCAAAGTCCAGCTCAGCCCATCCCTAAGCATGTCAGAATAACACCTGAAGCAGAAACAGCAGCAGGAAGCGGAGGGAGGAAAAATGGAAAACCAAACAGAACTGTTCAACCAAAACCTTGAGAGGAACACAGGGATGGGAAACTTTTCACTTAGTTTACTCTCACATAACAAGAGTAGAAGAAAGTTATCATGCCACGGTTCGACTGAGTGGACATCTACAGAGTTTTCTACCTGTTGGCTGGTCAGTCAGTAGAGCGAATGGCGAGTCAAACAATAGAGACACGAGAAGATAAAAAAGAAAGTCTTCTGCTGTTTGGTGCTTCCGCGTGATATGCAATACTAATTCTGTGCATTAATTGCAAATAAGTCAACCTAACAAATACGCATTAAACTGCCTTCAGTTGTCTGCTGGAAATATTAAAAATGAAACAAAAAGGGACAGGCTGGATTTTCTTTTATGCACAAATTTCACAGGCAGAGGGAACATGGAAACCCTGTCTGCAGCTAATGGTAAAATTGATTTATTTCTTATTCTGCTGTTAATCAAAATGTATAACCCCATACATAAAATATCAACTTCCATTTAGATTCTCTTACAAAAAAATAAGCTACACTTCTAATAATACTTTGTTGTGAGAAGTAGGGCGGTGCGTGGAATAACTGTGTGTCAGTTGTGGTGTGCCAGTCTGGCTCAAATTTCCAGGGATATTTTTTTTTTTATCCGCACTCACCACGAGCTTTGGTTCATGTGAAAAATTATCCTGCTTATGCCCGTCCCCAGTTCGAGAATGGGAGCAATGTCAAACAGACTAATGGGCCGTCTAATTGACAAGCTATCTAGATATCTGACATTGATAGGTCTTAGGTTGAGACATGAGCCATTAGGCTAATCTCTGCATAAAGGCTGTCACTATAAAGGCTAAAGAGATTATTAGCAGTTTTAACAGCCTATAAAGCCAGACCAGATTAGATAACATTAGACAGTTACATTTGTAAGATAGTTAACGTGCTATTCTAATATTTCCCCATCTTCTGACATGGCAGCTGTTCTTTGATGCTCCTAAACAGAGATTGTGCTCTGACATCTGATGCCACGGTAATTGGCTTCACTTGGCCCGATGTTGTGGCGGCACTGCGACACAACTTTGTCTTCTCAGACACACACACACACACACACACACACACACGAGGAATGCTAACAGCCGGCACCAGCTGTGCAAGGAATTTACCACTTTTACAAGCACCTCTAAGAAACAGCGAGTGTGCAAACACACAAAAACTGTGCACACGCGCATACACGCACAAACATAAATACAGCTTGCACTGACAGTAGAGGATTAATTTTCCTTCCTGAGTGCAGTCAAAGAGCAGCGCTTGGTGACAGGGGTGTGGAGACACAGTCAAAGTTAAGATGGCACCATATGACCAGGTCATAAAATCACAGCAAAACCATGTTGACATTGAACCCTCTGAGGGCAGTTTTAACCAGAAAACTAAGCTAGAACTTAATCTACTCTGTGGAATATTATTTTCCATCAAGACAGTCTACCATGGAGGAAAAACAGAGGGGAACTCTTCTTCAATCAAGAAGATCTTGCATGCATCTGTCTTTCTTTTTATGCTTCAAACAACCCTTTGGTTGTTAGGTGATTGGATAAATGAATTGGAAAAGCGAAGGCAGGTTAAGTGATTACTCTTTGATCTAAGAGCAAGGAGGAAGGGAGTGCCACTGAATCTTTAAAGAGGTTCCTTGGAGGAGTTCTTGAGCAAACAAAGTGCATGCAGAAGAGGCCAGAACCTCTAGGCTGCAATTGTCGCTCATGCAGACTCAGCTGAGTCAATCTGGCTCACTTCCTAGCGCTCATTTCCTGTATTTAGCCTTGAGGAAAGCAGAGAGACCACTGCCCAGAAGGCGCCTCCATGCCCGAGATGTTATCTGCTCTCACACAAACAACTGCACATGCACATGAGTGTATCCCTAACATGCAATAAGCAGCACATGTTCTACGGCACACATAGGCAGTATTATAGAGTTTAAAAAAGGAGTGGGGAGCTTCTTTTCAAAGCTTGAACTGGCTTAGGATGCGCTTCACTCCTCCCTCTGACAGACATCAGCGTAGCTTTCTAAAGTAGAGGGTATATTAAAAGGTACTTGTGAGTTTAAGGCCAAATACAATAAACCCAACAGGGTTAGTTTAACAGTTGCCTGAGCACAACGCTTCATGTAAAGATTTTTAGGGAGTGTTTCACTTAACAGGGAAATAGCTCAGGAAATACTTATCGAATCACTCCTCATGTTAAAAAAATGTTTTGTCATAGCTAAGCCTGACAGAAAATAACAAAAGCACCATATTCTAATGCATTCTGTTATATAAGCTGTAATATGCCACAATGCTTTTCCTTGATTGTTTAATTTCCCCTTCATATTCAGTCCTGGAAAACAACACATTTGTCACAGTTGGTGTTTGCAGATAATGTAATAGTCAGATTTAATATACCGAACAAGTCACTAAACATAATTAAAGGCACAGAATGATAGAATCTGCGACCCAGGTTTTCTTTAAAGAAATACAAATACAGAAAACAGAAAGTTATAAATGCTGCAAAACTGTAAATTAGGAGACAGAAGAAAGAAAGTGATGTATAAGACAGAGCTCTGAGAAGATGAAAGCATGGAAACTAAAACGAGCTGTGAACAGCCTTTTCTGAGTTAAATATTTACATTAATGTCGGTTCTATAGGAAGCCACCTGACACTATTTTCTAATGCAGCCCAGTGCACACACACACAAGAAAACCACACACACAGAAAGAAAAAAGGCAAATGCCAGGTTGCCAACCATGCAAGCAGCAAGTATAGCCTCACTATTAGTGGTGTGTGTGTGTGTGTGTGTGTGTGTGTGTTTATATCCCTGTGCACAGCAGGTCTCTATGGCAAAAAACCTGCTCAGCAATCAATTAACAGGAATGCGAATGGCAGTAACTGATAAAAAATGTTTGGTCCCGTTAATGAGATTCTCCAACTCAGACTGCCACTAATAGACTCCAACCAAAATGCTTTCACGTCCTTCATTTACATTACAAAAAAAAAAAAAAAGGATAAATGCAAAATAACCCTTCATTAGCAATATGATATTGAGCTCAGCTAACTGTGGAGCAGGTGTGCATGCGGTATCCACATTGCCATGACAACGGGCAGGCAAGAACATCGTACAAAACTGTGTGTGGCAGGAAGCTCTCGGCTGGCAGACACAGATATATTGTGTGTGTGTGTGTATAAAGTCGTGTATATTTGGCAACACAGCCAGATTTGTCAGGAGATTCCCACAATGCCCTGCCCTCATCTTCAGCAATTTAGGAAATAGCATCTGTAATATTTGACCACATGAAACCATGCAGGTTAAAAGGATTAGTCTGGATTGGCCAGAAATGAGCCACATATGAGCACTATCATCATTTCTGGTTAATGACAGAGTCCATGTCATTATAACTGAGTCTGTCTTTCTGCCACTGGACACCGTGTATTACAGTCAATCATACTGCCACCACTGTGTGCGTATGCATCTGTCTTAATGTCATGCAATAGCCATTTCAGGGTTTCCTGGGTATTCATTCACTGGAACTGCCCATGCAACAACTATATGGACTCATCATGGCAAATTAAGGTTATCTGCATGGAAGTATCTACCAAATATTAATGTTGATTTTTACAATTATAAAGATTTCTTGTTGCCAACTAACACAGCCATCGACACATTAAATATCAGCTCAATTAGCCGCCAGGGTCTGACCACTAAGACACTCACATTTCCATACTCTCAGTCCTGCAGCATATTACTGTCTGACTCCCTGCAGAAAAAAACACAAGGGAAATCATTCCCCAGACCTCGTCCACTTTCTCTCTCCTCCTCCTCCTCTCCTCCTATCTCACTCTCTCCATCCTTCTCCATAAATGTGACTGTCTTGGGTTTCAACCTGGGGATTGCTTTTAGCTCAGTGAGTGAGTTCAGTCAACAGCAGAAATGACTAAATTACTAAATTGCTGATCTTGTTGGTTTAATTCTATTGCTGTCTTTATGTTTCAATCGCCATCCTGAAATGAACACCTCTCCATCTTTCCGTCTGCAGAAAGGATTTTCCCTCTGGAAATGTTGGAATGGCACTGTGGGGTTGGAAAAGCAAACTAAAATTATTGTGTGTGACTGTATAATGTTATTGGTCTGGAGGGCATTTAAATCCTTTCCGCTACCAAACGGTAGCTAACTAGGAAAGACAGGGCCACCAGGCCAGACACCCTGACGACAACGCACACCTAATCATGTCAACTGGTCAGAACATACTCGGCTCACCCATCAGGTGTCACGTTCCCTTTAAGCCACAACTCCTTGACAGAGCGGGGACCTGGATTAAATCAGCAGGGGCTGTTCTTTTCCGTCATGCTCCCACAAGAAAAGGCTCAAGACTCAAAAAGCCTGGGTTTAAAAGAAATTTAAGTATTTACATACGGGAATCTATTTCCCAGACGTGTTTTCCGTAAAGAGGGGCAGTTTGAGCAGTGGGAATGGTTCTGAGTCATCTTGTCCTTTTCCATGGAAGCAATGTGGAGAGAGGAAAGAGCAGGCGAGCGGGAAGAACATGTTTTTCTGGGTTGCAACCTATTCTCATTCTAACTTCAGGAGAAGGATGCTGTTTTGAACACCACACGTGATGAATAGGCCTGGTGGTGGTTGTTAATCTCCCCCATCAGGGCATGTAAGGTCTACATGCTGCATTTCTACAATTGATTTTCCGTCTATCTCAGACCAACACACACATATCAATCAGCCTTTGCAAACAACTCATGCTCTACCACCATCACCACCACATAATATTTTTCAAGGACTTTCTGGTACCTAATGAAAAACATAACTAAAATAAAACCAATGTGACTTTTTTCTAGCCATATCACCTGCAAGATGATCACTTTCACTGCAGAAAAACACATTTGAAGTCAATCAATTTTGTGTAACCCCTGCAGTATGTTCCTCTATGATGCGCAGCTGAACTCACCTGTCTGCCATCCTGGCCCACATTGGTCTGGCCTCTCACCACTGTCCTGATGTTGTCATCCAGGCGCCTATCAAATGTGACATAAAATGGCACTTGGTCACATTGAGGGTAAAACACGAACAAAAACAAAGAAATGTGTGAAATGTCATTGACATGAACTCACCGAATCTTCAGACGGATCTTGTTTACCACATCGTCAATATTAGCCAAAGACTGGGGGGAAATACGAAAACAGGGAATCAGGAAAACATGAAGCAACCTTTTATCAGACATCCCAAAAATCTGAATGGTTGACTTGAAGTTTGATCAATTCTGTGTTGTCACTTGCAACTGTCTGAGAGGTCAACAAGCCACATACTGTATATACAGGGGAGAATGAACGGATTACCCAATTACACACACATACTCTTTTCTATGAGTAATACCCTTCATTATATCATTCTTTTATATCATTCTGGTACCTAAACCTGGTGTTTCATGTGTTGTGCCTTTGCTCCTATATTTTACACAAAATATAACACCTCTGAACAGAAATATATACTATGTAGAATTTAATGCATTTGTTTAAACACTTTGCTTCAGTTTATACAAATATGTTCTATTACATCTACATGCCAAATGCAGGGCAGGTGTAACCCCTCACCTGTTGAATTATTACACACAAAACCCAGTTAGGTGAAAATGCATGCACCCTACTAGGAGCAGTGTATAAGCACAAACCATAGGGTTACAGTGACCCCTCATGGAGATGGAGTATACATAAACATGTATACTGTATATACATTTTTTTAAAGATATGGCACAACACAGTCATTTAGGATTCATAATACACACACATGGTCACATACATATACACACTCACAGACATATGTACTTATATATCAATGCATACACTAGCATGTACAGTACATACACACATAGACATGCATATAAAGTTATAAATAGCCTGTTTTTATTATGAATCTGTTTTATCCATTTGTCAAGGTTAGGGACTGCAAATTAACATCAGCTAGACACCCTATATACATTACATGTGTTACATTCATTTTCCCTTGGTTAAAATGGTTACCTATATTGCTCCTGTTAAATAAAACAAAATACATTTTCATTCATGCACAGATAAAGACTTTCAATCTATGTAACTTCTTTGGTTAATGAAGTACATTAAGCATTTCATAAACCAAAGACCAACAGGCCTTTTTCGCGTAAGACATTTTGACATTGCACAGTAGGAAAAACACAGGAGAAATAATAAAATCAGTGATGGCTGAATTTCATTTAGCTGCTTCAGTTTCAGGGTCCTGCATGGTATTGTGCATGCTGGCTCACTGTCACACTGTCATTGCTTACTGGGACACCTTAGTAGAACAGGCCCATTGTTAATGTCACAGTATAAGTAACACCTGTGGTTTTCCTACTATGACAAGTCAACATATCTGCTGTG
The DNA here is from genome assembly GCA_008360985.2 of Macquaria ambigua. Classification (NCBI taxonomy): domain Eukaryota; kingdom Metazoa; phylum Chordata; class Actinopteri; order Centrarchiformes; family Percichthyidae; genus Macquaria; species Macquaria ambigua. The sequence goes on along the minus strand of VMKM01000429.1, from coordinate 130,874 downwards.
AAAAATGCCTGTTATTTTTATGTAAACCGCACAGAATTATCAACTAACCAAAGACCACTTGTGTCATTAACTATCGGCTGGGCCACACTAACATGGATATCAGTATGCATGTATGTCTGGCTGCAGATGTTTCTGTGTCACTTCACTGTACCTGCTCGGTGGGGAACAGTGTGTTGATGTATTCCACAGCATTGAAGTCTGCTCTGTCCAGAGGATCTTGGCTGGGGAAAACCTTGTACACAAAAGACGTCAGGTCAGAAAGTCATGGCTGACGGCGTTACACTGAATATTTGATGGTGTATTTGGGATGACAACATGCAAACTGGTGATGCCTTGTAACGTTATTCATTGGTTTCCTGAAATAACGTTAGTCAATCATTACTGACAACCTGCACATACATGTTGTTAAATGAGTCGTGTGTAATTACAGATGCAAGAGTATCCTAACATTCACGACGACAATCTCCCAAGCGTCAAAAGCAAAGACAGCTTCGTAGACTAACACACGCATTATTTCCAGCTAACGTTAACGTTACCCCAAGATTTGAACTATCTGACAAACTTTTCTGAAAGCTAAACACTGTTAATATAGTGGTAATTATTTTTATAGCTAGCGGCAGTACTAACACAGCAATGTCCATCCAGTGAGCCAGCAGGATGGGTTAGCCTGCTAACAGCTGGCCGTGTGTTAGCAAGACCAGCTACTATGTTTAAAAAAACTGCAATAGCAACGAGGTCAAACGGCTACCTGTTCAATGGCTAGTTGCACCTCTGGGGTTAGATGCAAAATAGCCTCCAAATCCTCAGCAAATTCAAATTCTTCTTCCTCCATCATTGTCAAAACAAAACCAAAGACCTCTCCGGCATACCACTTCCTGGTGAGGAGGCTTCTGGGATACCTGATGACGTTAGAGAAAACGGTGCTTTCAGGGCTGTCGGAAATCAGACCTAAAACTTGAGCGATGGATTATAATTACCCAAACCCATATCTCTCGCTTCATCTTTCTCACGTATCCCTTTCCTGCCTGACATTGGGTGCAAATTGAATCTCAGATCCTTTCACCCTCTTAAAGGTGCACATGAATGATCCAACAAAGTGGTAAATACGACGAATATTTATGTTTATTAGATATGAACACAAATATTTGGCCTATGGTAAATGATTGGTTGCCAAGATGTGACAAAATGGGTAGGGAGTCAATAAGTGATGAGTATTATTAATTATAATTATTCATATGAATGTAGCATATTGTTGCCTAACATTCAAAGTACATAACATCTTACACGTTTACCAAATGAATACATTAGTAGGACTTTTTTACTTCTGCCACAACAGTAGGAAGTGGTATTTTTGAAGACCCACAGATGTAGCTATTAAGCTACCACAACATTTATTTGTTAGTCTTTCATTTAGTCTTTAATTTGGATCAAAATAACTTGTGTACACGATAGGAACCATTTATACACATGGAGCAAGAGCTGTTGAAGGTGGGCATCAGACTCCATAGGGTGCAGCACGTCCGAGGTCCGAGTGTGTGGTTCAGTGACATAAGGGTAGTATTTTATTTTCTATTGAAAACAATCATAAACACAAGTACATGCATTCACCAGAACAAGAAGAGGAAACATGGTTCCAGAGAATTCAATTATAAGTTTTAAAAACATTTTGGGTCTTTTCAGCTTCCTTATTTTGCAGCTTAACTGAAAGACTAACATAAGGCTTGTATCTCTGTTGTTGTTGTTTGCAGATGATGCCTTTCCTCTGGCTTCACAGGATCATGATCTCCAACATTCACAAAAGGAGTTATCAGTAGGAACTCATGAGGAGCATGTGGAGGCATCAACATGCTTCTTGTCCTGACTGCATTAGTGTGTAAGCCTAAATGACATTAAATATACATAGAAAACATGCACTTTTCCCTTTTTATTCCACCTCCACCTCTTAAAGCCCTTTGTGAGCTGAGGTAATGAAAATCCCTTCTCAGAATATTCTAATAACATTTTACACATCCTTACAACCTCTTCCCACATTGTTTGCCTTCCACAAGTCTTTAAATCTCCTCATAGCTCTGCTCTGATCTTAATACATCATGGTCTGTCCTGACCCGTAACATTATTCCATTGACAGTGTGCCTGCTCCTTCTTGTCTTTCATATATTATTAAAATTGTCTCCACCACACCTACTGTATCAAGACACCGGCCTCCTACTACAGCAACATATTGCTGTCATCTGTGCACACATAGCCATGTAAGGAGCAGCAGTGCCCCCTGCTGCTACAAAAAGAAGCAACACACACACAAACACACACACACACACACACACACACACACACACATATGCTTCCATAAGCTGCAGCTTCTAAGCATTACACTGTTCTGTTTTATTCCAAAGAGAGGCATATAAACCCATAAAAGAGATTTTAGTACAGCATTTAAAGGACAAGACAGAAGAAGAGAAGAAGCGTGGCAAGACAGATGAGAGGAGAGGAGAGGAGAGGAGGAAAGCAGTGGAGTTGTGAAAAAGCAGAATATTATAGAAGAGTGAGGAGAATAGAAGACAAAAGTATCAAAGAGTGAAGGGGGGGGGGACAGAAAAGTGAGGAGAAGACAGAAATGGCGGTATCAGGTTTAACTGGATATTATTTATAGGGATGAAAATCAATAGGGTAGAGAGAAGGAGAAAAAGGAGAAGGAGAACAAGGCATGAGGTGATCCGGTGTAACAGGTCCTCACCGTACCTCTAGGATTAAACAGTCTCTGTGATGGCTCATTTTTAAGTGAAAGCAAAGACACATAATTGAGGAAGCACGGAAATGAAGCACGGAAATGACTGCATTTATGACTCATATGACAAGGTTGTCAAAGTGCTTTTTGATAAAATAGCTCAAATTCATTAGCAAATATTGTGTTGTGTGACATTTTTTGAAGGATGTTAAGAATGTACTGAAATGTAAAGGAGGGTGAGAAGAGGTGAAAGAAAAGCAATGAGAGAAAGAGGGCAGGAAGAGTGAAGAGATGGCTGTAGTGTATTGTGTTAGTGTGGGACAGAACAGCTGTCAGACGGCAGATATAAATCTCTCCCACAGAGGAAACACATCATGTTGCACGACTCACCAGGGGTCACAACTAACACCGCAGACAAGCAGTGTGTGTGTGTGTGTGTGTGTGTGTGTGTGTGTGTGTGCATGCATTAGTGTGATAGGGATGTTGCAATACGTTTTATGACAACTGTGATATGAAAATGGGATGTAATATCGAGTCATGGTTTGGTTAAGATGATAGTGTATGATAGGCCTAATAGATGCTACAAAAGAAAAATGGCTGCATAATCCAGCTGTGTAGACATCTGTTTACTTGGCTGGAGTCAGGAGCCGGTTAGCTTAGCTGAGCATAAAGACAGGAGCCAGGCTAGCTTTTTCCTGCAGTTTTCCAGTCTTTATGCTAAGCTAACTGGCTGCTGGCTCCAGCCACGTATTTATCGTACAGACACTGTATCAATCTTCTCATGTAACTCTTGGCAAGAAAGCGAATAAGTGTATTTCCCAAAATGTTGAACTATTCCTTTAAAGTAGAAGTATGCATTCAGCAGAATAGCCCAAACTGCCCCCCATGAGTTTTATATTCTATATTATTAGAATATTGATGCATCAATCTATAGGCAGAATTTTATTGTTGTAGCTGCTTGAAGTGGAGCTAATTTTAATTACTTTATATACTTTACTTTTTTTTAGTGTCGGGTTGTTGTAAATTCAGTTGTTCCCAACCTGGGGGTCCGGTCCCCTCCAAAGGTTCACAAGATAAATCTAAGGGGTCATTTGTCATAATCTTCACAAATTTGTATTAATGTATTTTTCTTTAAATGTTTGCTTTTTTTGTGAAATATTGGATAATTTGACCTCAAACAGTTCAAATGAAACCATCAGAGAAATTGAGAGGAGAAATCTCTTTGGTGGAAATGCTAACAATTGAAGCATGTGACAAGGGGCCCTAACACTGCCCAATAGGGTAGAGATAATCCACTGGTTTAATCTTTAACAATGTATTTTATAAGATTATCATGTGCTTTTTAGGTAAAATCTTAATCTGGAAAGTAACAAGTAGCTATAGCTGTCAGATAAATGTGGTAGAGTAAAAAACACAATGTCTCTCTGAGTTATAAAGAAGTATAATGTATAAAGAAGCAGAAAATGGAAATGTAGTTACTTTCCGCCACTGGTATGAAGACATTCTGAGACAGATTGGAAAAAGCTGGGTTGACAGAATGAGTAGATAACCACAGTCATGATAGCACTTAATTAGCCAGACGGTTTCTGATAGCTTGTGGAAAGCCATTTACTGCTAATGCCCGAGCTGACTATGCTGAACAGTTGTCACTAACAGCTTTTTTTCCCATCCTGTTGGCATTCAAGAAACAAGAGACTTCAGGTCAAGCAAAAGAAGTGGTTCAGCAAGGCGAAGCATACTTGAGTCTCTGGAGGGGAAAAGAAAGGCAGATGAGATTAGTGCATGTCAGGATGAAGTCATCACAAGGGCTTGGGCTTATTTGTGGCAATGGACATGATGTCTTTCAGGGGTCGTGAAGAGGTCACGATTTAAGGCACTTACGAGAACAGCTGTTTCAAAGTCCTGAGAAGGAGACCCTTAATATGTATACATGTCAAGTTTGAGCTACAAATCTCATTTTCTGATTCTGAACATGTGTTTTTGTTTTGTTCTACAAGCATCACTGCACATCCGTACGGTTCATTTCAACATACCAATAGGTAGAAATGTAGACACGTAGCTTTCATTTTACATGAGTGTTCACCTAGTGACAATATCCAACAGTCATATGAAATCACAGTGGGACACTGACCTGAGAGCATATGTCATCACTCACCACCGCCTCCAAGGCTGTGTTGAAAGCTTTCCTCCCAAAATGAGCTGCAATTGGAAAAGCACTGAAGATTTGCAAAGTGGATGCAGCACTCAGGGCTTGGCATGTGGTCCAGGGGTTTAGCTGCTCCTGGAAGAAAAGGAGGGAACGATGTAAGCAGAACCAAATTCCCTTCAACATCCAGTCCAAGTTGTTCTGCTTGACGAGATTTCCAAAGATTGTTGCATCAGTCAAACATCAGTGTCTGGTGTATTAATGTTTTGTTTAATTTTAAACACACAGTAAAAGCATGCTGACTACATGTGCAATTAATGTGGGGAAAAAAACAAAACCTGTTTCTAAGAAAGTCACTGTATATTAGTATGTACAAAAAGTTTTTAGCTACATTAATTTAGCTACATTATCCTACCCTAACCAAAGTTGTGTGTCAACGAACACAGCAAAACAACATCTTGCTGAAGTGAACCTCAGCCATGGTATGTTTTTATGATCTGTCCACAGTTCATCAGACCTCCAAAACATAAGCTCTCCGAATGCGGTGTCACAGAAGTGTAGAGCATGGGGATTCACTCAGGCACGCAGCATCTACTCTACAAGGATGTCTTGAAGAAGCAAACTGAATGCCAAAGTTTTGGGAGTTTCAAAAAAGGTTCAGTTAATTAGACAACTTCACCAAAACGCTTGAGAATGAATTGGCTAAGATCTCTGACTGGCTCAGGATTTGTACCCCTGTGGCACTGAAGCAACATTGCATGAATATAAAAGATTTATTGCGTCTTCTCATGTTCTGTGCAATCACTTGCCTCTAGGAACAACCTGGCGAGGGACATGAAACATGCCATCTGCACAGACCAGTAAGGGCGGTACAAAGTAATAAACATACATCTTGGACACTCATTTTTATTACTTGCTATGGTGTTTATAGACTTCATCCAAATAGATTTTATGGACCAGTGCTTCTGCTAAAAGTCAGATGAGATGCTTCCAGCTCTCAGGATCTAAACAGCTTGTCTGCCCTCTTCAAGATGATCACAAGGCATGAAGAAGTGGAAGTGGAAAACACCACGAAACAAACAATCTGCAAGCAATCTACTACCACTATCACTGTAGGTGAAGAGCTGCTGCAGCAGAGAAAAACTCACAAGGTAGAGTTTCAAGGCTGGCAGAACTAGATGCTTTGCAGTCTGGCGAGTCTTCAAGCAGCATCCAGACAGCTTTCTGATCAAGCTTGAAAACTGATCAACTGAACATGCAGATCTTGCCATGTGAGCTCTTTCTTTTCCCACTTGGTCTCCACCACTCATCTACAAATGTTTGTAATTTTAAATTAGATAGCACCAAAATGTGCTCCATTCTATCATTAAAGAAGCAGTTCATTTAATAAAGGGTAAGCCGAGGTAAGGTTTGGGGGGAAATTAAGGAACAATGATGTTCTGTCTTGTATATGTGTTGCCATGAGGCACAAAGGATATAAAAGATAATTAAAGATGAATTTACTTTATTACTTTTGTTATGATAATCGAGTAGTGAACATTTGATATCACGACAGCCCTGGTATGCACCCTGCTTAAGTATGATTAAGCTTGGCTAAATGTCATCTTGAAATAGAACATCCAGCCGTTAGTCCTTTGTGGTACAGTACCTACATGCTCTTTGTGACACTAAGCATAATAGGAGCATACGGCTTTAACCCACTTTTTATCAGTTAAAATTAACATGCAGATTTAAATGTCAAGGTTAAATTTAATATGGAGATTTGAGGAGCACCGCAATCATCTTATTTTGCCAAGATTATCTGTCATGGTGGATTTAGAGCCTTATTTGTCTTGAAGCTGATAAAAAAAGGAAAGGGGGAACAGGATGATGGTTAATTTTAACTCTTAAATTACTTCAGCAACAGGGATTTCAGTGTTGTAATTGTCACAGTGGCAATTCAAAATGATTACATTAATTCATTTACAGATATGAGGTGCAGGATGATGACTCCCTCTGTGATACAAATTATTTAATCACTCGTAAATTGTGGGTTTAACAGGAACATGAGGATGTCAGTGCTTTGGCTCAAAATTACAAAATGGATTTAACACACATTTTTTTATGAACTTTGATTGACAGAGTTGAATGAAACAGTTTAAAGTGTAACTGCTTTTTCACAAAGTGATTTCTGCAGGAGATTTAGCACCATGCTAGCAACAGCATATAGATGAATAGAAGCAGTAAGCCATCTTCCATGCTAGGTGGGGAAGGTTAGCATGCTAGTTTTGGGTGCTAAAGCCCGTTGGATGACAGCAAGAGTCCCCCTAATCCTGCATGTGTGCTATAGTGTTCAAGTCCAACACCCTCATACATCATTCACACATTATTATTAAAGTACTCTGTCCATCATGTTCATTTTCAAATGTTGCAAAGTACAACTGATTTTACACTGTAGCTAAATATAGCATGTCCCTCTAACGTGTGTGTGAGCTAATCAAAGGGCAATATTAAACTTTATATATATATATTTTATATAAGTGTCTTCATATACATGCTTGGGTATGCATATGGTGCATGTGAGTGTGCTGGGGTGTGTGTGTGTGTGTGTGTGTGCAGTGACAGATGGTCCATTTAATAACCTTGCTAGCATGGTCGCCTGTGGAGCTGGCATGCCCAAGATGTGGGGAGTGACCTTGTTTTTTATGACCACACAGAAAGCAACCTGATACAACTGGGAGTGGGTATTGTATGCGTATGCTGCGTGTTGAGCATCACCATCAATTGAAGGTCAAAGTTCAATACCTCTCCTCGCTTTCTCAAAAGTGTAAAAACCAAAGTGTAAAAATGTCGATGTGGTGGAAGTTACTGTGCCCGGCCAGGAGTTGTAGGTTTTTGTACATATCAAACAAACGAGATATAATGTGTTGGTAGGTGGATTTTATTACCGAGCCAGGAGCTGTTTCCATCTGTTTCCAGTCTTTAAAAGCTGCTGCAGCTTCATATTTACCGTACAGACGAGAAAGGTATCTATCTTCTCATCTACGTAACTCTTGGCAAGAAACCAGATAAGGGTGTTTTCCAAAATGTCAAATCTTTCCTTTAAGATTTATCATTTGTACTACAAAAACATATGCAAAACAACTGTTCTGTACTTCTCTCATTTTGTCTTACAAATATTACCAAACAAAATTGTAAAACTAGAAGGGACAATTAAAATGAAAAAAACAAATAGAATCTATCAAACCCACACAAAGACTTAAGAAAAAACAAATGTAGGACTTTAATAACAGTGCATCAAAATGTACATGAGGGACAATGAAGACAAGCAGGAGAACAAATTGTTCAGGGATCTAAATCGGCACTTGGGAGGACATGTCGCCCAGAATGTGCTGTTCTAACAGTGAGAGAGCGCCTCTCCACAACCTGGTGTGACATATAGTTGAGGGGGAATAAAATCCATTCCGTGTAACAAAGCGTGGCGCAAAATGAGACAGAGCATCAGAATTAAAGTGAAAAAGATAAATCATGAGCATATATATCACATTCAGGATAAACAAGAATCCTTCTTCTTCTAACATAAGAAAAACAATTTCTGTTTCATTAAAATAAATCCTTTCAGGATTTTCTTTCTCCCCTTTTCTCACTCCTCCATCTGTCTGTATTTGTTTGCAAATTTACAGTTCTCCCCTTTTTTGGTTTAGTTTCTCCTCTTTCTGTCTGTCCCACACCTTAACTGTCCCTTTTTCTGTTTCATATGACTGAGCTGAGAAGTGCTATGACGAACCAGAGAATTACCGTGGGAGTGTTTGCGTGTATGCATGCAGGTGTGGGTGCAAATGACCGTGAAGGGGCGTGTGTTCCCAGGAGCAAGTGTGCATGAGAGTGTCTGTGTGAGTATCTGTGTACCTTTTGTGCCAGGATGTGTAGGACTAATCAGAGCACGGAAGACCCTGTAGAGGCAATAATAGTAGAAGAACACAGGACGTTAGAGCACAGTAATGACTCTTTCCATCTCAATCTTTTTCTTTCTCTCTTCCTCTCTGCATCTTGATTTCAATGTCTGTCAGAGAAATCGACAGGGTAATTACATGCATGATTCTGTTGCTCTCTTTCACTCTGTCTCCCTGGGTGTTTCTTTCTGTTCTTTTTTTTCTGTTTTTCCCTCCATGCCTCTCTCGGGATATTTTTGAGTTAGAGTGAGGCTTTGTGCCGATGCTCCTTTCATTGCATCGAGGCGGAGAACGTGAAAAATATGGAGATGGTGTGGAGGGAGAGACAGCATGAGACAATGAATCACATGTGGAGGAAGAGAGACCAGAAAAAGGAGGAAACAAGAAAGAAATCAAAGAAGGAGATTTAGAGAAAGCAGGAAATACATGATGATGATTTTCTTCCTTTGCATGATGCTTCTATCCTCTCCTCTCCTCTTCTCGGGCGTAATCAGTACCTGTTAAGACTGTGATTACCCCTAAATATTGATGAGTACATTACAGCTGTGTAATGAGTTCACTGGACTCATCCATTTCCGTTGCCAGATAAATGTGCCCTCAAGCTGTTGCATTGACACACAGGCACACGGACACACAGGCAAACACACACTTCATCAGACTGGATTTCTGGGATCTTGAAGAAAATCCACTTCTGGAATTAGCAGCAAATGAGCTGAATTGGAGTTGTGGTAAGTTGAAACCACTTATAATGTGTGTGTTTCAAACATTACTACCATTAAACTATTGAACTGTGCCCTACACTGTGCCTTGTCCTGGTCAACCCACTACTACTTACTCTATACCATAATTGAATTCCACTGTATTCTGCTGTGTTATTCTGTCAAAACATACATCATTCTGAAAGCCATGATATGGAGCAATAAACTGTATATAAACTCATCAACAAAGACTAAAATTTAAGTACCTGTGCCATACTTTGAATAAGATTTTTGTGAATGAAAGCACAAGGCAAATTTGCACTTATTTGCATTTAACGAGGACCTGATTTACTAATGAAACAGCTCATTATACAATCAGTTCTTGACTGTCTTCCATAATCAGCTGGCATAATTAATTAGGTAGCTATAGCCTTATGCCCTAATATGTTATAAGAAGTGAAAGTTTTAGCCAACGACCATTGATTTTCCAGCTGAAATGATAACCGCTGGTGTCAGTTTTAATCATCTGTAACGAATTAACATCTGTGATTGGCCAGCTTACAAAATGAAACTCTTGACTGTTGTGTGGTTAATGTGCAATAAGACTGTGGAGTCTTGTGTCAGGTCTCGTACCCGCAGTTACCTGATGGGTAATCAGCAGAAAGTGCTTCTAACGGGTAATGAATATATAAATTATTGATGGGTATGGGTAGATGCAAGTAGAAAACAAATAAATAAACAGGAGAAAGAAAAACAAAAAGTTAAATAATGCAGTCTTCTTTGCCCATCTTTGCCAGCGTAGCCTTGCAAGCAGTCTTACCGCTTAAGCGAAAAAGGTCACTGTTTCATCACTTCTTTCAGCTCTGCTCACCAATATGTAGGACAGCACAGAAGTGCTTATTTGGTGGCATGTTGAAAGATATAAATAATCAATGTGGGTACCCACTGCTGTGCCAGCTGTGTGTAAATCACACACAGCGCGTCTGCAAAATCAGAGACTGCAAATGCAGCGCACATACCTGTTGCAGAATGAGGATTTCAGATTTCATCGACTGAAAAGAAAAGGAATTTGTGATTGTGAAAGTCTATAAACAGTTGTGAATGAATATTGGTAAGACTCAACCATTAATCTAACCCACTACAGACTGCCTGACAGACATTACAAGTCTGTGTCTTTGTCTCTGTTGCACAACGGAAAAATACCTTCAAAATAATGTAAAGCAAACAAAGAAAGACACTATTGTTTTGTCGTGTAGTGCCCTGTGTTGTTGCAGCTTGTATTATCTGCTAGTTGGTGTTAATCTTGCCTTCATAAAATGTGTTAATGCCCAGTGTTAATCAGCGCTTCTACTGAATGTGTCTTTGGGAACAACAGGCTGCTAAATGTCAACTGTTACTGGATTATCTGCTGCCTGGAACCCCGTGATAATGATATATGGAGTATGCGTTTCTGTGTGGGTGCTTCTGAAACTGCGCATGCGTGCGTGTGATTGCATGTTTGAATGTGGTGATTAAGACAAGGCTATTTCTATTTTCCTGGCTCCCTGAATGATTTCCTTTTGAGTATAAACCCTTTATTCTGCCAGTTTTATTAAATCAGAGGGAGACAGAGCAATCGTGACAGAGGAAGAAAGGCAGGGTGAAAGGAAGAAGGATGCCAAGCCAGAGAAAAAGAAAGACAGAAAGCGAGAAGGAGAGACAGATATAAAGGCAGAGAGGGAGAGTTTGAGAGGGGTGTATAATCCCTGTACTGTTTGTTGTGGTTCCTGTCTGCAGGGTGGTAGAATTTGAACGCTTCCATAAAAGCCTGGCTGCATGGGGCTCTGCTATCCCAACTCACACAGCAGCAGTCGCAGTCGCTGTGCTTCATTCATTGTTCTGTCAACCTGGCAACAAACCAAGAAAAATGCCTGAAATGAGAAGCAACGACACAAAATGATTAAACACAACCACAACAATTACCTGTTTCAAAAAGGTGTATCACATACAACAATACACATCACGTAACGATACTTACATCAACATGCATACTAATAATCAGTGTGTCTCATTAAGTCAGGTTATTAGACCTGAGTTAATTGAGTCATTCTGCTAGATAATAAGGTCGCCATAATTTCCTCTTCCTTCTTCCTTCATTTCTAACCTCCCCTTGATCTTTTTTCTCCGTCTTCTGAACCCGACTTTTGTTTTTCCTCCTCTTATGATTCCTCTCCATCCCTCACCTCCGATCCTCTGTCTTCTTTCTGACAATCTCAACATCTTCCTCTTTTTTTCCCACTCAACCCCGCACCAATCTGCACCAACTCCTTCTGGTTTTTGCCCTCTCTCATTCCTTTACATTCTTCACACCTTTCTTCTCACCTTCTCACATAGTTTGTAGGCAGCACAGATTGAAGAGTGACCTCGGTACAGGTGGGGTCTCTGCTGGTTCAGGTTTTTGTATAACCCTTACTATCATGTACAATTAAGTCAACACACGTGTCATATATGCCATCTATAGCACATACTGGATGTACCATACTGTACAGATAGAAGAGCAAGTCAAGGCACAGTAGATGGGGATCTGGGGAGCAAATGTGACAAATGCGCTGTGGTAACACTCATCGGTGCTGGAAAAAACTGTAGGACAGTGGCATATCCTGATGTGTCGACAGGTGTCAAATCATAATGACACACGTCACCATGTTGGCCCGGGTTACCCTTTAGCTTCATGGGCACCACCATCTCTACACACATACATATATATATATATATATATATATATATATATATATGACCCCATCTGTTGTATTCTTGTGTCCACCTGATTTATTAATCAGTGCATGATATATTATTTATGGGGAAAACATGGGGAAAACATGGGGAAAACATGGGAAAACACTTTCCCAAGAACTGCAGAAAGGATGTAAATCAAGGTAATTTTATTTATCTAGTAAAAAGAAAAAAAATGCTGTCACCCAACATGTCATCTACAATAGAGCAGAACTGTGAAGAGGAAACATTTTTTTTCAAGCAGTAAAGGGTTCGTGCTTGTCTTCAATAAGATTGGGGATCACCAAATGTTTTATGATTTCAAAGCCTTTTCTACTTCAGAGACATGTCCAGGAACCCAGGAACTATTTTAGAACTTTACTTGCTTTTTGACTGGAAGAACAAAGGTCTAAATTTATTACTTTCCAACGGCCAATTTATGGTAATAATTACGCTGATTATTGCCATATCAAAGAGAGGATGACCACACTAAGCTCCTACCTGACATCAAAGTATTTCTTGCACACCCTACTCATCCTCAGCAGAAGGCATCCCCACAACCTACCGCTGTTTGATCATCAGCTGATAGGTTTGCCATCACACTTGCCACCTCATTTGCTGCTGCATGTAAAAAGGGTTTCCCTGCCCTTGAAACCTGCAGCACATAGGCACAACAAAATGGAATGCAACCACTGGAAAGCTGCTTCTATATACGTAGAGTAACCAATGAGTAAATGATGAACAGCTGTGCAGGCAGATGGCGGATCACAAGAACAACAGGGGATCAAAAAGAGGCAGGAACTCACTATGGGCATCTAGTGGTCAGGTATGGCATGACTGGTGAGAATCTTATACATGACTTGCAAATGTGATTTCTTTTATTCACTGAAAATCATATTAATCAAAGTTATTTAGATGCAGGTCTGTTGGTTGGGTCTAATATGTCTTTGGAAGAAAGTAGTGAATGTTGTGCCCATACCAGTGCTTTTTAAACAGTTTGTTCAATTCATGTCTTGAAAAGCTTTGAACTTCTCCTTTTTTTCAATAAGAAAAATAATCTCACATTCTTGTTTTTACTATTTATCTACCTGTGACTTTCTAGTATATAATTCTCACATTTCCTTGCCATCTAACTTCATTTACAATGTCACCCACATTCCTGCTTCCTCATACCATCAAAAGCACAAAGCTTCAAATTTACAAATTCCAGGTGTTGCCATATCTAACAAATCAGCTTTCTTCTTGCATTCAGCAAATCAATCGGCTGGTGGATGTTGAACTTTAAATGTCATTGAAAGAATTTGTCATTCTGTCTTTCAGGCCGAGTGCTGCACAACCCACGTCGTCCCCCGATCAGCACCGTGATAAGGTCTTTGTAGCAAACCCAAGAAGGAGTTTCCATCACTGTCTGAAGTCTCTTCCGTGTCTCGAGTCTAACGGGGCGATCTAGTGTTTTCTTTCCAAAAAACTCTTAAAATGTCACAGACTATTATCAAATTACTTTGCTCAAAGCTGTCTTTAAAAATGCCACACAATGGCTGCTGGTGTTTCCTCCACTTTCTTCCCAGAGCAGATATCAGTTGATAAAAACATTTCAAAGAGATGTCTGGGAATGCCTCGACTTGAAAGTGTCAGTTCATGGGCTTAGCTCTACAACTAACAACTACACACTTATTGCCAAATCTGAATACCAACCTGTACTGTAAAGATTTTGGAAAGAAGTCTGGTAAATCCAGGAAAATGAGCTTCATTTCAAAAGTTCATGATTCCCTTTCTGGCACAAACCAATGTTACACATTCAAATGAGCCCAGTAATAAAATGTTAAGATCTCAGTGCAGACAGAAACAGTGCAGTGTTCTTATAGGCTTTATGGTACCAATGTTTACTTTGAACAACAATGTTGTTTATCTGATCTATAAAGATGACCAAAAAAAGACTAATGTTGGCACTTTTACGACCCAGTTGTGTGTGTGTGTGTGTGTGTGTGTGTTTGCAACACTAGCCTCATATTTCCTGTGCTGAGTGTGCTGAGAAAGTAGTTCTCTGGCGCTTTCTAGGCCAGAGATGCACCAAGTGATCTCAGTAAGTGCAGCATAGAGTGCATAGTCTCTCTCTCTCTCTCTCTCTCTCTCACACACACACACACACACACACACACACACACACGCACACACACACAAACACAGATGTGGAAGCATACATAGGTGAAGGTGCATTCACATATTTGTTCACAATTCAGTACAAAGGCCACTTGTACAGATGAAGTGGTTACATGTACACACTCAAGTACGCACACACACACACACACACACACACACACACACACACACACACACACACACACATTTAGAGCTGTTATTGACAAGAGTTCCCTTGTGTGATTTACCCTCCAGCTCTGCACCAGATAAAACACGTTGCCCTGCTCTCCTCTATTCTGTCCTTTCCCGTTTTATTCGGGTCTGGTGTGGTCTTTACTCTGTCCTCTGTCGGCTCTCCTTTATTTTGGTTAGCGTTGATCTTTTCCTTTCTGTTCTACTTCATTTTGTCGTGTTTCATTTAGTGTCTTTTGTTATGTTGTTGTGGTGTGCTCTACTCTGGTTGTTCTGCTTCTATATTCTTTGGTGTGTTCTTCAAACAACACAACAAATGTCTGGTTTTGGATCTTAACATTGCATAGAGGTACTTTTTGAATTATTTAAAACAATCAAAGGAAAAATGTTCAAAAAGATGTGTGCCTCACGATCTCCTGCTTCATCCCATTAATGGTTTTTGTTTATATGCAGCTTTTCACCAGATGTTTTGCTGAGAAACATGAGCTGTATTAATTTCCTACATAAGAAAATATTTGCAAAACAGTTTTCAGTGTTTCCTGCTTTGTTTATAGTCTGTGTTTACATCAGGCTGAGATCTTCTGTGGTCTTACTTGAGATATTATTTCATTATTTTTACAGGGTTTGTACAAAGTCTTAAAAGTTTGGAAAATACTTAATTTTAACCATCATGTTTTGAAGGTTAGGAATATGCTTGAATTCAAATATACTCCATGAAAAATGCTTGATTTTCAACATAATCTGGTGTTTCATCATCTACATTATCACTCATGTCAACCATAAATCTTTTAATATTTAAAATGAAATGATCCTATTCTCATATTTGCTTGTTGTCTCCTGTCATTTATAGTAACAATTTAGATGTGATGATAAAGGCTTCGAGAGCCTGGAACTGTTTGGTATAGGTACCCTTGAATGTGCTTGAATTGTACTCTGAAGCTGTACAAACCCTGTTTTTTACAAAGTGACTATTAACAACGACCTTTTGAACATTCCTGGACAAAAAAAAAAAGATGTTATATCTGTATTGATGATGTCTTTGAGGGAGTCATTTTGATAAAATTGTCAATATGTAATTACACAAGTTGAACAACTATTATTTACAAAGTGTTTTTACAGAATAATTTATAACAAAGCTGTATGTTTTGTCTAGTATATGTACGAATGAGTAACACAGGTTTATAAAGATTGTTTCCTTCATGTATAGTCAAACAAAACACTTAACATTTCATTCTACTGCCAGTGAGTCTTCAAACAGATAACTAAGACGTGCAGCTGTGCTTTCAGTAGATATGGAGGAGGCCCTTCAAATAGACCATTCACTATAGTGGGTCAGTAATAAGAAGCTTGTTGTAAACACTCAAGAGACCAAAATTATGGTACTTGTTTCTGTTACAAGGAAGCAAGAGGAAAACCTTAGTAAGAAGTTTCTTTAATGGGAAACTTATGATCTTCCTCCACAGAACAGGCATACGACTTTATTCCAACATTCGAAACGTTTCATACCTAAATTTACCCCTGTGGATGTCAATACCAGATGTGCCGTCCCATTGAATAGAATTGATAGCACAAATAGATACGGTGAATAATTTACAAATCTCTCACCTGTCTTTCTTCCTGTCCCCTGTCCCCCTTCTCCTTTTCTGTCACTACTTTTCACTGTTTTCCTTTCTCGCTCCATCTCCTTTCTCCTCATCCTCCTTTCTGTCAATGATGATTTCTCCATCTTCTTCTCCTGTCAGTCGTCCCCTTCACCTCTCCCCTGTCTTCCTCCCTGGCTGTCAGTTGGTCCTTTCCCTGGAGGCACAGCTGGTTTCTAAAGGAACAATTTTAGACAACAGACAATGAAGCCATGAAAACAAGCTAACGGCAGAGAGAGAGAGAGAGAGAGAGAGAGAGAGAGAAAGAGAGAGAGAGAAAGAGAGATCAATACAGTGTTTATCCTTGGAATGAAAAATAAAGAAAGAGACAAATAAAGAACAGGAGATGCTGACAGAAAGAGGGGTAAATAAGGAGAAAGAGGATCAGACGGTGGAGGGAAATAAAACACCAGTAGCACAAAGCACTGCATTCAAACTGGTAACCAACAGCAAAAAGATGCTATTGAATCTTCCTGTTAAATCAGTGTTGAAAAGAGTATTTTACAATTGTCTCCTGAACAAAGTGTGGATAAGATCGCAATGAAATGCCATGGTAGTGTCCAGATTTAACACATTCCACAATTGACTTCTAGGCTGGTCTGAGCTGTTCTCATCATATCAAGCATATTTGACATTTACCACCTGGCATATGGTGGGGTTCAGTAGCATGGGCTTCACAGATTTATTCACAAATTTATCCCGAAACTGGAGCCAACAGAGTTCACAGTGAGATAAGGTGGAAGTATGTCATTACAAACAATTGCCTTTTTTTTCCCAGTGCATCATTAGAATGCACAACATACATGAGTGGCTGATGCTCAAATGATCTTATTTATGATTAACAGGCAATGAATAAAAAACATGTGATTTCTTTCATGCTGTAGTTCAATAGTTCACAGCAGATGTTTCATTTTCATAATTAATAATTCATAAAATATGTGTATTCTGGGATTCAAAGCCTTAGTTATTTAAACTACGTTGGCTTATTGGCTTACTCATAACTTCAAATGGTTGGCAAGTCACTGCTATCAGTTTAATGTTAAATACTTTTTCCTTTTTTGTTCCTATTACTGTTGAACATGTTCCACACTTTTTAACCTCCTTCTCTTATTTATTTTAAAAACAAACCATTTTTAGGTTGAAACCTTGAAGTAAACATGCTGTGGTCATAGCAAATAATGACCGAATTCCAATCTGCGGGTCAGTAGAGGCTACCGCGGCAGACATAACTGAATTAAACATTGTCCTCAGAAGTAAATATCCAAAATCAAAGCTCTTCTGTTTATTCTTATTTGGACATCTGTGTATAGACTGCTCTACTGTGATAACATCCAAACCTCTGTCAAATAACCTATATTCAGGGTTCTGATGTATGTTATTTGTGTGAGGATACTTGAATCAATCTACCTGTCTAGTGTGTATCTAGCATGTCTGATTTGGTGCATGGTGAGAGGAGACCATGTTTTCCAGGCTCTTCCCCAGCTTTGGATGCGAGAATGCACAGTTCCTGCAAATACAAAGGACTCAACAGACAAACTGGCATCTTTCATCCTCTACATAGCTGTGTTTACTAGCTGTGTTCATGCTGCTATTGTTGGCATGATTTCATCCCAAAGAAACACAATAACAAAGTCTAAAAGAGCACAAGAGAGTCTTGTATTATGGATGGTTTCTACCTGTCTGTCTGTGTTCCTGCCATGAGCCAAAAACCTTCCAATAAACCCAGTTTAACCTTTAGGAGTTTTCTGCTGGCTTATGTTACTGCATGCTGCCACAGAGTAAATGAATTCCAGGGGAGTAGAAAGCATCTTTATTGCAGAAATGGACCAGAGTCATCTGTCAAGCAGCCAAGAAATATGATGTCATGGAAGTGCTTGTTGATGGCAAGACGGTATTAAACGTAGTTACAGTCAGAGAAAATCTTTTCATGGTCCCTATATGACCCCTTGCAAGAGCTTGACAGGAGAGTGTGTGAGTGCAGGACTGAAAAACACACTGAAGGAACACCTATTATCGGTAGGAATGCACTTATTCCATTGTTTCTCTTCTGAGACCTGAACTGGACGACACTGAGTACCAAACTATAGCAGTGCTAATTTTCCTTTTCAATTTAAAATCTATACACAAAACTGTGTTAAAGTGATTGCGATGGTTCTTCTCTTATATGGTAACATGAGGCAGTAACTCCACATCATAAGTGGAGCCATTCAAACACCATTGGTTTTAGGCTCATGCACGTTTTGTTGTCTTATATTTGGGCTAATAGTGTCAATGTTCTGTGCTCAAGCTCTGTACCTCATAATGTAAATTTGCTGAACAACCTACTCACTAACCCAAGCAAAGCTCATAAATCAGGTCTCATAACTCTAATCATGTTTCATCTTGAAAACAGGCCATTTATCAGTGCAAAATTGCGAGACTAATATAACAGTGATTATTATCTGAATTACAAAGGGGAAAGGGAAGAGAAAGCAAAGGACTAAAAGAACTCCAGGAAGACAAATTTCATCCATCTACTGAACATCCATCATCTATATATTTATATAACAGAGAGTGGGGATTGAATAAGTGCCATATAATGAGGTTTACATGTATTTAGAAACCTTTTTCCCCGTTTTTGGGAGCTTTTCCTTAGATGATTAGCACCTTAAAGTGTGTGTTTGTGTGTTCTTGTCTATGTGTATGTCTACAATTAGTTTTCGTGTACATCTGTTTGTCAGTGTTTGTGTGTGTGTCTGTGTGTGTGTGTGTGTGTGTGTGTGTGTGTGTGTGTATCGCTGTAGAGAATATCTGAGTGCAGGCCGTGTAGCTGAAGGTCACTCTGAATGGAGGCAGATAAATGAACTGGAGACACCAACAAGCTTATTACTGTACAGCGCGTGCACACATAGCACACACACTGACACGCACGCCAGCACACACTGGCACACGCTGCAGAGACTTATTACTGCTACTGTAGCGACATGAATTGCTCCACCTCTGAATCCAGCTCCCTGCCTCTCTCTAAATCTCACTGTGATAACCTCAGTTGCTGAGACTTACAGCCACTGATACAGAGGGGCAGGAAACAAAAGTCGGAACACCTATGCAATATAATGCAATCCAGTTTAAATGCCTGCAAAAAATACTGCTTTTGTGAAGCTTGCAATGTTGTCAACCTCATGTTGTACCTCCATAGTCTAACTACTTTATAAAAAGTAATTAATTTGACCAAATGTCCTGGGTTTCATGAGTGCATTAATATTCAGGACATAATATAGTTCAATCAGGAAGACTATCTTTATGCCTCATTCATTCACATCTCTCTCTCTCTCTGCTTCTCCTAATCAGCTGATTATGGGCGTTTTCTCTCTCACTTATCCAACCAGATTTTGCCACGATTTCCATCGGCCCATCACATTGCTGCTGCCAACTTTAAATCTGTTCTCCTATCGCTTGCTGTCAGCTGTCATTTCAGTGTGGATTCGTTGCGACCCTCCTCCACCCCATTCACCTCCAGTTCACCACATTCAGTGTCCGGGTCGAGCTCATCAGAAGTCCGCTCCTCGTCACAGCCAGATCTTCAGCATCCTTCCACCACCAGTGTCAAGACTCCATCGGGGGCTATCCTATACTGTTAAAATATGATGACATCACGATGGGGTCTAATCGCCAAAGACTCTCTTTCTCATCTTTATTATGCACATGTCAATTAATATTTATTCACTCATACTGAAGTCTCTCCTGATTGAACTTACTTGCACACTTAATGCTTTATGTTCATAAAAATTGTATTCCTTAAATCTTTTTCATATAAAAAAAATACCATATTTGACATTTTTGAATCAGTAGCCATTTAGTGTATATGGATATGATGCATGTGCACATCATGCTGGATAATGGCAAACTGCTAATACTGTCTATAGACTGTCTCCTTTTCTTATTGACCAATCGACAGCAATAGTTTCAGTTTGCAGAAGAATTGCCTTGCTGGACCAATAATTTTATACTTGTGTTATGAAGTTTCCTCATCCATATCCCACCTTGAATGATACTACAATTTGAGTCCAAATTCCAACATAACTGAGGGGGTACACTGTGCTGTCCATACACTTCATGTGGTTGAGGTTAACAGTCTAAACTGTTGCCAGGAGACTTTTCATGTTTTTGACTGACCCTACTTCATGCTGGCAGACTATCACCGCAGGCTTAATGACAGGACTCAGGTAGAAATGGCTCTGTTTGACACAAGATGGTCCGCACGTACAAAAGCACCCTCTTTCTCTGAACTATCCCAGTATGCAGCATTTATTTTTATATTAACCAAAACGTGACTACACATGACAATGTGCAAGCTAAAAACTGAATTTCTGGGTAACCTGTGAAAATCCTCTCTCAAGATTTGAGTGAGTGCTGCACTACAATTGAAATTGACCCCTGTAGACCTTGTCCATTTACACAGAGAGAGAGATGTGTCAGGTCTTTGCTGTTGATTTGACATGTTTTGAAGCAGGTGCAAGGAAGATGTCTCCAGTAGTTTGTGAATTCTACGGAGGAGACACACAGCGAGTGACAAGACAAAAAGCGACTGTCTGGATTTAGAGTGTGAACTGTCTGGCCCAGTTGAAGTTTTCCCCATCAGTGTTCACACCTGTAATTGACAGCCTGTTGGCCACGCTGGACAGAAGATACAGCTCATATCAAAATGTTCAGGAGTGGTTTAGATTTATAAAACACATTCACCTCCACCTCTGCTAAAACTTCACATTGGCACTGAGGCTGCAGAGTAAACACTTCAAGGACTCATAGAGGAAGCTAATTCAATTTGGGAAGTTTATGCTCAAACAAGATAAAATATATCTGCCCATCAACTGCTCAAACTAATAAGAGGACCAAATATACAGCTGATATATCCAGTGTTAACACTATGCTGAATTCATGTGCTTTTGTGTGTGTATGGGGGAGACATGTATATGTGTGTATGTGCATATACAAGGATGTCACTCACCTTTGTGCAGCATTATGTTTTTGGAGGGGTGGATGGAGGTATTCCCGAGCTGCTGTGTGAGTCTGGATAGAGTCTTTTGGAGTTTGGTGTGGACTTAGTCTTTGCCTTGTTTTTGTTGTCCTCTGTTATCTTGTTCATTGTGCAAAGACGAATGAAACCCTTGTTGATATAAATTTCCAGGTCATCCAGGTCGCTTGGTTGTGTATGCCAAATTCTATCAAAAAAAAGTTTATTTTCACAGAAAAAAAAAGTGTCTTTTATATAGTTTGATCTCCCATCACACATAGTTCAGAGTAAATAATAACAGTGCATTGTGGGTAAGTGTGCATCACTGTTTACTTCACTCCATCATGGTATTGGAATGCCACTCAACACAGCAGCAGAGACTCCCCAAAGCAGTAGAGCCAAGCTGACATAAATAAAGACTTCTTAGGGCGTTTTCACACCTAACCTGTTTGGTTTGGTTAAAACGAACCCTGGTGCATTTGCCCGGTTAGTGCGGTTCGTTAGGGCAGGTGTTAATGCAGTAATCGCACTCGGGTGCGGACCAAAACAACCGCACCGAGACCCTTTAGAAGAGGTGGTCTCGGTCCGGTTCCAAACGAACTCTGGAGCGGTTTGTTTGTGGTGGGAACGTGATCCAACCTCGATCCGACCCAACTATGCGGTATGCTCCGCATGTTTGAGCTAAACGGCTCCTGTAGCCAGGTGTGCTTTGCATTCTGTGATGCGGCAGAGCCCGCAAACTGTTTCTCATAGTAACAGCTAGCCGGAGAAGGAACCAGCAATGTTTCTCTCACAGAAATATGCACTAGTTCACAACACAGGACCTTCTGCCTACATTTACTTTCTTCTTCTTTGGTTTTACTGGCAGACTACAAAACAATGTCAAAGGTGCATGCCGCTACCTACTGTCACCATGTGTAACATCCCCAGACACAGCTGACCAATAAATGGAGTGAACGTTCTCACATGGTTTGTAGTGATGCATTTTAGTTCGCTTGGATTTTTCCTCTGTATGAAAAGAAACCGAACCAAGGGGAAAACGCTTTGCAAACTCATCAACTGATTTGGACCAGAGAAACGAACTACAGGTGTGAAAACGCCCTTAAACCAATACTAGAACCATCACGAGCTGCTTCTTTTCACCAGGGTGTAGTGTATGTTATATATACAGTATATATATATGATATATCTTCCCAGATCTCACCACTCATTGCAGGTGCCCAGGCCAAACAGTAGGGGTCACTATGACAGCAACACAGACATGAGCCCTCACTGGCTTCCCACCAATTATGACGAGTCAACTCAGCCAAGCTGGAGGTGGTGGTGGCAGTGTTAGTTAATAGTTAATAATAAATATTATTTCAGCTCCTACAATAGGCACACCTGCTCATATTCTGTTTATTTACGTAGACATGATTTTGGCTTTTTCTGAGCCCCCTTTGAAGAACCCAAAACTCTTTGAACTGCCATGTTCCTTTGCTTGTCATGTCTGTAAGGTAATCTTGCTGAGTTAAAAGTGAGAGAAAGAGACAACCAGGGAGAGATTGTATGGCAAAGAAAAAGAACAAATATTAAACTCTCACTTTATAATTCCACATCTAGTTCACAGAATCTAAAAGAGGCCCTTAGGTTTTTGGGAACACGATGATCCGGATTCTCTTGTCTCTTCGTTCAGCCTCATTGTGTCATGTCTTGGCTTTCACACAACCCTTCATGGCCGTGGCCCAACAACCAGATTATGGAAAAGATTAAGCAACATTTCTGACAGTTCTAATGAAATCTGATAAGTGGATATGTTATGCTTATTTTCTGTTCTCTCTTGTTTTGGGAAATGGGAACAGAAATGGAAACATACAAAACATTTTATAAAAAAAACATATTTTTGTGATGAAGGTAAAACATGTAGCTCTAAATAAACAGAAAACATGAAAATATTTTGCCTGCAATTGTAAATGCTGTGTATACAGTACTTGTACATATACAGTATAATATGGGTTTAAATAGACAGCCTGGTGGGAGTTGATTGAAGTGACAGAAGATGGATGTGTTTTGTTTTCTGTGTACTTATGTCTGTGTGTGTGTGTGTGTGTGTGTGTGTGTGTGTCAGAAAACAAGTAAATCCAAGGTATCAGATATGCGTCACTCCATCCTGAGAGCCTGGAGGGTCGTTTTTAGAAATAACAGACTGGTGAGTGTAGGAGGGTTCTCTCACTTTTCCTTTCTTTTCCGCTCTCACATCTTTTTCTTTCTTACTTTCTCTGTCTTTCTTTCTGACCACAGGCCCTCCTCTCACTTCCTCCCACTTGCATTTAAGAGGGAAAGCATCTTAAGAGAAGCTGTCTTCCTTTTCAGACCCCTAATCCCTTGTCTATTCATCTTCTTTTCTCCCATCCTCTCTCTTTCACCAGACACTGAAATGTCAGACACATGATTATCTGCCTTTCTCTCCCATATCCCTCCCAGCTGCCCTTCTCTTCCATCTTTCTTTTCTCTCCACCCTCTCTTCCATGTTCTGCTTAGTATGTCTCTTATGGTCTCCCCATTTAAGCCATAAAAGGCCATTTTATCTTGGTTTCCTGATATTAATTAAGTGTTGATTTTTGACTTGACAAGTGTTAATTGGAGTTTGTCCAATAATACAGCAGATATGGTTTTGAAGTGGGTGTTGAAAACTAGGTCAGACAAATATAAACATTGGCATTTGATTGATGCAGATTTTACACTCCTGGAGTTAAACTGCATTGATTTTTCTAAGTGTAAACAAAGAAAACTACAGATCTTGTATGTAAGTGGTCTAAATAGTAATGAACTCCCTGCACTGACCTCTTGTGGGCAAAGCCATCGGCCAATCACAAATACTTGATTCATTTTGGAGTACAGATGTGGAATTGAATCACAAGACTTAGATTCAACTCAGGCTAGAGTTATGAATGAATGAAACACTTGCAACTCAGGAGACCATTAAGCTGGATTCATGCTCGATGAATGGGGTTAATGGGAGTCCCCTCATAGATACCTTCAACCTAGGTTTGATTTTTTGTTTTTTATTACTTTGTAATATAGAGTGACAGCAGACTACACATGAATTTATAGAACTGGAGTTACATCCAGGTAGCTTCTGTTTTGCCTTGTGTCATTGTAGAGATTAGTGATCATAGTGAACAGAAGGTTTGTAGTGGAGATGGCTTTGCTTGATTTTTGTTACTGAAAAAAAGGAACTTTCTTTAATGTCCTTAATGTTGTCTCCACTATCAATATTCTCCACCTGCATCAGAAAACTTGGAAGAACCAATCAAAGCTCTTGCGGTCTCCACATGGTATCTTCGTAGCCGCCGTAGCTCAGATGTGTAACAAACGTAGTGCCATGCCATTCATTCTTATGCCTAATTTATGAGGTAGTACCAGTGAGTAAGATAACCAGGTTTGGGCTATATGTAGCAGAAGAAGAACAACAACTGTCTTATATTGTTGTTTGTAGCTAGCAGATTCTTTTAGCAACAGAAAAACCATGCTGATTCCCTCGTTTGTGTTCGTGTCTCAGCTAGTAGCATATTTTGACGAGCCAACCAGCAGATTGCTTCTACACCAAACCAGAGTGCACCTGCCCCTCCCGACACTAGGCGGAAGACCTGGATGAACTTGAAAAAGTCAGAACTGACAGAATACTATGGCAGCAAATTTTACTCTGAACTTAGAACTGCATTTTTATGATAGATCTTCTAGGTCACAACTACACTCTGTAGCTGCGTTGGGATCAGATAGTGAAGGTCTCTAGGTATCTGATGTAAAGAGAAAGTAGAACAGTCATTAAACTGACAGAAAAGAAGTTGGATGAGAATTAACAAAAATGCCTGAGTAGGGGAAGCAAATGAAATGGTTTGAGGGGAGTTCCTTCATGAAAGGCTAGGCAGTGGGGAGCAAAGCTGGAATGTCTACACCTAAAAGAGATGAACATATTTTGCAGAGCTGCAGCAGTCCCACAAAGCTTTAGAGGAAGAGATAAAAGCTCTTGGCAACAAACTAAATGAATCTGATATTGACACAGTAAATCCTATTCAGAACCTTTACAAGTCAAGGTGCCTGAAGTGACTGTTCTGGGGAAGTTCTATGCCTGTGTTTGTATTGTTGAAGAAGGACAATGTGACAAGCTCTGGCTCATACACCAACCTGATGCGACAGAGAGAGTCACAGGTCATCAAGGCTATGAGTGTCCTGCTTGAAATAAAAACTGATTTCACCCTGCCTGTGCTTTAGAAAACACATTAAAGGGACATTACAAAGAAGATGACTTAGCAAAACCTCCCTCATGGACCGACAGTCATCACAGGCTCTTCTATCACCAAATTTGACAAACTTGATTCCCAAATCCAGACCCAGACCTGCTTCACAGGAAGGACTTTAACAGTGCTCTAACAGTGCAGTAATGGCAAGCTAGCCAAATAGCTTATGGTTCCAGATAGATCACCCCTTCCAGAAAGAAATTAGATCATTTCCGTCCCTAAACTTAAGTAAGCTAAAGTTTCTGACACCGAAATAGACCATCTGTGAATGCTATAGATACTTAACTATAGTCCTTCCTTCTGCAAAGCAAATAGGTTACCAAGAATGCCAGTAAATGTATCTATACGAGTCAGTCCACACAGTCACATGTCAGGATGCAGTCAGAACAACAGAGCAAGGCATCCCAGAACAACAAACAGAACAATCTCCACTCCTGAATTCAGTCTCATTTAATGCCCCCCAGGAACACAGAAACACAGGATCTGCGCCCCACAGTTCAGCCATTTTCCAAAGATGAGATGCAGGCAGCACAACAACAAGATCCTGTGACTGGCAAAATATTTGACAACTGAATGAGAAATAAGAGACCTGTTGCACACACACTGAAAGTTGAGAGTCGTGAGGCTGTATTCAGAAAGTTGGGCAAGAACAGAGTGATTAGCACAGATGGGACCATACACAGGATGAATCAAACCAAATGGCAGCCTGTGCCTCCAGAAGAGCACCGCGCTTTCATTCTAAATGAGCTGCATAAACGAAATGGGTCACTTGGGCACAGAAAGGCCATTAAAGCTGATTAGGGTCTGTTTCTTTTGGCCCAAAATGCAAAGATATATAAACCCTTTTTTTTCACAAATGTGTACAAGTGTCTCACGAACAGAAAGCAAACAGACAGGCATGTCCACCCGTCATAAAAATTGAAACCATTTCAGTTGGTTTCACTCGACTTAGTGCACCTTAAAAAAATGTATTTGTGGTTATGAGGCGACGCTTGCGATAATAACCCATTACACTTAGTTTGTCTGAGCAAATGCAAGTACCAGCTAATGAGCAAAGGTTTATCATTCTGTTTTTTCTCATTTTAGGTGGGTAAACATGGGTTTATCCTCTCATACATAATGACGTGACTTACCACAGTCCATATGACAGATGAAGTGAAACCGAGTGCATCTGAAATACTTTGTGTCATACAGACTTGACAAAATTCTGCATTGGGGATTATAGACTAATCATAAAGCTTAAGGCACACAGGTGACATAATGCTGAAAATACAGCCAAAGCTACAGGGCGACATAAAGAAAACTCACACCTCAGCACATTCCTAAATGTAGTCTGCCAGCTTGAGGGTTGAGAAATCAGTGAAAGTCATTTGAGGTTCTACAGGTATGATGTCCATCGGGAAAAGAAAGGGTTCTTTTGGCCAGGATTTGCTCCAGGTCATCACACCACATACATTTCACATTTTTTTTACCCAAGCAGCGCAATACATAGATTTGTGTACTGCTGTCACAGCTTCTATACTTCTCCATGACAAACTTCAGCTGTTTGGTGCAACTATTTCTCCCATAGGTTGTTTTGAAAAGCTTGAATTTGTGTGTGTGTGTGTGTGTGTGTGTTCTTGAGAAGTCAGGCAATTTAGTCTTCAAACCGCAGGCCAAGTTGCCAGCTTTAAAGAAACTTTTTGGTGGCAGTGCCAAAGTATTGCTGGCATGTGAGAGAATTCTTGTGCACATTAGCCAAAACACACCCTTGTGGTCTATTATATTGCTAAGTGATTGTTATGCCAAACCCTCTTTCTTGACTCCAGTCTTTGGCAAAGACTAACAGAGGACATTCAAAGCATAATGTGAAACTGATTGTGATGTGATTCATGACACGCACATGAACCAGAGCTACCCAGCTTTGTGCAAGCACGGTTTCTTAAAATCAAATTAATGATGAAACTCAAGCACATTCTTATTATTAAGGGCCCAGTTAATGCAGGACCTAGTCTGACTTGAGTTTTATGATAGACCACAGGGACTGACGGTAGGGTCAGATCTCTAGGTAGGGCTGTCAGACAGCTAACTTAAGCCTGCTGTCAGCTTTTTGATAAGTAATAGTGCTCTGAGTTCTTTTTTAACCTCATTCTTTTCCTCTCTCTCTCTCCTATGCCAGACACCATTTTCCCTCAACAGCTTTGATGTTTCTCTCTTCCTCTCTTCCCTTCTGTCCTTTCCTCTAATCCACTTAGTCTCCCCTTTCTGTGTCTCTCTTTCCTCCCCGGCCCTCCCTGTTTCTCCCCAATCCTTTCCTCCTTGTAAAATTCAGGTGAAACTTCCCAAGTTAAGAAGCTGCTCTTCTCCACTCCTGTCTTCCTATCATCCTTCCCTCCCATGCCTGCTGATTAGCAGCTGCTCTTCTCCACCTTTGTCCTTCCCTCTCGCCTCTGCCTCCGCGCTGAGGAAATTATCCTTAGAGGGAAGCATGATATTTCAAATAACAGCTGAGCTGAGAGAATGAGTGAGAGAGACAAAGGGAAGGCAGAAGGCAAGAGCACAGAAAAGGGAAGAAGAGAAGAAAGTGGTTACTGATGAACTGACAATGGAACAGACGCAAAAATCAAGCTGTGCAGACACTGACAAGGAAATTGACAGGATAACCAGGATCAACAAAGTTAAATGTAGACAAGTAGTCAGACTGACAGTTAGGAAGACAGTTACAAGCAGATACAGACACATAATAGACATGGACGATAGAACATAAAGGGCACAGACTGACAGAAAAACATGGAAGAGACACAAAGACATTTTTTAAACTCAGTGTCACATTTTAGACACATAGCTGAGGGACTTATCATGACTGCAACAGTAGAAAAAGCCCCAACTAAAGTTCCAAAGACAAAGCCAGTAGGCTTGCATGCAAATGGATAGACAGATGTTAAGGGCAAAGACAAGTAGGCAAGTAGACAAGCAAGCTGCCATACTGTATTCAGATTGGCAAATAAGTAGATGCTCAAGAAGACGGACAGGAAATTGTACAAAGTGCGAGAAGAGAGACAGGAACGCAGAACGTGCGAACAGTCGGACAGGCAGATAGGTTTGGCAGACGGGCTCAGAGGTGTGCAAATATGCAGGCCTCTGGTTGGGCAGACGCACAAACAAACAAACAGAGAGGCGAGCAAACTTTGAAATGAAAAAGCAGATGTCTGTGTATCTGCTTTTTCATTTAAAAAAAAAAGTAAGCAAGCAGGCACAATGAAAGACACACAGGCAGAGAGGAAGAGAGTAGAGATGGGAGGAATATTCACTCAGCATCTTATGATGGTACTACTCTACTTTACTTTTCTCTCTGTCATCAGATGCACTCTCTCTCTCTCTCTCTTTCACACACACACACACACACACACACACACACACACACACACACACACACACACACACACACACACACACACACACACACACACACACACATACTTACAGACACAGACATACAGCCAAGCAATCCAGTGCTTACCCAGGCATGCCAGGCTGAGTGCCATCAGGAGCCAGGGAGAAGCAGCATGCAGTTCTTGAGTGCTTACACACACACACACACACACACACACACACACACAGAGAGCAAGAAAAAGTGAGAGAGAGCATTGACATCTGTTATTGGCTCAAGTTCAGGCAAATCTACTTATGCCACGCTAGAACAGAGTTCCCATATGTTATTCCTATGATGTGAAACTGTTCATTCAGTATTTCTCAACAACACCAATCTTCCACAACCAAAAAGAAACAATGGAGCAAATGCTTCTTGAAGGCTCCAGTGAACATACACAGAAATGTAAAAACAACTATGTGATTTTAGGGGTTTGGAGCTATTTCTTACTTCTGGGCAGCGTCTCCAACTGTAGCGCGGCTTGCCAGATATGGTTGGAGAGCACAGATTTTGGTAAGAAGGTATGAAACCATGGCAATCTCACTGAGATGACCAGACTCCAGAATACTGTGCAAAGTCCCTGGACCCAGCTGTTGTTTACAAAGAAGTTACAGCACATTAATCTCCCTAAAACCAAAAATTGTTGGTTTTTACATTGCTGTTTATGTACGAGTTAAACAATCAATATAATATATTAATCATCTTTAGAATTTTTGTGTTAGTTGGTGTATTTTTTAACTGTTTCCCCCTGCTTCTAGTCTTTGTGCTAAACACAGACTCCAACTCTGTACTTAAAGCTGCACTCATCTTTATTTTTTATATTAACAATGAATGACAACTTGTAATGTGAATGGGGTCACTCGTGGTGACAAACCCACAGAGAATTATTACCTGAGCCCTCAGCTCAACGCAGCATTTTAGCATCTTTCAGCTTACTGTTTTGGTTGGTTTTGCAGCCAACACCTTTACTGTTTAGGTTCACACTCACTACATCAGGCAAGCATTTTTAGTAAGAAAAGCTCCTGTGAACCAACTGTACACTATAGGGAATAAACCAACCAAAATGAAATTCACAAGCAGCCAGAAACAACATATAAAATCATCTATATTGTAAACACCCCAACCCCATTAACACCTCAACATCCCTCCCCATAACCTCACAATAATAGTCTTTATACTACATGTGTTGCTGGAGTTTTGACCACTTCTGACTTTTTTTCTCTTCTCCATACACCTTGGAAGGGGGTGAAATTGTGCCAGAGATCCCCACCCTGCGACAGACAAATGACAGACAGACAAAGTTGGTGAACACAGAGAAGTAATTAGCAGCTAAAGAGATTTTATTTAGATTTTTATTTTCCTCAGGAGTTGGTGAAGACCAAACCAGAGCTAAAAGAGAGCAAATATTGAATCTACATTTTCTGAAGGCCAAAAACATGACTTTGAATGACTGAATAATGTTCTCTGTGTCTGCTGTATGTGTAACTAGGCAACTGCAAAGTGTGTTGTGCTGCCCCACACATGGCCAAAAGTCTATTAACGCAGGTGGTAGCTTATTGATCCTCTCATCTCACTCTGGGAAAAAAGTAAAATAAGCATATTTCCCAAACTGTTGAACTGTTTCTTTAATTGATAAACTCCGTTGGATTTGAGTATACTCAAATTTAAATATAGAGCAGTGGCAGGATCTGTCATTATGATATCCAAGGTCTCATGAATTTCTCATTTTGGTGCTTTGAGAATTCAAACTTGATCCAGAACAGTATAGACGGTATGTCGTTTATTTCGTATATCTTATTTTGTTGCTCCTGCAATGACCCAATTTCCCCACAGGGATCATTAAAGTTTCATCTGAAAATGTAGAGCTAAATTTAGGGATACTGGCGTATGCTTGGAATAGAAAAATAACACCTGGTTAAGCTGCAGCCGTCACTGTGCTCCATGCTCCAACACTTACCATATACACATTTAAAAAAGCTGTCAAACTTAGTCACTAATATGCTGGACTATGCCACACTGTGCCTGAACCTCTATCCCACTTTGATGTGTTTGTCAGGTTCAGCTTTACTGTAACATTGTCTGTGAAGAGATAAAGGAAGATGGCAAGGTTTCTTACTCGAGTCATGCCTTCTTCTCTAATATTGCTCACTTACAGCATCAAATCTCTCCCTCTCTAGTTCCCCTCTCTGTATTCCCCTGTAATTTAGGTGTGAACTCCTACATTTGCAGCCGCTATGTTCTGCCTCGCCTCCTCCTTTATGCCCATCTCCCTCTTCCTCCTCTACTCCCTCTTAGCCCCTCAGGCACAGAAAATGATCCAACTTAAAATGAAAGTGTGACATTTAAATGAGCAAGAGCAAGAGCAAACAGAAGGAGTAAAAAAGAGAGAGGGTGGTGAAAGGGGGTAGAAAAAGACTGGGGGAAGAAGCTGATTAGGTAAAAGAAAAGAGTCAGTATGAAAGCAAGGGAAATGAAATGGAAAGTATACACTTTTAAGACAACGTGTGGACTTGCCCTGCCCTCATTCAAACTGGAATCACAAGCCTATCCACGTCATTACAACTCTTGCATATATGGGAATTAAGTGTCAAGATTTTAAAGTAAATTAAAGGCTCTATACAAGAGTGGGTGAAGAAATAGTTAAAGCAGAGTGCTTTTAGCTATTCTCCGCTAAATTCTCCATCTAAGGTTAGTGTTAGTAGTATATTTGCCTGATCTTTACATGCAAATAAAGAACTCCGTATTTCCCTCTCCTGATCAAATCCCTCCTATAGACAATAAAGACTATCTATCTATAACCAAAACCAAAATTATAATGAAAATAACTGCTGCATAAAAGCTTGAATATGAAAGTAAGAGAAGTTTATCTATATGGTCTTAATGGGCCATATTTTACAAATACAGTATGCATTACTTACCACACCACATTTCTGTATGCTATATAATATGATAGTGCAAAAAACCCTAAAAGTAAGTATTGTTTTATTGAGTTGATAACATGGTTTGAACAGAATTATTTTTTTTAAGTTGCTTTTGAGTAAGCAACTCAGATATCTCCATGACAACTGAGCAAATTTCACCCGCTGATGAAGATGATATGGGGTTAAAAAGCTCTGAAAAAAGCTAATGAACCTTGAATTGAGATCGTTTTGGTTCTGTGTTTGATGCATCTGCGAAAGTAGATTTTCTGACTTCAGTGACAAAGACGGGGGCAAGCCATAAACCAAATCCATTACACACAAAAAAAATAATACTACTCTGTAGCACGCAAAACTAGATGAGCCTTCTTTCTATCAGCTGATGATCCTTGTTCAGGCCCAGCAAAGATGAGAAAACACTCAGAGAGCTCTTTAAATAATTTCTCATTTTCCTTGTTATATTTCACACAGTGAGGTAAAACATACTGAACTGTCTCAGGTCTATGACACGCACATAACCCATGTGGATGTTTCCTTATGATTTGTACTTGACTCAGCCTACAGTGTCTAAGCCTAAGCGTGGTTATCTTGACAGTATCTCTCCTTTCATCTGACATTAAGATATCTTTCCTTTTCACCGACTTGTGGATTGAAAAAAAAAAGTCTTTACTTCCCCTCACTGTTCCACCTCTTCTGCCCGTACCAGCGAGCTGACACAGCTTCATTTTAAGTCACATGTGAAATGGTACCTGGAGAAAATCTTTCTTTTCATATATTCTTCATGGAACAGGATTTTTAAGGGTGAGGCATAATGTATTGCTCAAAAGTATAAACCAGTGGGATCACAGTTGGTGTGAGAAGGCTGCTATTTGTAATGGTAATGGTTATTATTAATAACTAAAGATATACTTACATAGCCAGCAATAATGAGATTAAAAACAAAACAACTTCTTTTTGTACTTACTGATGAATACATGTATATCACAATATACTAAATTGAGATATAAGCGAAAAGAGCCATTTCATTGTAACTTTAGGCCTTTTACAAAACAAAATGGCACATAAGAGAGTTTCCAACCTGGCAAAAAGTTTATAAAATGTATTTGGTGTAAAACCAAAGTTCTCTGAAGCCAGACAATTATGCTTTGGGTCCAGAAGTCCAATATTTACAGAATACATACAAGAGTTTCTGTCTTTGTTGTACAGTGGGTCACCACAGTAGCAAACAGATGCTGACAAATACTGGCAGCCTTGGTGGATTCAGTCTCCTTCAACAGAGTGCTTTGTGTTTAGATTGCTATTTTGATATATTGTACTACTTATCATATTTCAGACTCAAATGCTTACTGACATTTTATTGTCGGCGTACATGTAAACACAAATTGAAAAATTGGTTTTCAATAAGGGTTTTAGTTAATAGTTATCTTTATTTCTTTTGTGACAAATGTTAACATCTCCTTTCAGCTCTCTATGGTGGTCAGGGCTTTTGCCTGTAACAAAACATAAACCCGAGGCTCATACATGGCTGGGAAAATGTGAAATTCTCAAGAATTTAGTAAGAATGTTTTTTGTTTTTGTTTTTTTAAAGCAACAAATGGTTTGCATATAAAAACCAATAAAAGATAATTTCAAGGGGAGTCTTTGTATCTCAGACACATATAGTAAATGTGCCATGTTGTGGGTGTAATTCTGGTGTCCAGTAGCTTTTCTACAATGATCTGCTGTCTAAGGGCCAGTGTCCACATAGCATTTTCTTTTTTTTGCCATTTATTTCCGTCAGAAAAGCACTGGCAGGGCGCTGGGGAGTGCTGGGATGAAGCTTGTGTGGTGAGAGAAAAAAACGGTGCACGTGAGTTTTGTTTCTATGACAACAATATCTTAACGCTACGTTATGGGGTTGACTACACAGCTAACAACAAGCTTACAACGCATAGGGTGATAAAAGAAACAAAACAAGAAACAAAAGAAAACACTCACCAGCAACATTCAGGCTTGTCCGACGATCATAAAGCTCAGGACAGACAGACATGGCCAGAACAAGTTTATCGTGCATTTTAGTTACCAGGGTGACGAGCCCCTCCTAATATATGATTGGCTGCCTGAAACAGGCCCTAAAACAGCAATACATGCTATAAAATAATCTTAACCTACTTTGGTGTGGATGATGGGATGAATAAAGTTTTAGGAGCTTTAATCCAGAGTGTGGAGTAGTTTTTTCTCCTACTCAGAAACAATAGCTTAGTAACATCATGCATGAACGCCTACGGTGCCAAAAAGCAGCTGAACACACTGGCTCATTTGTTAAACAAACAAACAAAAAAAACTGAATCTGTATACCCAGTGCCGAACAGGTTTCTTAAATATTTGGATATGTGTATCCCTCTTACCTTCTTTCTCCATGCCATTGCTAAAAAAACGATTATGTGTTGTTTTTCTTTAGGTTTTTATGGTTTAATAATACATAGATTAATAATAAATACATTATGATTCTTCAGATGCCTAACCTCAAAACAGGACTGAATGATGCCTTTGATTGTTGATGTTTGCTTCAAACCAATGCACAGGGAATGTGTCTTAGTCATTCAAGCTGCGTCTAGAAAGACATTTATATCTCAGAAATATAAATAACTGTCCTTCAGGCTGTCATCTCTAATCACCCAACCACAAAGATGGCTCTCTTTCTGTGATGTGATAATGTCCAAACAGAAGAGAACTGGTGTTTCTTTCATTCTATGCATTTGATGCACAAACTTAAATTATTATCAACCAATTGGAAGCTACAATCCTGGACACTCACACACCAACAAGTCGTGTGTTAATTTAGTAACTGCTAAAATATGAATTGACTGTTCACTAAACCCCTCCCACGAGCATCGATTGTCCAGTCATAGCTGAGAAACCATAACTAGCTCAATTTGTGTCTCAATCTTTTAGCACAATATCATGTACTGTATGTACCATTTACATGTTTCTCTATTTAAAGTGAGTGAGCCTGAAACCTTAAAAAGTTAGCCGGAACCGGAGCTAAAGTTAGCTTAATTATCTAACTAGCTACAGCCAGGGATGGACATTAGCACCAGCCACCAGCCAAATGCTGGTAAAATATGAAAGTGGCTGGTAGATATCAGACACAAAATAATGTTTTATTATTGAGTGGCTGGTGAATTTGAACCTTTACCTGTCAGGGGCTGGAATATGTTCACATTTTAAAAAGTTAATTTCCTGCCCTGGCTACAGCTGATAAAATCTGCAAGCGACAGTTGTCATTTCAGCCAACAAAATCATTGGATGCCACCAAGAAATGAGAAGCTGGCTTTTGTCTACCACTGTCTAAAATCAAGGGCTCATTACTTAGAAAACTTTTCATTTCATTACTGAGAATTTCGAGGGGTAAATCTGCCACTGATGTCAATGTAAAGTACATATGAGCCATGCAAGAATGGAAAGCTTGGAAGACATAGCAACAGTAACTAAGGGGGTAGGTCTCAGGAAATGGTCAATTAAAGATGTAGTTGACCAAATCTTTTAGTTACAACTCTGTTCCACAACTCAAGTTGTTTCAGATATTGCAGCCTTCACTGGTTCTATAGCTGCAGGGTAAAAGTGTACATTACATACAACACACAAATTGAGATAATTTGTATGTCATAGTGAGTAGGCTGATTTGGCAAGGGCAAAGAGGAAATTAGCTAGCTTGAAGACTTTTAAAATCATAATCCAGAGGGTTTTTTTCATGTTTCTTTTTCTGAATTTAGGACGTATTCTAATGATGTCTTGTTCCTTATACTCTTATGTTGACTGGCTCAGTATTTAGCAGCCCTTCATGCGGATATCCCCATTCTTTTCCCAGAGCGGACACTGAATAAATGAAGAGTTTTGTTCTAAAATTTAATATCGACCACTGATAATGTCAGTTACAGAAAAAAGTGTAAAATAGTTGTGAGCAGGTAAAATACATAAATACATCAATAGTTTTGTTTCAGAATGAAAAAAGTACAGGTATCCACTAATAGTGATAGGAGTTTTCTACACAGTGTACATTGCAAGAAATGTCCCCATGGTGACAATAAAGTCTCCCTATGTCTATGGTAACTAGACTTAATCTTCATTTAGACTGTCTTGATTCAATGTAGATGAGTGCATGTCCTGAAGCACTGATAAACAAAACAGAAAAAAAGCATGTCATTTGTGATAAGAAGCAACCTGCTGCAACCTGCTCCGTGCTAGAGTGACTCAAGTGGTAAAATCCTGACTCTCTGTGCTTTAGTAACCAAGAAAAACTTAAAGTGGAGCAGCAATCAGGCTTATAGAGGATGTATGACTGTGCCACAATAGAGAATATAGTCATTCAAACATCTATGGATAATATCAAACATAGCAGTGACACCCAGCTTTGTACATTTGCAGATGTGGTCCCCCATGAGAGCAATCAATGAGGGCACAAATGATTCCTGTTTTCTTTGAAACAATGGAACTACAGTTTTCCCAGCAAGTCCCTTATATGAAATTACATTCAGAGTATAGAGCAAAGCCAAAAGTGAAAATAAAAATGAAAAGAAAAATCGGCACATCCAATCACTTTATACACGCCCCCTTTCAAAACACCCCTCCTATTATTACCGCCTGACCTGTATTTGATTTGATTTGTTATGTCTCAATTAACAGAGCGACAGAAGTGACAGCACACTGCTACATCGTGTGACCATAAGCTACCAAGCAGCTGCAAATAAATGTTCCCACAGGTTGAAGAAGCAGTGGTCTGGATGATCAGTTCCCCTCAACAGGGTTACTGATACCCCTCTCCATGCAGCCATTCAGAACCACACATTCAACTAATTAGCTTAGCACATTTACAATTTGTTAGTCTTATAAAGGAGCCTATCAGCAGCAGCCCACTGAGGGAAACCAAGACACTCTTTCTGCATGGTTTTATCCTCTTTCCTTTCCACTTTGTGTCCCAGTAATTGTCTTAATAATGTGTTTCATTTATATCTATGTTATCTCCCAATTTCAACATGTCTCTAGGCAATGCACTCTGCTCCACCAACACACTCTCTCAATTCTATAACCATTTAGTCAGGTTTCCCAGGTCAATGTGGAGAGAAAGCTTTGGAGCCGTTAGTCAGCAGTTCAGTACTTTTCCCCCCCTCTGCATTAACTTGCTCTCACTGACACATGGATACATCCAGACAACACAGCTACAGCTGCTGCCCTTTTCAAAGCATACACTGCAAAAAATGAATTTCGAGAAAGTAAAAAATCCTTGCTTCTGGTAAATTAGTCTTATTTTTTTGTCTAAAAAGAAAAATAATCTTGTCAAGCATGTTTTGCATTAGAAAAGTAATCTCATTTTAAGAAAATATATCTAGCTTTGTGTTAATGAAATATTCCAGATAATACTGAGCTAGATTTTACCAGTAACAAGCTACAGCAATGGTTTCCATAATATTCCAGCAGAGGAACATTTGATATTATTACTATTAAGAGAACTGGTCTTGTCTGGTCTACACACATTATGAATGACCGTGCTGAACAAAAACTGCATGGCTCACATACACATGAAAATTGAAAATACAGTTTAACATGACCCTTGACCCATTTGAAAAATGTATCTACAGACAGTAGATAGCATAGTTCATAGTAGTTTCTGAGGACATTTTCTGATCTTAATACAAACTAGTTTTTTTTTAGAAATTAGACTGTATTCTGAAACACTGAGTGATTCACAATGCAGCAATGCATGTGGTGCACTGCTGCAGCAGGATCCATCAGGCATCATCACTATCATA
Source organism: Macquaria ambigua (assembly GCA_008360985.2). Lineage (NCBI taxonomy): Eukaryota > Metazoa > Chordata > Actinopteri > Centrarchiformes > Percichthyidae > Macquaria > Macquaria ambigua. Next base: position 93,262 of record VMKM01000429.1, on the reverse strand, counting down.
TATGAAAAACGTCCAGTAAACTATGTGGCAGAAAATGACGCGTTAACGCACAGAGTTTGGTCATGATAATTTAACATTTTGTTTACAGTAATACTACACATAAATATTAAGTTCTTTGTTTCACAGTTAATCATCTTGCGCTTGCCAGTAGGTGGCAGAAAATGAGGTGTTAACGCAACAGAAAATGACGCATTAATGTGTAGAGTTTGTTCGTGTTAATTTAAGATTAACGCGATGTTGCTCCATGCTCTACCGTGTAGTATTATGTTGCACTATGCTGTAACATATCGCAACATAGGAGACAGTTATTCCTCTCTGTCTTCAGCCATCTAATCACATACAGTGGTGCTGAAAATGAAACATCTTAAGTTTTAATCATGAGTCTACAGTTCATAGCCGTTGCTGGCATGTCATGGCTGTGAAATGTAAATCTCACACAGCAGAGAAAGCAGTCATTTCCACTGTGTGGTGAGGTTCAGTAGTTGTATGAGCGTACATTGCAAGTGTTCTGCATCAGAGCTGAGGGCAGCAGAGCGCAAAAGTGGCAGGCGAAATGTGAAAAGAAAATGCAGGAGAGCAGGACACCTTTTCTCATTTGTTTTTCATAAGGCGGTATCTCACAGTTTGATGTTGACAGGTATGATCTACTCCGGTGCTCGATATCTATGAGCATGCCATTGCAGTGACCAGTAAGAAATGTTTCTTCAGGTCTGCTACCAACTTACAAAAAAAAAAAAAAGTCTCCATGTCAGCATAACTTGGAAATCAGCAGCCAACATCAGCAACTACGAGTGGCACATTTTACCCTTTGCCACAAATCTGTCTGCTATCTGTGCCCTTCAGCAACACATCATGGACCAGAGAGCGTGTGGTGACTTTTAAGCCATGGTTGAGAAGAGTTTCTGTGAAGACAGCTGCTTGGAGAGCCTGCCGTCATCCATTGGAGCCAAGCAGTTGGTAGACAGATTAAGAGATGAGATGTCCTTGTTACTGCCGTGTTTTAAAGCCACCAGTGGTCTTGCAGTGTGCATAGTGTAGCGAAAAACCTGCCAAAGAGGCCCACGCCAACATAAAGATTTGGCGGTGACAAGATGGCCAGAATAGATGTGTCCCCTACTTAGGCTTGAAATAGATGTGCATGGGAACAGGGTCCATTCCCACTGGGAGAACCTACTGTGTGGCACATCCATAAAGTAATGGAATTTTAATATTATCCCATGGAATTAATTTAATTCTCAGCCATGCCCTTCTCAGAAAAGACAATCCATAAGGACTGGGCCACACTTGTGTTTCTTATCAGTCCCTGAATGATGACAATGTTATTGTTTTATGTTTAAATGAGACCGAAACAATCAATTTGGGTTTCAGGAATGACAAAGTTTAACATTTTCTGCTGCTGCCACCCCAGCTCTTCTATATTCCCTTTGGAATTAGATGCATATTGCAAGATTTGAACTTATTTAACTCCAATTAGTGTAACTGAAACACATTTAAAGGAGTGGGTTGAAAAACACTGAAAGAACCAGCAACATGCTTTTTTATCTTAAAAATTAGCTTGGACAGCCAGTTCTGTGCTTGAGGTTTGTTGAAGCTTTAGTGCAAGGTCCTGGCATGTTTAATAGTCCAGCATAGACCAAGCCGCTGCAATATGCCTCGACTTAAAAGTTAAGATAGATGCAGAGGCATTTCATTAATTAAAGGTCTCCTGTTGAGCTAGGGTACAGTCACAGCCAATACTTTCTGATAAAAGACGTCACGGTTCTTTCAAAACTGTTCAAAAGACTGATTGATAATGAAAACTTAATTTCATAGCCAAAGAAGTCCATAGTATGACCTGACTATTCTAGCACTGGGTGCAAAACAACCCACAGAATCAGTTTGCATGCCTCTCTTCACATGGAAAACATTCATTATTAGCTGGTAATGTAAGGCCATTTTCATTGGCATTTCATAGATTGTTATTTTTATAGTAAATCTGTGTAAAATAATAGTTTTGATTTAACCAAAACACTGACCATTTCAGAAATATCAAAAATTATGATTGAGGGCAAGGCCAAATTTGGCCCACTATTGCAATCTAAAGTGTGGGGCTTGAACAGGGGTGCACAGGGCTCTGAAGGCAGTCAGTACAGGAATAGGAACAGCTGACTTGAATCACAGGTGAGGCAGAGAGATTGGCAGTAGGTCAATGGCAGCATATGTGTCAGGGATTCTGTCTGGTGCAGTGATTCACCTGCATGTCTGCAAGGTGGTTTCTTCTCAGCAAGCAAGTTTTGGAGGATAGTAGAGTATAATTTAAATCAGTGTAAAGCGGTGGATTTAGTCTTTTCAGGGCAAATCTGGTGCAAGTAAAGCCAAAAAATTGTTATCTTTATAAATAAAACATGATAAATGGACTGCACTTACATGGCATTTTATTTTACCTTAACAGATGCAAATCAAACTAAAGGAAATATCAGTAGTAGACGACTGTAGGCGATCAGAAGAGAGCGAATACACAAACAAACTTCGTGGAACCATGTGACCATGGCGGAGCAGGCAGACAAGGCTGAGCATGCAGTGAAAAGACTGCATTTACTTGATTTGTTAGCTGAAATCCAGACAGACAAATTAGACATCAAATCAATATATGTATTGTCTGTGATGAATAACGTTATGTTTGGCCATCATGTTCAGCAGTGTTCAACAGCCTCCTTCTGAGTTGGTTTCATGAGGTTTTTCCATACATTTGTGCCTGTGATCAGTAAAGTCGATATAAATGGATGGTAAAATACTTATACTGTCAATTCCAAGGTGGTGTCTATCATGGGTCAAAACTGAGCAGTGGCTATAATGGATGTACAGTAGGAGGGCTAAACGAATGAATGCATGGACAAAATGACTGTGGCCCTGGTGATAGCTTGGCTCAATCACTGAAAATCATTCGGACTGTGTTGAGGCACTTTACTTTAGAGCGGTGATGGAAAATGCTATCACCTTCTGGAGGTCTTGTTTGACCTCTGTCAGCAATTTCATATTTCTTGTCCTGTCTGTCTGGAAGAAGGCAGAGACTTGTCAGGACCAGGACCTCTACGTTTTATTACATCACCTGTTCTAAGAGTATTGGACTTCACTTGGACTCTACAAATTTGATTTATATGGAACCAGATTACCCGTAACCAATATGACCGCAAGGTAATAAACTAATGAATGATTTCTACTGGTGAGGATTAATACATTTGTGGCTCACCTATGTATTGGGTTTTTTTTCAAACACAATTACTTCGATACTTTGACTGCATTTCTTTGAAATCAAACCAAACCTTAACCTGATCTCTAAGTGTATACCCTAACCATAAAATGCCCAGTTGTTATAGTAAATACCAACAAAATTTCCCAACATTTGAGAAAAATCCTCTCCTCTTCATCCTTGTCAGGACATTTGGTATTAGCACATATGCACACACACACACAGAAAGAAGGCAGCTTTCATGGTTTGAGAGGCGTTGATAATTTGAGTTGAAATGAGCTTGTCTTCATTAATGACAGTCACTGCTAAACCGTTTATCTTCATATACCCAGGTTACTGTGCTAAAATGACTCCCTCTATGCAATTCCTACTAATAGCTCTCTTTAATGTCAAAGAGAGAGCACAGCCTCGGAGGAGAGTGCTTTCGTTCTGTCTTTGATACATTTAAAATATACACGATGCATGCATGTGAAGAAACGTTGTCAAAAAGGTAACACTGAAACACAGCAAAGCCACAGACTTGTTTCTCTCCAGGTCCTGGAGGTCCCTGCAACCCATATGAGGTGATGACAGGTGTGAGCTAATTTGTGTAATTCAGTCAGCTTGAATGTGAATCAAAGCAGAAAATGATAGAAATAATGAGAACAAAGTGAGCTCAGCATGGTCATGCATGGGGACGTGTGCTGTGCTAAGCAAGAAACACAGCGTATAATCTTAAACAGTTTCTGATTAGGAGATTGCACACAGGCAATTCTAGCACCAAGAAATACTGCGTGTTATGACATTACAGATGCAAGGAGTTCAGTGTGTTAGGATATGCAGCTTTTCATCCTTACTTTCATTCGTGTGCATTATCCATTAAGAAAAAAGATAGTAAATGCATAAATAATGAGTCATATTGCCTTTACAACTGCATTAACGTACTGTATTGTACAGCTAGAGTGGTGATAGAGGATGTGATGTGTAAAATATGAAATAGACAGACAACTACTTAGTGCAGAGGCCTTTAATCTCTGTGGCACGGAGAATATTAACAGGTGTGGACAACACGCTCAACAATGGACCTCCAGCAAAAGAGCCTAATACTGCAAAAGCAAGACCCTTAAACACTTCAGTACACAGCTGGGCAGATAACTACTGTAACAATGCCGTTGATTCAGGATGTTTCAAAGTGTCCACAAAACTGTGTAGCGTTAAACATGATTGCTCAGGTAGTGCTCAAATAAACATGATTTTAAGGCATCGAACACAAATTTGGCTTAACATGGAGTCTACACAGCTGACATTTTTTTGGCTAAAGCTCAAGGCAGCATCAAATTTCATGTCCCTTCAAATAGACAGGAAAACGATAATAAACTGGATATGCAAGGATGTTTTCAGTCATGTACTGTATGAAAACAATAGAACAAGTGTACTACAAAAACATATACAATGATTACATGGAAATATATACAGCGTACATGAGAAACCTGTTTCCAAAATAAAAATCCAAAGAGACTCAGCTCTTACATATGTTTATACAGTAGATACTACCTCTAATGGGAGGCTTAATACTCTCTTTGGGCCCGAGTTTTGAATCTTGTCTTTCAGAAAGAGGGGTTTTGTTTGTTGATGCTGCTTTTGTGCTGTGTTGTACATGTTGGATTTGTCAGTGTGCAGTCTGGGGACAAGGACATTGTATTTGTGTTATAGTAGTGGATTTTGAAATTCTTTATGTAGCTTGTAAGAGGGCAAATGCAGGGGCATCCACGAGGCTGATGTCCCAGTGGTGGCCGCAAGTTATTTATGGGGGTTTGGTTCTGAATGGGTATTGTATAGTGTGCATTAAATAAAATAGCACTTGAGGTTTGCATTGTGTTTAAGTGCAATCATAGGCATTTTCTTGAATATGCTATGGGTAACTGTAGTCACAGGCATTGGACTTGGGGGACAAAGGGGACTGAGAATACAGGGCCCTCATGTGAGGAGGGCCCACAAAGATACTACAATGAATAGCCATGGATGTGTGGAGTGGCCCACTGAGAATGCCTATGTACAGGGTCCAGAATTTTGTGCTACACTTCTAACTGTAGTACAGTACTGTACATGCTAATGTTTCAGTAAAATACACTTTATATAACTGGCTGTGTAGCCATAATATAAAGTGCATATGGGATGATCATTGGGAGGTTTAAAGGATGATTGTGTTAACACTCTGTGTATGAAGTGCTTTGATTGCACTCTTTCTGTATATATACTGTATGTATAAAACCATCTTGCATATCATGTGTCTTTATAATGTATTTCCTTTAATGTCAAGTGGAAATTTATTCCAGTTAAATTATGTTTTAGGAATAGATGTAAGGCATTATGCTGACTCTGCCTTAAGATCTTTTAATTTTTAAGGGCGAAGGCCCAGACCCTGTATACCCGTGGCACTTCTATGTATTTGTATAAATCATCCTGCTGGGTCAGACTGAAACACAGCTTGCTGTTCAAACAAGTAAACTCATGATGTTCTTGGGTGGGTCTGAGTAGCCCAAGTCTCGTAACAAATCCAGTAAAATCTGTATTTTGTCATTAGTCAACAGTCTTTTTATTGTAGCACAGATAAGAAGGCTTCAGCTGTTTGTCTCTGGTGAGTTCCAGGTTACATTCTCAATGAAGTTCTAGTTCAGTGGTTCTAAATTCTGGTTCTCAAGGGGACTAGAGCACTTCGATTTTTCATTCTGGTCATCAAATCAGGACGTGAGTTACATTTGGGACACAAGGTGAACGGAAGTGACTACAATACCCAACAGGGCTGAAGACCAGCAGTACTCTGATCCCTAAGGGTCAGGACTGTGAGGAGCCAGTGTGTGGGGAAGTTGGAGGATCGAATGGAGTTTTTTAAAACTCATTTCCATAATTTTCTTTATACTTAAAATGTATCCAGACAGGTATTCAATTACACATTAGAACTCACTTTGAACCTTTTAAACATCTGGTTAACTTTTGCAAACTGGCAGCAAGTTTCCAGATAACAGAAACACAACTTCAGTCAAGCTACAGTCCGAAAACACACTGGTGCCCTCTGACATGCTCCAAGACAGCCACCCCATAATAGAAGCAATTTTTTGAGACTTGCTTCCTCGCTTGGCACATCCTAGTTATTGGACCATGACTTCTGCTCTTGTCAGGTGATAGCACACCCTCTCTTGTGCTCTGGTAGCTGTCACGATTAGGAGGAAGAGAAACTCATTGTAGAAGTGGAAAAAAAAACAAGCCTCTGCAACCAACACTATCGGATATTAAAGAAAACATTGCTTGGTGAGCCATAGCTGGAGAGGCTCTACAGGTGAGCAAACAAGTCATATAACACAAACAAGACTCCTGAATCCATGGCAGCACTCCGCATTTACTTTATATGATACATATGTTGTGGACCTGCTGATGTGCCATGTTTGTGGCGGTGCATACTGGTGCAGAGTGCATCACAAGACACGCTGCTGCAGTGTGGCCACAGTGTGTTTTCTGCTTAACTGTCATGGACCTGCATGAAGATTTCAAATAACAGTGCAATCTTATTTTGAAATAAAGGCAAAATGAGTAGAGCGGTGAGAAAATAGCGTAGAAGCTCTGGTCTAAATTCCTGAGCAGCACCATCAAGTTCAATACCAGCTCCTGTGAAAAGAGATGACGAAGACGTGAAATGCTCGGAGACTTCAGAGGAAAAACAGACGCAATCCATTGCCCATGCGAGGATTTCATTCAGCAACAGAAGTTGATAAATATTCAGTAATGGATAACAGAAAGAAAGCCATTGTAAAATCATTGTAGGGAGATTATAACCAGCTACTAAAGAAACAGTACTAGTTTTTTTGATAGCGAATAGCACCACGCTGTATGTAACACACGCAGTAGAGCAGCTTTTATTGATTTCAAAGGAAATCATTCTTTTATTGGATGATCGCAATGTCTAACACCTGCTGTCTGTAATATAGCCAGGGGGTTAAGGTTTGGGACCACCCTGCAAGACACACTGGACAGGAGCATCCATCAAATCTTATAAATTATTCACAGTTTCAACTTGATCATAGCGTCCACACAGCAACAGAATGCCCTGAGGACAAATCAGTCCTTGTTTTCTTCCCACTGGGTTTGGATCTTGTCAGTCACTTTGTATGGAAATGCAGATGCTTAAGCAGCAAACCTGAAAATAAGCAATTAGCAGCATCAACCACCTCACTCTCTCAACCACTCAGTTTTCTCGAAGGGATTCTCGCTATTGATGCTGAAATTGTCCTTGGTGGTGTTCCTTGTCTGTCATCCCCAGGGAGTCTCCGTTTCTTTCCCTGCGCCCTCTCTGCTGCTTTTCTCAAAATGTCTCCTCCTCTTGCACACTTTTCCATTTTTCTCTTCGCTCCCACTCCTTTTTCTTTTTCCCTGTTTTCCTTCTCTTTCTCTTCGTTTTCATCTCTTGCGTTTGCATTTGAAGGTGTAGCCATTTGTTCTGCAGTCAGTGCACATCCCTCCATTACCTTGTCAGTACCAGCAGACAAGCACCTGCCTACAGATGAAGGAAAGAGAGACGGTGAAAGGGGAAAGGAAGGCAGGAGTTCAACAGCTGTGGATTATAGATATGGGTCAGGAAGGGGACATTACAAGATGCAAGAAGATGAGCAGCATTAGCTGTGCGTATGCTTTTTCCCCTATAGGCTGTCTAGGCTACTAATTGGACTTGGTGGAAAAAAGTGGTATTTCTAATAGCTGGAGGCTAAGTACGTCAGGGTGTCAGTCTCTCTTCAATTAAGTGTGCCTCTCTATTGTCAACAAGGACATAAATTGAAATCCCCCCCCCCAAAAAAAAACAAAAAACAAAAAAACAAAAACAAAAACTGATGAAGGCCTAGTGTTTGTGATTGAAGATTTTCTAATCATACATAAATAATATCACTTAAAGCCAGGGTTGGGATTAATTTGTGTATAAGGCAAAATTTGAAATGTAAATTGAAACCACCATTCTTTTCAATGTATTTCCTAATGTGCTGTAGGCTATAACACACCAAATACACTACCAACGCATACTTCACAAGTTAGGCTAGTTACTGTGTTTGCCCACCCCTGCTTTTCAGCCTCACCATCAGATCTAACCCTGATAGTAAAGGAATCAAATCTGACTCCAATAAACACAATACATCCTTATATGCAGATGATCTCTTATTATACATGACAGGCCCACTGAACTTGCTCTGACCACTATTAGAGTGTCCGACAGATTAAAGTGCATCCTCAGTTGAGATTTATATGTGACCTAGGGTAACTAGTAATTCTAGGATTCCAATTTAACCATATTTAACCATAGTAAAAACAAGACCCTTCCATTTAATATTCAATATAAACAAATCAGTCACATTTCTTTCCCTCAGTCCCCTGATGGTTAAAAGCATTTGGTCATTCTGGAAATTGGCTGGCTGGAAATTAATTTAGTGAGGTATTCCTAGTAACATTCGAATGGTGGAGCAAACAAAATGGAATGGATTTTTTTTGTCAGAATTCTTCCATATTTTTCAGTACATTCCCTTTAATTTCCCAACTCTTTTTCAGAGAATTAAATTGAGCAATGACCACCTTCTGATAGAATCAAAATCTCAAAGTTGACTTGTTGTTTGGTTAAGCCCCTCCTGTGCCAAATGTAGTTAAAGTTTTTCCAGTTTCAGAGGGGTACCTTACAACTAATTTCAGAACAATACAGATTTGGCTTCCTTCGGAGGATAGTTAAATCAGATTGTTCTCTGATTTCTAATATGATCTGATTAGTTCTAATTAATCCCTTAATCCTAAATATTTTTTTTCTTAGGCTTTTCTTTTTTTGTCTTTTTTCTTTCTGCATGCATTTTTTCTTTGAATGATACTGAAGTATTTAAAGCCATTATTTACAATAAGTTATCATAATAATCAAGTCTAAACAAGTCTAGTTTTGCCAGACTGCGAGTGCAGCCCATTAGTAAGGTACACTGAGTGACCAAAACAAGTAAAGCCTGCAGTTCTGACACATGCTGTGAATACTCTGCAATCAGTTACCTGATTCAGTCTCGCTGCTGTGCAGTCAACTGAATGTGCTGCTCTTTCCAGCTGAACGCAGGTGTCAACCCAGAGACTCACAGCCACAGTAAGCAGAAGGACTACAGATTCACACAGCAGTACTGTGACTTTATTGGAAAGAAGCTATCATGCCCAAGAAGTTGCATTTTTAGCCAGTCCCTTTTGTGAAATGAAGTTGTTAAAGGGATGTTAAAAGTTGCCACATCTAGTGACACAGTTGCCTAGTTGTCAACACTGGTTTAAAGTGTGCCCCACTGTGTCCCCTTGAAGCTATTGTGTGCTAATCAGACCTCACTGTGTGTTTTTTGGGTTTGATTTTCTGACAGTTAAGCTTGTGAATGTAGCGCCTTTTAGCAACCAGCTGTCATATCTTAGATGTTTGGGGCTTCTCAACAGCACATGAATGCACCATAAGTTAACTGTCAACTGCATTACCAAGAAAAGCCAGACTTTAGTGAATTGTAACCATTTCCCCTTGTTAAATACAGTAATAAAAATTCAGACTGAGCGTGAAGAGTTTGTATTGAATTTATTAATTGTACCTTGGGAATTTTGTATTCAAATTTGGGAACATCCCTAGTATACAGTGACTCCAAAGCTGGTTTCAGTCCAAAAATAAGGCCACCTACCTGAATTACTGATGCACTTTGCAAGAGACTTTAAATGACAGAAATGATAATACTACTTCTGTGCTTTGTCACATTTCATTCTTCTTTCAGGAAGGGTGTCAAAGTACAAATATTTTGTGTAAAAGCTTACAAAAATATGTACAATCTATCCCTGTGTGGAGCTTAATATGTCACTCTGTTACTGTACATATGCATTACTGTACATCCATTCATCCTTTTATTAAATTTTTCTTTCATTTTTCCTCACTGCTTTCCCCCGTCTTTTAATTCATCCACCCCCTTTCTTCCTTTCCTTCTCCTTCTTCTCTCCACTTTCATCCCTCTCAATTGTTTCCTTCCTTTTACTATTTTGCTCTTTCCTACCATTAGCACTCACATTCACTCTCATTTCTTTCCCCAAACCTCACTGTCTGTTTTCCCCTCATACTGTGGTTCCAATCTGAGTGGGAGATACTTAACCTTTGACCTGCTCAATAGTCCTCACTAGCAGCCAGTTGCTACGCTGCTCTGTAGAACAATGCATGGTAAATGCACCTTTTTAACTGGTGATTGTAAGAATCCAACCAAAAATGGACTATTAAAATAATGACACCCGATAGTGGGGAATTATTGGACATCACCACTTCACAGTACCTGTCAATGAGGTGACATACTCGTCTTTGTACTCAGTCTGTTGCATAATTTTGCAGTATTGTCAGTCAAGAGCAGACTGACAGCTGTGTTCTGCAGAGGGAGCTATGGGACTTTACCACTTCAACACCAGAAAATCAGTACAGCTACAAAATAATCCATTACTCTAATACTTCATCAAACAGAGGGCAAGATATGAACAAAAGAAAATGACACTGAAAATAACTTATTTAAATGTTGTAAATTATGGCTGTGTCTTCCAAAATAGCACTATACAGCAGGGAAGTGTTGGGCTTCACCAATTCACTGGATAAAAGAGAGCCATTATAGGTTAAAAGTATTAAATAGCAGGAAGCTATTAAATGTTCACTGTGTTAGAACATTTTCAGCATGCACATGGAGTTCAGGGGAAGCCAACCTCCGACATAACTGCTTTTTCCTCTTTTGTCTCTCAATATAAAAAACCCTTTGACAAAGCAAATTGCTGTATTGTAAGATAAGAACCTTGAAACAGGCTGAAATTATCTTTGAATCATTATGACTGATGACTGATGACACTTGCTGTTACCACGGTAACCACAGGTAAATTAAAAAGTATGGTCATTACTTTGTGCAGTCTAAGTAGTGCATACTATAGTTTCCCTGAGCAATGCACATGGTAAAACATGCAAAAGCTCATAATGTGGAAATGCCTTTTCTGATGACAAACTGAATAACAACAACCATGTAAAGTAAAGCATTTAACTACACTACATGTAAAAAAAATTGTCCTAGATGGTATGACCTTGAGAGGTCTAACACGCTGAAAAGAACAAATGGATATATTGGAGTCACAGTATGTGCTCTGAACCATGACACATGTGAGGAAAAGAAAAATGAATTATGTGACACAGTCATGTAATAACCAGGAGAGAAAACAAAGAGATAAAAATGAAATCAAATGCCTGCTGACATCTCCAAGACACAGGAGTTGCAGGTCGAAATTAGAATTGTATGTTAGGTGACATGAGCTGCTGCAGAAATGTGTGTGTAATATGAATTTCCTCAATGAGTGTATTTTATTTCCAACCCAAGAATAGATTCATCACATCAGATTTTGTGACAAATTGTCAAAACAGATGCCAGTAAATCTCCTCATTTATTTCAGTTTTATAAATTGTCCAAATTTGAATCACTTGCCATACTAACAAGTGATGAATCTGACAGACAGCTGACCACAGTGGTCTCTTTTATCTGTGTAAAGGTGATTGAGTGAAGGGTGAGGAGGCAGGGATTGGTGACAACAGTGTCCTGAAAAAGTGACATAAAAATAAAAGTGTCGCAGGGAAATATGCTGAAAAGAAAAATAGATTTTTAAACTACCAAGAAAAGAATAATGAACATAACATTTCATGATGGGCTTTTATATATATATATATTTTTTTCTTTATGATCATTTATTTCACAATGTTTTATTGAACATAGGTAATTTTGGAGTACTGTAAAGGGGAGAAATTGTATGGAAGGATTGACAGGAAGATGGATGGATAATCAGATTAACAGAATGTCTGGATGGTTGGATAATCTGAGATTCTGGAGATTTGTTTGTTGACAAATCTCATTTTGGCCTCTCTCACACACCATCATTTAGGTTAATAGAGCCTGAAATAGTCCACTCAACCAACCATTCAGTCTGCTGATCACATTTATTGATCACTTTACATTCTTCTAGTTCAATTCAGCCACTTTCTTTGGTCTTGACAGCATGGACATTAGGGCTTTTGTGTATTGGCTGGGGCATGGCCGATCATTTAAAGGTTCAATATGTATTATAAACAACACACAAACAACATGAAATCACTGCTTTCACTTAAATGCTACAGAACATATTTTTATTTATTTCATAATTTGTTCTTGTCATTGAGATTTATTTTTTTTCATAATTTTTTGAAAAGGAGGAAATCAAAATCTTGAATCTTAAAGCTAGCTCCAACTAAAATATACTCAGAATCTCAACCCAACAGCTCATCATACTGGAAACCATACAAGGTACTGTGTATTAAAAGATAGATTTCACCAATATTTTGGTGTAATTGTGGAGGTGTTAATCCTACAGGATTACCCTGAAAGCAGACAAAATGGATAAGATAGATACAATGGATTTCCTAAAATGCATCATGCTTGTTCAGATCAAACCAACGGCTGTTATGAATTGCATCTAAATAAATGCCTGACAAAATAAATCAATCACATTAGATTATACAGAGAAACAAACAGAAATCATGTAAGAAAGAATACACTGATGTAAGAAATCAGAAGATGGTGTCTTAACCTCTGCTAAGAGGCAATATCTGTCGTTTTGTTGACCAGCACTGAGGTGCCTGTGTCTGGACCACTGCACACTGCTGCTGGTATTGGGGCTTGAAATGGGCTACAGGTACAACCAATCACACTAACTGATTGAATTAACTTGTGATTTTGCCAAGTAATTAGATAGATTTCTGTTCACACAGATTGATTAACTAATCTGATGGTGACAGAATAGAGGGTTCAAGTCAAATGTGAATCCAGTGTACTTCAGTCCACCTAAAGAAATAAAAGGACTTGAGGCATTTAAGACAGGACTTGTAATCTTAAGGTAAACAGATGTAACAGACATTGTGACTGGAGGGTTGAAAGTGTAAATCCTGGATGTATCTCAAACACTTTTGCTCTGAGAGATTATACACAATGTATAAATGTGCATGTATGGAAAGCACACCACATATACTGTATGTACATATATGTAATGTAGTATGGTCCTGTATTACTACTAAAATTGTCAATGTAAAAACTGTCAAACTTGTACATCACAAAATTTGCTGCCAGCTCTTTGCTATTAGGACTGCCGCCTTGGCTGAAACTGACAGATTGCTGAAGAGAGCTGTCATAGAAAACAATTGTGTCTTTCCAGGTTTCCTCTACAGTGGTTTCATGAGAGAAAACAGGTGGAATAGAGATGCAGACCTCTGTGAACCAAACAGTGATCACACACTGCTACCCACTACCACGCGGTGGTGGGTGGTCTGGCTGGGTTGGGCTGGGAACTTGTTTTCTACAACTGATCTAGCAAATGCATCCAACCATATATGCCCCTGTGTGAAAATAAAGGAAACCTGATAGCATTGATCACACATGGAGGTCTCTTCAGATTGTCTAGGGTTTCTGTTGCTGCCGCTGCTGCTGAGCATGATCAGAACCTCCACGCTGTCTTTGCAGAAAGAGACTATGTTATGCTCAGTGACAATAACTGTCACTCCATGAAGCCCAGGCTTAATACTTTGGGTGAAGCATTTGCTCAAGTATATGTTATTTTTTGTCAATAAAAATGGCTTTGTGCTCGAATTATATTTCTGTTACCCTTAACTTTAACTTTCAGTTTCAAGGATTGAGCATTTTTAAAATATAACTTGTTTAAAAAAAACTTTGACAACCACTGAAATAGATAGAAGAGGGTGGTTTGCGCAACCACAAAGTTGCATGGGAAGGAAGGCATGGAAACAAGAACTGTACATTTGGCTGAAAAGCCCCTCATTACACCAGAGTCCCAGCAGTTTATCCAGCAGTGGGAGTAAAGAGCTGTCAGTCACTGACTGATTGGATCATGCTTCTGTTCATGGGTAAGACAGTGATGGAATAATTCCCCAATCTTAAAACATCTGCCTGGAATATGCCGCCATCTTTTTATGCACGGTACTAATGTCAATTTCACTGTTGTCTGGCAGGGTAGAAAATAAAGGGGCCATGTTCCAAGCCCTTTTCCTTATTCACTTTCCAAGCTATCACAGCATATTTTTTGTGTTGTTTTTCAAGATGACATAAAAATGTCGCATTGTTTCTGCATGAACAAAGACATGACAGAAAAGTACAGAATATACATGAGCATGTTGAGCAAAGTTTGCAACTCATGCAGGACCTAAAAATATACACAACCAGACTTTGACCTTGATTTCACAATGACATTGGCATGCCCAATACACCCGAATACATCTGCCTGCAGGTGTAGGTGAGATGAGGGTGAGCAGTGCCTACTTCCTTTACGTTAACAATACTCAGAACCCTTAAAAAAAAACAAGGGTGAAGACATATGGATAACAGTATAAAATGTTAAGGGCATGAAATAAGAGTCCTGCAGCCATACTCGCTTATCTATGTGAAAGCAATCTAATGCTCTGTGGACCTTGGGGATCAGGGTATTTGTCCCTTGTGCACCAGCCACAGTATTACAGCTCTCTCTGCTTTCTCATGCTGCCATGCTGACTGAATATGATTTGGCAGCACCACAGAGCCTGACCTGTAGCAGCTTGTAGGTCAGCAAAGGCATAGTGATGCTGTGCAGTACACAACACCCCATCATTGAGAATGTGCAAGGGCATGCGTGTTTCTGATAGAACCAATCATTTTGAAGTTTCAGCTCAACAAATCTGTAAGTAGCAACATAAAGATATAGTGGAAGGTTGTTGTGCTCATGTGGACTATAAAGTCTCAATTCCTGCTTTAAGAGCTCTTCCAAACTCTGTTGCCTATCATGTGGTGCCTCGTAAGGGGCTGAACTGCACAGGATGGAGAGCAACAACCTGCTAGATCACAGCCCGAGTAGGACTTTTTGCCTGTGTGTAGTTAACAGTTATCAGTACAGACGTGGACGCAGAGAGCTGTGGACTTCCATGCGACACGCACGTACTTCTATACATACGATAATGACGCAGATGATGAAATTTACGCCACGCTGACTAACACAGACCCTCGTGGCCCACACAGATGTGGAAACCATGAACTGGCCTTTACTCTTCAAAGCACTAAAAATGGTGCAGACCTCTGTCAAGGCCTAATCTCTCCAGTTAGCCATTAACACTGTACACATGTAGCACATGACAAAATGGTTATACAAAGTAGGTTATGGTGTGGCTAGATTATAGTTCTAGAGGAAAAGCCATAGGGTCACTGATATTAATAGTCAATTTTCATTTTTTCCCCTCAATTTCGCTTATATAGCCCAATATCACAAATCACAAATTTGCCTCAAGGGCATAAATGCACACCACACATTTTGTGTTTTATTACTAAGACATCTGAGGTTGTCCTGACTGTGGTGCTAGAGAAAAGGTCATGAAAATACCACATTTCATCCAAATACAGCAATTTTTGAAAAGACAAAACACATTCAAATGACCAAAGGCTGCTCTTTGGCAGTAGTTTCAAATCAAAGAAACCTCAAAGTTCAGCTACTAAATACTGAAAAACTAAATATATGACTGACTATTTTTGCTCTTAGTTGCTGTCTCTTTTTCACACTCTCTTTCATCATTATCTTCCCCACAGTTTGGTCTAAAAGCTGGATAACACAGCAATTTTCAGAGAAACCTTTTTTTCCAGTGACAACGCAGAGCTGTGGCTAAAGCCTTGAATTACTTCACTCCTCTGCCTCTGGACTCCCAAGGCTTTGTACTAGTGATATATGGCCTGACATCAGGTCAAAACAAGAAACACTACCTGTCAATTTCTTATTGTCTATACACAGTGGACACCTTTAGCCTTGGGCTAAAGGAAGGAAACTGCTCAAGTCAACACTCTAAAAGATTTGTTCAAATGATGATGTTGTCCCTAAACTCACTCACACTTAGATGCATGGACATTATAACATGAGCACTTGACAGTACTGCAATCCAACACAATATATCATTGAAATAAATTCTAACTGTGTGACGCTTATAATGTTCAATTACTGTCAAGATTGTGCCAGAAAAGTTTTTTTTTACTTTGATGCTCTAGTTTGAAATACTTGAAATGATTTTGCGTAAGAGTTGCTGGTAAGAATTGGATATTAACCTTTACTCTGCTTGTCTGGCATCACTGCCAAAAATAAAAATAAAACTATATATTTCTGGTGAGTTAGATATGTCTTCTGGTTGAACAATGTATAATGAAAGCAAATGAAGCAAAATATATTACAAAAAGGGATTTGTAAGGTTTTTGGACAGGTTTAAAGGTGGTGGTATGCAAAGCAGGGTAAAAAAGCCGGCTAGAAGTGAGAGGCAAGAAGCGATGAAATGTACAAACAGGGATGATGGGGAAACAGAACACACTTTCAAATTCAAACACTGCTTACTTTCTCACCCGCACATATACCGTACCCGGCCAATCCCTGTGTGAAGTGGGCGTGAATGTCGGATTGTCAGCAGCCCCTGCTATTCTGACGTCGGAAAGGTGTGGGGAGGCGGTTGTAGATGCTGTTCAACCATCCGATAAGCACTTCGGTTGGGACATACTGACGCTTTAAGGGTGTGCCTTAACCAATTCAAGTGATGAAAACATCAGAAGATGTGTGCAACGTGCACTGTCTGAGCAGCCTGGTTCAAGAAGGCAGTGGATGCCACAAAATGTGGACAGTCTTCACATGAAAATGGCACTGCACCTCTGGATTGCCAGTGACACCCCCCATTGTGCTTCCCCTCCTCCTCTACTCTAACGAGTCATCAAAATATGAAACAGCAGCAGGCAAACAAAAAACCCTCACTGTGCTTTAGGAAAATTGCACTTAATTGGCACAAACTGCAGCTGCACTTGGAGAGAGCCAAGTTTGGGTCCATTTAGGAATGGTAATAAAAGAGGCAAAAGCATTCATCATATTTGACTCAATTAAAGTGCATCATAATCACATAATTAAGTGAAATTTAACTCAGAAATGATGAGCTGGGCATACCTGTAGTTGCAGAAACTCTGTTTCAGGATATAGAACTGACTAATAAAACTGCAAGGTTACTTGAATGACCTGGACTAGGACAAAAGCCTTTGGTCCACTGCTTCTTGCTTGGGCTATGGAGATGTGCAGGACACCACTGTTGGGCCATTAGTGCACCCAGCCAGTTCAGCACCTCAGTGACTGCCTATTCCCATCCAAACTAAAGCAAGGTGAAGTGCTTCCTATCTAGAGTAATTATTCTGCCATGCACGAACCTGCTCTTGCTTGTTCTCAAAGCAACAGCAGCAGCAGAGGAGAGTGGAGGAAGACTCGTATGGAGCAAAGTATAAATGTGGCTTTATGAGTATGGACGAACGGTCAAACAATCTAACCTCCAGTGGTTCACCTCCCCCGGCGTAAAGTTGAAGTTTTGGCATCCATAATCTCAGTGACTCTTACTGCTTTTTATTAATCATCCACGCACTGGTATCAACAACAGCTGATTGATTATGTTTGACAATGAACTTTGTCTGACATACTGTAAGTTACGGCACTATGCTATTCTCCTTATAATCAGATAATAGATAGATAAACCTCCCTCTTGTCATGGCTCTTGTTCAAATGTC
Organism: Macquaria ambigua; assembly: GCA_008360985.2. Lineage (NCBI taxonomy): Eukaryota > Metazoa > Chordata > Actinopteri > Centrarchiformes > Percichthyidae > Macquaria > Macquaria ambigua. The sequence goes on along the minus strand of VMKM01000429.1, from coordinate 75,385 downwards.
AAAGTGTCTCACCATGTCAGCCTCCCCGCTGCAGCATTAGCCTGTCAGATGCCACGCCAACCTCTGTGAAGTCACATCAACCTGTTTCCCTTCATTCGCTTCATGTTCCATGTCCCTTATGGCAATTGTCTTTAACTCTGGCTTCAGATACTTTTCCTTAAAGGGAAACCTAGGGCCTATTTTTACAAATTGGGGGGCAAAATGACTAATACTTACCAAAAGTTTTGGAATTGGTACAGTAGATGCCTCTGCCGGCATCCGCGAACGGGCTGCAATGGCTGCAATAACTTTAACGTAATCCTTGCGGGCAACTGCGCCCGTGAAAAGTACGTCCACTAAAAGGGCTTGTTTTTGCCAATAACAGGCTCAGACTGTTATTCAAAGTGTCTGACAACATTATGGAAAGGATCCCTACAGAGACAGACCGTTTTGTTAAAGAGTAAAATAATTTTTGTTTAACCAGAAACAGAAAGTCTCGCTCAAAGTCTTGCGAGAGGTTGGTTGAGTTGTTGCAGGAAGATGAAAGGATCTTACTCTTTAACAAAACGATCTGTCTCTTCAAAATGTTTAATCTTCGAATAACAATCTGTGCCTGTCACTGGCAAAAAGAAGCACTTTTAGTGCATGTATTTTTTACGGGCGCAATTGCCTGCAAGGATTATGCCCAGGTTTAAAAATACCGGGGTTTCCCTTTAAGTAGATTGATTCTTCTCAGTCTAACAAGATATTCTGTTGTTTACTTGTGTAGTTGGTTTAAAAATTGCCCTGGATAAGGAAGTTAAGCTGACTTAAATTATACAAAATCTTTAGATGTTTTTGGTTTTCCCAAACGCAGTTGGTGTAATGGAGAAAAGCTTAGCTCATTAAGAAGGGTGCTTTCCATCTCCATGTCCCCCTTCCCTTCTCCTGTCCCAGGCGTTGCCCCTGTCCTTCTCTCCAGTTTGGCTCACCTCTCTGTCTTCATCTTCTTCACTTTTCTCTCCTTCTCATCACTTGTTATTTCATCTCCTCTCTTTACTCTTTGACTCTCCTCCATTCCCTCCTCTTATCAGATATTTACTACGGGTAGATATCTTTCTCTCTCAGGTTGGAATCAGTGTTTTCTCTCTTCTTAATTTATTCCCTGCTTATGTTTTATTTAGTCAGTTATTCAGGGATCTGGTAAATATTTGCACAGAGAGGCCTGTCGGTAATCAGCCAGTTGGCGTATCATCACTGTGTCAACTGGAGCAGGCCTGTGTGTGTGTGTGTGTGTGTGTCTGTGTGTGTGTGTACGTATGGGAAACTGTGAGAGATTGCATTTTAATGTGTGTAAGAGAGGACTTGTGTGTGTGTATGTGTGTGTGTGGGTTTATTGCAGGGGCTTTGGCTGAGGGTCAGGGATGAATTCAAGGTTCCAGAGGGAAAGAGAGAGACATTCAGCAGTCGCAGCAGACTGGTATTGATTTGATGTTTTATAGAGCCTTCCAGATAGAAAACAAACTGTGTGAGGAAAAAAAAACAATTGGAGCAAACAAATACCCTCACTTCTAATAAGAACAATGTTTTTGGCTGACCGCAGTTACAGAGAGTTAAAGAGGGAGAGAAAGCCTGGGGGGAAAAAATCAGAAAGGGGATAGAGAACAAGGATTAAGAAATGGCATGATTCAATAAACTCTGTACGGTATGTTACAGCATCTCAAATCTGTTTTGGAAATATCCTCATAATGGTCACAGCTTGATGCACAAGCATTTTTAACTGTTACATAACAATATAATTGATGTTCTGAGGAAATCTGTCTTTCTAAATGTCCCATTTTAACATGCTTTTGTTTTACAGTGACATAATAGGACAGTGACAATATGACTGTAAATAGTACAGTGCATCACAAATTAATTTGTTAATGGAAAGAGGTATCTGAATTATTTATAATCCGACATCCTTTTTAGTTTTCTAGTCTTAATATATTTTGTTACTTATTATTCTATTACTTATTCAAATGTATATTTTCAGAAGCCATCATAATGAACTCCAGCATGTGGGTTTAGATGCTTAAGATGGACAACCTGTGTGTGTGTGTGTGTGTGTGTGTGTGTGCAGGATTGCTTCATCAGCCCAGTTATTGTATTCTATCTATGCACATCCTGACTGTGTATTATTATATAGCATGAATTCTAGAGGATATACAATGCAAATAAACCTGCTTTTACATATTTTATGATTACATTTTACGTCTAGGTATAGGAAATATTTATCATAATATTAATGATGAAGGAACACTTTTACCAGAGCTCCAAAACTGTGAAAAATTGCACCAAAGTCATTAAAGCAGAGGTAGTGAAGGATAAAAGAAGACCAGTGTTAGATAAATGTCTCCAAAGTCAATGTCAACACTGGCTGCAACCTTCATATTTCCTCCATCAACATGCTACAGAGTGGCCCTGTACTGGCCCCAAACAACAACCCCCAACAATTATTCAAGCACAGTGTTGGAGCAGCATGTAGAACAACTGGAAGTGGAGCTTCAACAATGACTACAGCAGCGCACATTTGCTAGGTAGGCTATAGATTAAATATTTAAACAGCATAATGGTTATGGATGAATACTGTTTCTGAACAACTGACTGGATAGATTAGGTGTTTGTGTGTTTGTAAGAGTGAATGATGATGTGAGTCCAAGAGAAATATCGCAAAAAAGGTTTTCACGGCTGGCTGAGATGGAAGACTTGAGGTATCAATAAAGAGAGGATTCAATAAAGGCTGAGTTTTTGGAATAAACAATGACATTGCAATACCTACTTTGGTTTCTTCGCCACCACTCAGACAGAAAGCTCCAAAAAAATAAGAAACAAAAATGCCTGGTTGGAGATGGGCCAAAGCCACCCTTTTTTTCATCCCTATAGCAGCTGATCAGAGTGCTACTGGTTCTGTAATATATCCTGTAATACTGGTTATGTAACATTGCCACATCCACTTGGGTATATTTGCATAACAGTAGCTGATGAAAACATACACTGATTAATATTTTATTTTGCCAAAGTTTACAAAATCAGCATAAAACTTTGGATTTGAAAGGAAATGTTGTGCTGCTGTTGTTTCAAATGGGACGTTCTGATGCTGCTTCGCTCTTGCAAGCTAAAAACATTGCTAAAATATAGCTGCCCAACCAGCCTGCAGGCAAAATGTGTCTTTTTGTCCTTTACAGAGACAACCCCACAGGTTTGAATCTACTCATCCTGAATGGAGTATGTACAATGCATGAGTGCCTAAAGCCTATAAAGTGTCATTAGAGGATAAAGCCTGTGTAAGATATTATGGTGCTTTCAGAATTCATGTTTTGTGTGTATAATGACATATGGTTTCATAGAAAAGATATTCATTACAGGCAGACAAAGCGTGGAGTTAATATTTACCTTGTGCTTTGTCTGTACATGTGCTGGCATGTGTACAAGGCTATAACGGGGGCTATAAGCCTGAATATCTCTCAAAGTACATATTTTCACAGACTTAAGTAGAATTATCCTTGTCAAGGTCTTGTCTTTCGCTATCAGTCCCTCACTTCTCACTCTGCTTGCCCCTCTCTCCCACCCTCCTCGTTTTCCATCTCACTCTCTTTTTCCCCTTTGTGTCTAATCAGAGTTATTCAATACAATGGGGCTGAGACCTTGAATCAGTACACTGAAAGCTGAGGGCTGGAGTGACCATGCTTTGAGAGTGTACTGTATAGTGTGTGTGTGTGTACGGTACACTTGGAGATAATGTGAGGAGTAATGAGAAGAAATAATGAGAAATGTTAAATGGTTTTTGTGAGTGGAAATTTTTTTTTCTGTCATTGTGATATAACTTGAGATTAATCTAATTTAGTTTCAGCTCTATAATTTAAGTAGCTCCTCTTTGCGAGCATAAAAATCCCACTGGATCTAACTGGTCCATAATTTGTTCCTTACCTATTTATACTGTGCCTTGATTTGACTCAATTCTGACACATATTGGCCTTAACATGAAAGCATTTAATGCAACAGAACTGGAGTTTAGACATTTATAGGCATGTTGTGCACAAGCCTAGATTTAAATGTCCACTTCTGAATGGGACGCTGTCATGCTGCATTGTATCTGGAAGCTAAAAGCATTGCTAAAATCTAGCTGTCCAACCAGCCAGCAGGCAAAATTACTATTTATTTTTTTTTTGCATTTCATTGAGATTTTTTTCAGCCATGATGATAACCATGAGGCCTATCATATTTACTTTTTGTCACTGTGCAACTGACCTTTCGCTGAGCCCCGTCTCCCTTGCTACACCTCTCAACGTCTCCATTCTTGCATGGTACTTATACAGTTCACAGTGATAACAGTGGGGAGATTTAACATTCAACATTTGTAGTAATTTCTGAAACAATGGATTTTCAATTTTTCTCAGAAGTAAACAAAAGCAGGCTTCTGATTTCTATAACAACCTTTTGATGTTGGAAGCGATGCCTACTCTGTGCATTTCTGCAGGCATTAAAACTATCGTGATTGGCTCTCGGCTGGTTGTCACTCAAATTGCGTCAGAGTACATTTGTAAGAAGTTGACCTTTTCTCAACTTTCCACTGTAGTCCCGCTGGATGCCTTTTAAATCTCTGTAGCTCAGCGAGTGGCACATGCACAATGTCTTTTAAAGAAACCTAACAAATAATGCTGCATCATCATACTCTTATTGCAGCTTAAACATTTTAATTCCAAAATAGGTTGTTAGATATAAATTCTCATGTAATTGTATTAATAATAATTTGCCTGGCCTAAAAATGACTCCTAAAACTTTAAGCCCAGTCAAGTTTCAGCGACTGCCCAAACTCAGTTGTGCAGAATCCCATTATTTTGTTGAGCCTAAACCAAATCCATGTGATTCAAATGTCGCTGCAGTTGTAGGTGACTTACAGACTGATGCTAGCCAAATAAACTAAGGGTGCCAAAGAATTGTGGAAGTTTGATTTTGCGAAAGCTAACCACTCATAAGGAAGAATATGTGCTTGTTTCCACGCCTCAGGCAATTTTTATTATTAAACATTATCCCGTGTTAACATCTGTAGAGGTTACTTTGGCTGAAAGTCATACCAGGCCTTACAATAAGAAGGATGACACCAAAAATTACTTTGGAAAACTCAGGATAAGTGATAGAATTTGTTTTGAACAATGTCTTCGTTGTGTGTAAACACGTCACATCTGTATTTATGCAGGTGGAATCACCTGGCACTGTAATGCCCTTAAATTCATTAAATTCGCTCACCATATACAGAAGCTCAGCAATGAGGACAAAGTCAGTCACAGTCAAAATCAAATCTGAACTGCTGAGCTATTCCTGCAAGAAATTAACCAATAATTTATATATTGACTGGCTTTTTCTGTCAAAGTTAATAAATCATGTTTACATTTAAAGTTTAATGTGGATTTGTTTTTCTTCTGTTTAAATGAGATAACTGTTCATTTAATGCTATTTGTGCTTTGCACATGGTAATTTAAAATAGTATGGTACAATATCATGGTATTATTAATCATTATCTTTATTAAATTTTTCTTCTAACAGAGTTTTATCCTCCATCTACTTGTACAAACTTTCTCCTCTCCATTTTCAGCTCTCTTTCTTTCTCTCTCTCTCGGCCATTTGGTTCACTTTCCTGTGACTGTTTGCTCCATCAGATTATACCCCACAGTATACACCAAGATTAACACAGGCCTCAATACAGCGCATACCTCCCACACTAACAACGAACACTCACACAAACATCTATTTGTATTTCTATCAATCTATCTCCATCAGATTATTCTCCACGGTATGCGCCAAAATTAACACACACTTAAAATACATTCCTCCCATGCTAACAACACACACATAGATGCAAGCAAACAGGCACAGGCTAGGTTTTGCACACACACCAACAGAAATGCACACATTAGTGTTGACAACATAAAATGAAAATGAACATCATCATTGCTTGACAGCTCTGCAGTAACTATGTACAAGTTCCAGTATATAACAGAAATGGAAAAATAAAAATAAAATACAGACATTAAAGCTTCGATGTGAAGGTTTGAAATATGATTGTTACTATGGAGCAGTGCTTAGACTTTTACTGACACAGTCAATGGTAATGCAATTCTTAGATTAATTCATTTACAGCAGTTATCTGGTAAGACAAGGAACAGGAAGTATCATTGTCTCAAGGGGCTTGACAAAGATGAGATGGTGTCTGCTAATTAAGCTTTGATTGATTTGGCAAAGTGGTGGTACATACTGTATGGTATCTTTGCTGTGTGTTTGTGTTTCTGCATGCAGAACCTGCCAGATATACTGGACTTACAGCACTATATCTTAAGCTTACACATTCAGTTATCATTTTGAAAAGACACCTCTGTTGGGAGTTTTATTCCCACTTGTGTGGACTGACCTAGAAGCTACTGCTGTTACTGTAATGACACATTTATTTAACATTTGCATTCCCACGGTAACATAGTTGTAAGTCATCTTTCCACTTCCAATTCAGACTAAATTCTGGGCATTATTACCCATTTATACCAGGAAACAGTTCACTCATTGCCATTGTGCTGTCTCTAAAGGGGCAAATTGCAAACATTCACACACAAGCAGGGAAACGGTGAAATACAGACAGGGGAACAAAGATTCAACATTACATGGATGGATACATATATAACCTCTGCCGTCATGATGGTGATGTTGCCTGGTGGAGCTATCATCACCATCGTTACTGCCTTTGTCCTGGTTCTGAGGGTCAGCATGGAAGAAATCTGCCACAGGTGTTGGATTTACAGATGTATCAGGCAGTGAGAAGACGCCTGCTGCTGTAAGGCCTGTGAGGCGGGAGGGACACTAACTCATGGAGTTAAAGTTGCTGTGTCATTACAAATGTTGGGCCCTGAAGAACAGTGGATGTAGAAAGGAGGTTTGCTGGCCTGATATAGTCTCAGCAAGCAAAAAACATGGGAGGTAGTTCCTGACTGGGCAGCAAGTGCTGTATGTAAATTTTAGTGTGCAGTGGAGAGCAGTGGAGCTTTGTGAGACAATTAGAGGGTGAGGACTGCACAGAGCAGCAAAAGGAAAAAGGAGAAAGCAGCAAAGAGGAGAGAAAAGGTGTGTGTGTGTGTGTGATGCCCAGACAAATACGGTGTGCTTGTACATTATGGTACGTGTCTCCTGTCACGCTTCATCCTCCTAAACTGACTTGCTTCCTGTTTCTTATTGCCTGGGGCACCATGGCAACATGGTGACCATGAAATGATGGATCTCACTTTCTCTACTTGTATCTATTTGTGTGTGTGTGTGTGTGTGTGTGTGTGTGTGAGAGAGAGAGAGAGACAGAGAGAGACGAAAGGACGGGGAAAGCACGTGTCTGTGTGTCTGTGTGTCTGTGTGAGTGTTAAATGAAGAGTTTTTAGGGGATATATTGAGACAGGTGCTGGCGTTGTGCTCTGTCTTGTTCTCTTTCACACATTCTCACCCATGCTCTCTCTGCATCTCGCCATTTGTTGGCAGGTAACTATGACAATGCCAAGAAACAGACCTGAAATTGAAAATAGCACACCAACATCAGCACCATCATCATCATCCTCGCAGCAAAAGCCTCACTACCTCCTGAGACGGCAGCCTTGTTGCCCAGGAGGCAGCAAGGCTCCTGTACTTGTAATTCGCTTTCATTCAGGAGGTTAATCAAATGCAACCACTCTCGAAACATTTTGGCATTTTGAACAGCAGCCAAAATGTCTCTGTAATTAGAGATGACTTCTTTGAGTGCTTTATCAAGTGGAGGATATTGGTTAAAAAAGAATGACATCTGCATCTTATTTTTACTGACAGACTTGTCTCCCATTAAATCTTTTTTTTCAAGAGCTTGCATTTGAGTAAGAGGAATAAGAAGCATACACTATAATTTTTATTTGACTGAATTTGCGTAATGGGAAGCCCTTCCTCAGTGAGCAGGGCAGGTAACTTTCAATTCTCAATGTGATGTTCCTGTTAGTGATCTTTGCCCAAACTACAAAAAATCTGGCTGGTGAGAATCAAATTCTGACTTAAGAGTTAATAGATTTGGAGACCTGACTTAGTAAATTACTGCGAGGACTGGTGAGGACTTATCAGGACCATCCAGCTGTAAGTGGACATTAATAACTGTTTACAGCATATTACATATATGTGGAGATGAAGGTACCTCCAGAGAGGAATATCACTCACATTCAGACACAGAGTATGGAGTACTTTCAGCGTCCAAATCAGCTCAATGCTAACACGGTGTGTCTAGAATGTGCAGTAGCTACTTTGCTTTCATTTAAACTGATGACTGTATGTGCATAGCCTGTACTGTTCATTGCATTATAATGGCTCTACGTAAATGTATAGATGGTGTTTTAATGATTTAATTGCATGCAATTTTGAGTCAGGGGCAGTGTAATCTAATACTGCTTATGCAAATTAAACTCACACTATCATACACACACACACACACACACACACACACACACACACACACACACACACACACACACACACACACACACACACACACGATCTACCAGAGATCAAAGTGGCCATGTAGCTCCTTGAGATTTTCTTTGAGAGTTGCAGTGCATTACTCTTGCCTGATTGACCAAGCTGCTGTTGTGTCACCATGTGATGATGGTTGTCATTGTTACTTCTCTGATTCATCCCCATCAGGCTTTCATCTGTTTCCATCTTCCTTTATGCTTTTATTAAATTCTAGATGAGTGCCACCTCTGTCCTTTTATCTGTCCCTCAAAACTTGTACAGTATTTTTGCTTTTCTTCTTCTTCTTCTTCTTCCTCTTCTGGTGCCACATGTGGCATTGGTAGCTGCCATTCAAATCAGGGGGCATTGTTATTGCTAGCTCTTCTCAAAATTAATAGTAGTAATAAGTAGCCAAAAGCTGCTATAGCTTCAGCTCTGGAAGACAAAACAAGTAAAGTGTACACAGGATATGTGGTAAATTTTTGGTATTTTCAAGGCCTGAGGTGCATGACACACTTGGAAATGGGGTGGTATAAAAAAATCATCATACATTTTATGGTAAGGGGCTAGTATCAATCATTGGGAAGTAAATTAGCTCCTCTCCTCCCCTTTAAAAACCGTGACATACTGACAGTTTGGTAATGGAGTGGAAAGTCCAGCCCAGCTTCATCAGGGAACTAATATTCTTGCCCTGCAGTTGTAGAGTCACAAATGCAAATATACAGCAGCCAAATATGAATTTTATGGCTGCACAAATACGTCATCAGCAAGGTTTATCATTATTTGATGTAGCATAATCATCCTGTTTACCATCCACAAATAATTGTATTTTTTGTTCCAGCAATTAGAGTTGCAATTAATTTTATCCAACATGATTCTCTCTACAAACAGTCATGATCCTGCCCTTACACATCATATTGTTAATTGTTGATGCAGAACTCTGTTGCAATTAAAGTGCAATGCTTGAGGCGCTACTTGCCAGACCTGATGGAAAGGAGGAGATGATGCACGCAGCTGTTGCAGTCCAGTGACCCGCTGCTTTAAGATGTGCTAGGACACCGAGAGAGGATTGGTGGGATTTGGCAGTCCTGAGGACGTTCAGTGATGTAGAGAGGGGAGACTTTTAATTGCCCTTGTATTTTTCGTGGAACTGTGTGTGTGTGTGTGTGTGTGTGTGTGTCCAATGATCCCCTGGTTTCAACTCTCCAGATAATCAGCACTGCATAAACATGGAAGAATGCCGAGTCATAACCAACCGGTCAGATTTCAACAAGACCACAGGAGCTTCTGTGCCTGCTGCTGGTTGCATGAGATTTAACCATTAAAGGATCTACTGGTCATTAGATTGCAGTAAATCTGGTATGCCTAACTGTGCTTTGACAATGCACCTCACCTGTGTGCGCAGGGCACTGCTGACCTGGTCTGGCAGGTGGCAGCAAACAGAGCAAAAAGCAGTCCATCTTCTCACCAAATTGCAGTGTGCTGCTGGATTGCCAGTGACAGATTCCCACTACACCTCTCTTCCTGCTGTTCAGGTGCAGTGAGGAAGAACACCTGACTGTTCCTCAGGATAATGTCACTCAGCCAGCAAAAAGTTTCACCTTGTGCATTGAGCTTGCACAAAAATATGGTCCTCTGTGTCAGTTTTAACATTGTCAGTTGCCAAAGCTTTAAGCCCCCGATCGCCATCAGTCTAGATCGACCCATCATCCAGACTAAGATACAGTGTGACATTGGGATTGGAACACCAGCCGCATATTAAAATTATATTGTAGACTGCAATGCCATCTACTACAGTATAATATTCTACAGTATTAATGTATTGGCTTGTTTAGGAGAGCCATCTGTATGGATGACCCTCTCTTGCTTTAGTAAAAATTAATGCACATTCAACTGGGAAAAGAAAACCTGCAGCACTTTCATCAAGAGAAAAATAGCAACATAAGTGGACTTGCACACTTATTCCAATGAATGCATGTAAGGAGGGCTGGACGTCAAAAAGACCAAAGTAACATAAGCAGGTGCACCAATATTTCATGCAAGTACAGCACAAATTTCACCATCCACCTGGAAAGCTTTAGATAAATCAGTATATGTTGTTCCCCACAAGTATGTAAAACCTTTAATGTTGGGCCCATTATTATTGTACATTTATCACTATTTAGAGCAGGAGATACTGACTCATATATGCATTTGTGAATTGATTCTTTAAATGTTTGAAAGATAAAAAGATTGGAAAATCAACAGCAGTTAAAAGACAATGCAATCCAAAAAAAAAACAATCATACAATTCTTTCAATAATTTCAAACATTGCAGCAATTGCAGCAGAACTCGGACAGAAATATGGTGCTCAGAAATAAAAACACACCAACAGAAGAAAGGAATAAAACATTCACAAGGTAACAACAAGCTAAAATAAAATAATTAAAACTGTATTTTGAATTAGCATATGTCTTAAGCTTGAACAGAATAAGAAGGGAAAGTTAAGAAGGGAAAGACGGCTACAGGGAAAGTTTCCTTTGTGTTTGTCAAAATCTGTCTGACTGTGAAACAGAAAGCAAGAGAGAGAGATGAGTGTGTCTGGTTATGTGATATGTGTGTGCTTTAAGGCCACAGTGCCGCACACAGGCAAAATCTGTTTGAAACGCTCTGCTGTGACAGGTCATGATCAACAACTTTGTGTGAAAACAATTGTGTGTGTGTGTGTGTGTGTGAGAAAACTTTTGTACAAATTTTCTTTTTTTTTTTGTATACGTTTGTGTGCGTTATTATCTGTGTCAGGGTACAAGAGCTGCCTGATGCAGGATGACAGTAGCTACAGTGTTAGGAGGCGTAAGGCGTAAGACAGAAGACAGCACTGTGTTAAAAAAACGCAAGGGGTTGCATGGTGGGGGAGTGTTGCTTCAGGTGTCTGAGATAATGAAATATGATCCATGAGGGCCAGTTTGAGTAATAGATCCATGAGTTTGAAGGTTTATCAGACACCAAAACACTGTACAGTAGTTTATGGTGCTGAGGAAAGATTTTACAACTCGGGAAAGTTACCATGGTGGTAATAATTTCATCCACCTTTTTGATAATTGCAAGGTTAACAGTAATACCTCAAGATACGCCAAACATATCACAGGACAAGAACGTAAATATTGGATGATTTTGCTAAATTCTGGATTATGTTCAGTGATGTTCAGTTAAGATTAGGGAAAGATGGTTATTGCAAATAACATATGGTACATGTGTGGTTAAGGTTAGGCAACTATAATACACTTATATAAGGTCTTTTATTCCATCAGCTATTGGCTTTTTAAACAAAATGTAGCTGTACTGCTGCTGTAGCTGTGAAGCTACTGAACTACTCTACTTTGTTAAGGTTAGGGAAAGCTCATGCTTAAGGTTATTAAAAAGGCAAACGTTAACTGCAGGTTTGTGAGGGGATGCAAACTCTGGACTAGTGGACGTAAATTGTGAGGTGCACGTTCATCCAACATGGCTGTAAATCCTAGGGATATTGGGCTGAAATATGCACTTTCACTACTGTGAATGGGCATCATGGCGCTCTGACAGATGACGTTGCATTGTGTTGCAGCAAAAGTTGGACCAGATTTAACCTTTTTGCTGGAAGAACTTCTTTTGTGCATTTTTTAACTCAGTGCAGTGATGTTCAGTCTGAACATGGCCTTACCTAAGCTTACAGACAGTGGTAGGACAATATACATATAAGTAAAGGAAGAGAGAGTAATAAAAGGGGAGAAAGTGAGGACAGTCAGAGTAAATTCAAAAAGAGAAAAAAAGATTGACAGAGCGCTGGAAAGAGGGGGATATAGAAGAGAGGAGAAACAGAATAAGACACATACCAAAGAGAATGATACTGAAAGTTGAGAGCCACTGCAAGGAGCACTTAAAGCCCACTAGCTTGTAGTTCCCTCTGCTCACATATTCCCTGCCCAAGGAGACAATTTTAATATCAAGACTGAGTAGACCTAATGCTGGTATGCTCTATATCACTTTGCTTCATATCAGAGCCAATATATTAAAGTCACTGCAAGGACTAGCTTACTTTCTATCATTTTTGTAATTAAATGTAATATCTGTCCGTGCTGGGAAGCCCCAAAGCAACATTTTTTTTAAAGCTCTGCCTCTGTCCATATTGGAGCTGAAGTTAAAATAGAGACAGAAATTCACTGATTAAAAAACATGGCTGGAGCGGTAGAGAAGCAGAAGATGGGGAAGGTAAGTCTACCACATCAAACTCATGATATGTATTATATGTCTGATTTTTTTTTATGTCACAACACACAGAGCCAATGATGTTCCAGGTGAGTCGATGGCCATCTCAAATTGTCCCAGACACGTGAAAACAAAATAATTGAATTTTATTATTGCTGAATTTAAATGGAGCTCTGTTGATAAATGATATTTAGAGCATGTGTAGCAGCCATGGGCAACATTTTTGCATTACTTGTTTTTTCAAACATATTTGTCAGGAGAGCAGGAGGCTGTGACATGTCTCGTCTCCGTTTCATACAGAAACTTCAGCCTTAGGAATAAAGTGAGGAATGTGACATGAGCTCAGCTTTAACTTCTTTTCATCTTTTTTTTTTTCTGTTCTTATGCTTCTGTCATGTTTTTAATATGATTTCATGTAAAGGCGAACGGAGACCTATAATCAAAAGCAAGAGTGAGCTTTTGTTTGTCCTTTGTTAGCAATTTCTTGTGGCTTCAATGGGGCTGTCTCCATCTTTACCCCAACCGACAGGAAACTGCTCTGCTGTCAGTATCGCATTAATGATTTCCTGTTGTCAAATTAGGTACATGATACGCAAATGTGCACATACACAGAAAAGAGATACAGGAACTGACACACACATGCTTAGTATAAAACTATAAAAACATAATCATACAGAAGTTGATGGTTCTGATGATGAGTAATGTTAAAGTCAGCTCATTACCAGTTTCCATGTCAAAATTGGCACGTGTTTCTGTGTACACATCATATCTGGCCCAAGATGTATCCTGCCATGTACAGTATGCGCATGAGCTTCTAAGGGATTATCATGGAAAATGCTAATGTACAACCTGAGTGCCAATGAATGATGTAAATGTGCTCACTCTCTCACTCGCACCCTGATTGTTTTGATAAGGATAGGGCCTCAATCACTGGGCTTGTTTCCAAAGCTGGCTTGCACAACTCACATCTGTCCAATGTTACTCCAGGTAACATTCACTCTGTCTTTTCTTCTTGGTGACAGGTGCTGTGTCAGCTGGTGTAACAGGGGTATCTTGGCTCTCTGATTTCCACTGCCTGGCATAGCTTGCAATGAGCAGACACACCAAATAAGGTGCTAGTTTGACACAATGCATAATCAAGCAGAGATGACAGTGTGTTGCAATCAAAATTACTCTGGTTCCACTGAACATACACGTTTTAATCAGGTTGCAGCGCACAATAACAAATTTACATGAAGAGGAAAACAGCCTATCGACATCCAGTTGGTATGTGAAGAAGATGACAAGTGTTTTAATGTCATACTAGTTTCAAAACAAATGTTTTTATATAATGAGCATTAACTATAATTGTTCTACAGTGTCTGGCTGTTATGGTCCATGGTCCTTATCTTTTAGCCTAGCTAAATTGCAACGTGGTTTAAGGGATGCCATTGTCGTTTCATTTGGTCCACCACTTTGGTCTCGACTGAAATATCTCACAACGTGGATGCATTGCCATGACATTTTGTACAGTCATTCATAGTCCCCAGAGGATGAAGCCCAGTGACTTTGGGGATCCTCTGACCTTTCCTCTAGCGCCACCAGCAGGTTAAAGTTTTTCATGGTCATTAGGGGATGTATTCAAATTACTTGCTGACATTAGTATTTGGCTCTAAAATGTGCCAAAGTACAACCTTACAGAGCTGTAGTCAGCATTGCTGTAGTCTTGTTTATATTGACAGTGAATCAAGTGACTACTTGTAATGTGAAAGGGGTTGCTCACAGTGCCTACCCAATTATCTCCCTACTATGCAGTTCAGCAGATTTTTTAGCCTCTATTAGCTCATTGTTTTGGTTTTATGGCACATTTACTAGCAGACAGACAAAGAGAGTGACCAGCCAGTGAAGAAAAGTGGTTAAGAAGTTGAACATCTAGCACCATAGAGAGCCAGATATATATATATGTTTTTTTTGGTTGGTGGAGACAGAGCTAAAAGGTGAGTGAATATTGCCAGAAAAAAGATCTCCTAACAAATGCTAATGTTGGTCCATGTCTGCTGGATGTGTAAATAGGAAATTGATTGCTAACATACCCATAACAACTTATTGCTCCCGATGGTTAGCTTGCTGACATCAGTGTGTGTGTGTTTGAATGGGTGAATGAGAGGCAAATCATTAAGAACTTTGGATAAAAGCGCTATATAAATGCAGCCATTTACCATTTATAAAGCAATGATGTGTCAGGTTTGTCAGCCTGTTGTGGCCCCCAAGTGGCCAGAAATCAATGAATGCAGCTTTAAACAGCAATAATGACATAATAGAGAAGAAAGGGTCCCTCTCAATTGACAAAATGTTTTCCGCTAGAGGACACTGAGAAAGGTTATTTGGCCAAAGACTAAATTCTCTAATTCTAAAATAAGACTTTACTTATGAAAATATTTCTTATAGATAAAGAAAATGTCCAGTTAACAATGTGTATTGCAATCATTTAGTTAATACACTGATGGTATGTTGCTAACACAATCAGCTTGTTCCATACTACATATTATATAACGTCAATTTGTTGTTCAGTTAAGTCATTTGTTCTGTGCTTGTCCTTTGAGACGTCCTTGTAACGAAGGGTTTTTACAAATTAACTGGACTAAGCTTCAACAGAAACGAACACGAGGAGAGACAGAAGATGAAAGTAAGTAAGTAAGTAAGTAAGTAAGTAAGTAAAGCTTTATTTATATAGCACTTTTTAAAACACATAGTTACAAAGTGCTTCACACATACATACGAAAAATCAAAATGAATAAATAGGAAAAGTAGGAAAAGTAAATTGCAATAAAAACACAGCACAAAAAAATAAAAAGAAAAAAAGAGGGGGAGATTTATAAAAAGGCTTGTGTAGCACTGAGCACCTAAAACTACTGGTAATGGAGATAAAGCAGTAAATGAATAATTAGTTAGTTAAGGTTACAATTATTATGCTGGACCAGAATCAGAGGACACTAGACTCAAACAGGAGGCAGAAAAGACTATTTGCAACATTCAATGACCACACAAGACGAAGAGCTATAAACTGGTACTCTATATTTTTAGAAAATGAACAAAATACGACAAACAAAATTACGTTCAGTAATGCATTAAATTCCACAGGTCAATTTAGCAACAAGTTATTCCTCATGTCACTCTTTCTTTTGTTTTGAACCACAGTTCTTTTCTTCCTTCCTTCCTTTCTTTTTCTATTTTTTCCCGTTTAACAGCATGTAAATTCAGAATCTCAATCTCTCAATATTTGGATCCACATTAGGTAGGCAACAACACCAAAACAACACTGTCACTCTGAAACTCATCCCAACCCCACAACAGTTCACCACTCACTGTGTCAGCAATTACAAAATCACCATAACCAAGGCACAATAATACATCATATCAACAATATGAATACTCAGTCCATTCACTTCACTAGTAATGGTTACGACTCAGTCCTTTCACCCACACAAGAGATGCGTTTGAAGGGCAATGAAGAAGGTAAGTGTCTTTTCCAAGTCAAGTAAAAAAAAAAGGGGTCAAGTTAGAGTCTGGGATTTGGGGGTTGTGCACGTGGTGTTGGGAGTTGAGTGTAAGAGTAGTGCGGCCTTGTACAGCAGTTTATGATGTTTACCCTACCACCGTGGCAGGAGAGGGTTAAGGTTGACAGTTCTTGGCTCTGGCTCTTCACTTCAGGAATCTTCAATCCAGGAATACAGGTAACGTCTGGGTTGGCTCGCCATCAACTTCAAATCGACTAACAAAAAAAACCTGACCAATTCGGGAGTTCCTCTGTGTTACTCGGCAGGTTTCAGTGAGCAGGGCCTCTCACACACACATATCTACGAGCGTTCAGCAGCAGGTCCTCTCCCTACAGTGTCACCCAGCGTCTGACCAGCATATGCTGTCTAGCCTGTCTCCGGTGCTGCAGACCTGCATTCTGATTGGCTAAAGCACTTCCGTTTTGTTAACTCTTTGTGACCTGGGTTACACTTGCCTTTAAAGATGGGTTTTTAGAAGCCGCTTAAAACTGTGCAAAAGGTGAACATGGGATCTAGATGTTATCTTACGTGACATGATATCAGTTTTTGTTGTCTCTGAGGTATGGCAGAGTGAAATATGGAGGAGAAGGTGAGGAAGGACGTGAGGGCAGAGAGGTGAGAGTGATTGATAAAATGAGCAAGTGGGCGAACAAGTGAGGGAAAGGAGGAGGGAGACCGGAGGAGGAGGAGGAGGTGGGTGGGGTGGCGGTGTGGGAGAGAGTGAGAGTACAGGAGAGTGAGGGCAGTTGGGGTGTTGGTCGTAATGATAGCTATTCAGATGATGCAGTGCTGAGAGAGAGGCAAGGTGTAGAATTATGGTTGACAATCGCAGGTGCAGAGCAAGCCAAAGGAACAGTGACAGCAGGATGGGGGAGTGAAACACAGCGATGGAGGCAGGAACAGTTGGAAACAAAGTAGGAACGAGAGCGAGCACAGAGGAGAAAAGAAGTGACAGTTTGCATTGAAACAGAACACCTGCTTTCTCCATCGCATATCCTCCTACTCCATTCATTTAAACTCACGCTTGCCACCAACCTCAGCTTTACCCTCCCCTCAATTCAACCTCACTGGTCTCCCCCATGGTCTCCCCATCTCCTCCCTTTCTCCCTCATCTTTGCCTTATTAGTCCTCTCCGAGTTTGTTTGTTTGATAGACGAGGTAATTACCAGGAAGTGTATAAGGATCCCACCTGAGAGGCTCAGTGCATGTGTGTGCATACGAGTGTGTGATCCAATGTAATTATAAGGGATTAAGATGTTTATCGCACAGCTGTTGTAAATTGTGCGCACAAGAGCAGAAAGACACACAGTTACACACACAGACATTCCCATATCGATATACAAACACTCAGACATGGATTAACAGTAGTGCAGGCTCTCTGATGGTAAGCAAATGTGTAACTTCAAGATTGCTTGGATGGGGAGAAGCAATGTCTTCCTTAAAGGGTCTTTGCAACAGTTCCAACTGAACAACCAACTCAGATTAAAAAAAAAATATTGACAACAAGACATTGGTAACAAGTGTGGCATTCAACATTATAGATTCTGAATTTATCTTTCCTTGATAGCAAAACAATTTGATGTGCCTTTTAACATTTTCCCCAAAGACCAGTTACAATTCAGTAAAGGTGCATTAAAGGGGCTCTCCGCCGATTTTACACATTCAGCTCAGTTATCAGTCATGAGGAGTGCTGCTCAGCCTGTGAAAACGGTTGTATAATGTCTTCTGTGGCTCTGGAGGAGCTGTATCAAGTCAGAGAAAATAACCATGATATCGCAATCAGGTTTATCTCTGCTTGGGCTTTTGTGACTACAACATTATAGTAGAAAGCTGTGGTACATACTCGGCAAGGAGGATCTAACAAAAATATTCTATTTGTTGCATTATGGGATATGTAGGATCCAGCATTTTTTGAGCTTGACCCATTCTTGGGGCTCAAAATCATATTATATTGTGGTCTGCTGCTTTGCTTTTGATTCTTTTATCTGTCTTTTATCTGGCCAGTATGGGTAAAAAGAAATCCAAAAGCAAGCTACTATGAGTAACCTTTTTCACATTACACATTACACATTACTCAAGTCATTTCATTCAATGTTGATATAAAACAATACAGAATAATTCAGTTAAAATCTCCTTTGGTGTCTTCCAAGTAATGTTTCACACTGTGGGTTGGCCCACATGGCTACAAGGTTGATCTGCCATTATCATTCATTTGCATTTACTTGCATCTTCAATCCAAACATAACCTATTTAATAACTTTGGGGATATATTGGTTAGAGTATACACTGTGTGGCAAGAAGCAGCTGGTTGTTTTGGAAAACAAAACGTAAAAAAATACAGGCAAAATGATTAGCTAAAAGCTAATCTCTAACATGATTGTAACATAATAAACTGAACATTGGTTACTTCTCTTGCAGTTGCAGCAGCGTGCCACTTAACTTTGGCCCAATGACAAACTTGTTATTCACGTGTGTTAATGACGGGCTACAAATCTGACAGTGTAGTTAACAAAACTGGCACATGTAGGTGATGTTTTACTGTCTTATGCACTACCAAGCACGAGTGATTCTGTAGCTACAGTAATGTTAAGCGTTCCCAGGTTGTACCGTGATGGATGACCTCCTGTCCTCGCCTAATGAAAACACGAACACACCGCTGTAATCACATCTATGAATACAAGTGAAAATCCATAACATTTTGCTCTCACCACCAGAACAATCAATGTCTAGCTCACACCTTTGGTCTCTGCATTATAAAAACAGGTCTGTTGCTGCAGGTAACAGGACAATAGGCTTGGGCCAATAAAAAGGAGAAACAATATTCGGCGGCGAAGTAGGTTAAAATTGGACAGAAGATAAAGTGGGAAAATAACAGGAGAGGACGGAGATAATAGAGGGAATAAAGCAGAGGGACAGTACTGGTGATAACGCTGAGAACAGTGGCGAGCCATCAACGTAAAACCATAAAAGAGAAAGTCAGGGGAGAGAGTTTGTAGAAAAGCCAAGGAGATGATAGAGGAATAGACACCAAACATGCTGAGACTGAAAGCATGATAAAAATCCTCTCTGAAGCACAGGAGCTTCTCTGGAGAAACTACACTTTCTAAAGGAATCGGTTACCCCGACGCAGGGCGGGCCACTAGGTTTTTGCACGAGAGATGGGAAGTAGTCAGAATGTGATCTAAACGCTCTTATTCACCAATGTATCATCGCGTCACTGTCTGCCAAGTTGTGCATGATCACCAAATGTTGTCAGGCTATCATGGGCATGATATTGTTGGGGGTGATTGGTGGGTGCAATAGTACTCTAAATTTACACACATGTAGGCTGGGCTAATTCAACAATGAGACACTGAACAGGATGTCGATATGAATAACTTCTCTGCGAAGATTTTGTCATCACCACAAGCTGTAGGAGAAAGGAACATTAGCTCCATATGTAGCTTACACAAAACTCTGAAGTCATGTCTGCGTGTGTACAAGTCCTGTGACTGCGTGGTCATTTTTGTGTGGGTACCTTTGTGTGTCCGTCTGTGTGTGACTGTACATTTGTGCCTTCAGATCCCCGGGCTGTTGTGCTACTTTCAGAGAAACTCTATTCAGGAGATTATACAAAGTCTTCAACGTCTCAACAAAAAGCAACACACACCCAGAGTATGACAAAGAGATACCAGTAGTTATGCAGATAAGCACACACACTCACTCTCTCTCACACACACACACACACACACCCACACACTCCCAAAAATAAAAATGCTCTGCTATTGGAAGTTAATACAGCATAGCTTAGTGTCCTGTTGAATGACTGGGCTGCTGCCAAAGACTGTCACTCATTTTGTTTGCACGCTCATGAAACCTCGTATCTCCAGCGTAGCCTTTTACATATCTATTTAAAGAGTTGCTTCTTCTCCAAAAAGTGTATCCATTTTCGGAGGGGAAAAAAACATATATTGTTACAAAATAGACCTTTTTCACAGCAGACATTTTGACTTGTAGCAGGAAAAGCACACGTGGCTCTAATAACATTAGGCTCTGAAAAAATGAGGGCTCTGATCCATTTGTAAGCTTTACAAGTAAAGGTCTTTTTAGACGGCAAGCGACACTCCGCCTGCGTACCCACTTGGATCCACAGCGTCTCACTGTGCTCCTCATGTGAACAGACAGGCTCCGTGAGTAAACGGCAGGCGCAGAATGTTTTTCATGAAAAAGCACCCGTGATTCACTCATACAAGTGTTTGAATTATTTTACTTGAATGAGTGGGCATTCACAGACTGAGCTTGATTGACATTTGAATCTCCGACATTTACATTTCTTACACCGACCTGTTAGATTGTGACAAGTCACACTAGCTCCTCCCCCAACACCAACCTGAGCAGTGGTCTAATCAGCCACAATAATTTCACCTGTGTGGATGTGTATTGCCACTAGCTGTGTCCCAAATCCATATGAATAGAAGAGAGCCATCATTAATGTTATTAGTAACACCTGTGCTTTTCTTACTACGAAGAGGCAAAATATCTAATGTGAAAAAGGCCTATTCAGGATGGAATCACTGTCAGTTTTCAACTACTGAGGGATTTAAAAAATACATTTCTTGTAGTATAAGTGAGAACGTATTGTTTCCTGCATTTAGATAATAATGTTGTTACCACACTAATCCCATGTGTGTGTGTGTGATTAGTTTCAGTGGCCGTGTCAGTGTGATTTTCTTTCATGTTTTTTTTATGACAGGGATTGTCTATCAGCCTCCACAGAGGGACCTTGCTGTTCTGTAAATGGAGCCTGGCCGACTGCAGGCCTTGGCACTGGCAGCAGAGACACACACAGAGAGAGAAATAAAGAGAGGCGGTGGTGCTGATGCGAAGAGAAAAACAAAGATGTATCTGCCATTAAAGAAGAGATATTTCTGTTGTGCCTTGATTTGAATCAGGTACTTTAACATGCTACTTTCAGGGCCTTGGCATGCTGGCATTGAGAGAAAGACGGAGAACAGATGGAGAAGGAAATGGAGCAGCAGGAACAAACTAAGGAAATAAGACACAATGAGAATGAAAGGGAAATGGAGAGATAATGGCTGGCATTGAGAAGTGGCATGCTATCAGTGGAGCTGCAGGGAACAGTTTGTCCACCAGTCTTTTGCCAGTCCATTCTAAACAAACAACGCCTATTAAGGACCAGTGGTAACCACAGCCTTTGAGTTTGCTGCATTTCAATATCATGACACGTTAACTCACTTGGTAGCACAAAGGTCGGTTTAAGTGTTTGAACCAGTGACTAATGCTGTCATTTTTATGGTGAAGACTCAACCAAAATTGAGCAAGCTAGAATACAAAGAAAGTGAAGAGTAGGTAAAAGCAAGCCTCCAATTTAGGCAAGATTAGCTCATATTCTGCTCAAGTTTGCCTTGAAGGCTTTCTGGCAGAAAGCTCTCTGGCCTAAACTTTACCAAACTGTGGTTAACGTTGTGAAACTTGCAGTTTGGTTAGGTTTAGGCACCAAAACTACTTGGTTAGGTTTGCAAAAAGATCATGGTTTGGGTTAAAATAATAAGTTAAGTTTCACGCAGGACACAAATAGCAGTCTCATGGGTGAAAGTCTGGTGTTTGACCCACTTATCCATCCTGACCTCCTTGCTACGTGGACTTTGTCGCTCTTTATACTACATCATCTGACTTCCTAAAGGCTTTCTGGCAGACCTTTGAGGCAACCTTCTCCCATGTGCTCATATTTCACACACTTACTGTCCTTTTGCCTTGGTGGTGAGGCATAAATAATTGTACTCAAACATCAAAAGAGGTTGGCACTCACAGCTATAACATACAGTATATTTTAAATAAAAAATGTAACACATCTTCTTTGAAACACAGTATCATTAGCCACCAGACAAAAGGAACATTTCATGTCTATGATAAAGTATACCTAAAAAGTTAGCTCAGTCAGATCATTGCTTCGGCATCCATCTATCTTTCCCCCATCTACACCGTGTCATGATCCCAAGGACTCTTGTGTGGACTGTGTTGTTGCTCTTGTGTTTCCTGTTTTATTTTGAAGTTCCCAGCTCTTGTCTTTTGTGTATTATTTACTTCCTGTTCTTGTGTCTCATTCCCTCACCTGTGTCTCGTTACTCACCTGTTTCTGTTTCCCTCGTTTTGTCCTCCCGTATATATACCAGTCCTCTCCCTTTGTTGTTTGTCGGTTCATTGTTTGGTTTGTCGGTTTCCTGTGCGCCTGCGTGTGTTTTCCTGAGTTTTTGTAGGTTTTGTTTCATTAAATCATCTTGCTGCACTCAGCCTGTCATTGTCTGCGTTTGGGTCCTTTTCCCTGCTGCCTAGTTGGCAAAAGCCTAACAGACCGATGCGTTTCAGCCATTTTCAGATGTTTTATTGCCTAGATAATACATCTGGCGGTCATCCAGAATTCATAGAACCGTGTAACTCTGTTACCGGCTGGTAATGACTTGTGTTTCACTTGCACAACCCCAAAACATCTTTTCTGTGCCAGACAGTGACGATTCAGGCGGCGGTTCAGAGCCGGACTCTTCTGAACTGCTAGCTAATCATTAATTTAGTGAAGCTTCAGCAGATGCAGATGAGGCAAAGGAGAGTGAAAGAATAGGGGATATGAATGAGTGGTAGGAGGTTGTAAATTTGCCCCAAACACTATAACACTGATCAACATTATGTGGTGGTGGTAGTGGTGGTGGTAGTAGTAGTGTTTCTACTATTAGAAGAAAGTAGAAAAGGGGAAAGTGAATGAATGTGCAGTTGCCTCATAGATCAAGGGCAGAGTGTCCAAGGAAATTTTGGGGTGATCGAAAGGACAGCATTACTGGATTTTCACTGGAAAAAGGAAAATAGCTTCTGTTGTAATGAACGCTATAGACTGGGGCCAGGATGAACAACAAATAATTTAAATAATTAATTTTACTTAAAGTCACAGTGATAAGTCACCCAATCTTTAAATAGATGTGTGTGTGTGTGTGTGTGTGTGTGTGTGTGTGTGTTCCTACACTGCTTATCTGGTCTGACCAAGATAATTTTCAGATATATGCTAGGAAAAACATGTCTGTCCTCTCCGTGTTCTTCCTGAAACCCTTCAGGCTTTCCAGAAACAGCATCAAAGTCCTGGTCCAGATGTTGCCCTGTCAAAAGGCTTGTGGATGGAGCACCCAAACTGAGGTGCTGGTCACTGTTTACTGGCTTGCATGAGAGGCTTTGTGTAAGGCAACAGCTGAAATCTTAGCTATATTCCAAGAGCCACAGTTGGCAGGGCTGTGAAGGAAATGATGACTATTCTCCAAGGAGAAATTCAGTTTCTCAGGCCAGAGGGAATGGGGGACAAGCTTTGCTTGCCTTGCTGGCCGTGGGGCATTCTGGTCCTCAGTCCGATGCCACATCAAGATTCTCCCTTGGGCAGAACAACAGAAGAAATGCTATGTGAACCCTCGGTGCTACTGCAGGGTGTCTGTGATGCCAGAGGTGCATCTTTGGGTGTTTACATTGCCAATGCAGCATCTGTGCATGACACGCTTGTCCTCTGCAGGTCCCCTTTAGAAAACCAGGGCCTGTATCCACCAGATGGCTTCTTCCTTTAGTAAGCAGAAAGAAACCCATGTCTGCAGCATTGTGTTGCAATCATGACCCTACTGTCAGCCTGTAGGAGGTAAGAACTCTCTCAGTCAAAACACACATACACACTCACCCTCAGGAGACATGGTAAATCATGTATTGGTCACTTTGCATTTAAAACACAAAATTAATTGTTTACCTGCATTTTAATAAGCCAAGCTGCAGCATATTATAACGAACACCATGCCCAAATGGCGAGAAGCGTCATTTATCTTTGGCAATCATCTTTCTGAGGGCGGTGGAGATCCAGCCTCTGTTTGCCCCTGAGGTGATGGGAGCGTGCTGCATCCTCCACAACGTCTGTGCAGCAGAAGGTGATATCCTAGAGGAGGAGGATGAGGAGGAGGAGGAGGAAGGTCTCAAGCCAAGACGACAGAGAAGATGATGCGGATGAGAGGGAGCTGTCATGGAAATGGTTTCTGAGCAATAGGGTGGCTGCACACGTGTCCACTCCTGCAGAAGTGCCTGCATGTCTGAGTGAGCATGACTACATCTAGGGGGCAAACCTCTCCAGATGTCCATTATGACCCTTCCATTAGAACAGGGGTATCAAACTAATTTTAGTTCATGGGCCACATACAGCCCAATTTCATCTCAAGTGGGCCGGACCAGTAAAACCCATGCATAATAACCTCTAAATGATTTTCCCTTTCTTTTATGTGAAAAAGTACATTCTGAAAATGTTCACAATTAATTAACCATCCATTTACAAAACAGATGATGAACAGCCTGAGATGTCTTAAGAAAAATAAGTGCAATTTCAACAATATGTCTGTTTTTCTACATTTAGTAAGTCTACTGTCATTACATGTGAATTACAGTTTACAAAGTGGATCTACAAAGGCACAAAACGTTTTCTTGGAAAACCCGATACTCTATGTCCACTTTTCTCCTCTTTGACAAAGACATTTTCCACCGGTTGCTCCTGCATGAAGAGTAGCCTTTGCTTGACAGTGTTGTGCCACGTACAGTGTATTAAGCACGTGGAATCTATAATAGCATATCCAGCATAGGGCCTGCTACTGGCACGCAGGAGACGTTAGCCTTCAGGGCTTTCTGCCAGAAAGGCTTGGTGCCTGCTGTTCTTATTAGGACAGCGCAGTAGGAATAGCAGTGCATTTTATTGAAACATTGGAATGAATGACTTCTCTGCTATTTTCACACTTTGCAAAGTCATCCAGTGGGCCTGATTGGACCCTTTGGTGGGCTGGTTCTGACCCGCGGACCGTAAGGTTGACACCCCTGCATTAGATGCTTACTGTAGATTAATGCTTAATGTTCATGTTAAGTGCTACCTACAGTCCAAGACTTGAATCTCTCGTGCACACAATACTATACATCACTGAGACTCTGCTGATAATGTAAACACATCATCTGAGAACCGCTTAACAAAGTCCTGCACAGAGCTTCCCAGAGTTTAGGGTTGACCCTGTTACATACATTAATCTCATACCCACACCCAGCATACACAATATAAATGTGATAACCAAGGTATTGAAAATATCAATTACATAATAAGGAGCAGGGCCACACTCTGGCTTCAGTTAAGCTTCAGTTATCCTTGGATTGCTGTCATACAAGGCCTCATCTGTGTAGTGGAATAATCAATCTCCCTTGAAGAAGGAAAGCCTCCACTTCTTTGAAGAGGAAAGGGGAGGAAATCAACTTTACACTCGAGAACATCCCATTAAGATTTAACAGTGTTTTGCTGAGAGGTCATGAACAAGTCTAACAAATAAAGTTGTCCCGTTTCAGCCAGCTCATTCAGATGCCATTTTGATTTTTGTCACATCTTTACAGTATAGTGAAATGCAGCCTTTTACGAGGTCTTTCTTATTGTGTTTCAACAGAAACACAAATTGATTGTGACAAAAAATATGCTTTATGATAAAGTTGCAATACCAGGCAGGGAACCCCTTTTGCACATCACTTTCTTTTTGTAATCATCATCACTAAAACTACAAGTTCCAATGTACACGTGGGGACATTTACATCAGTTTGTCTAGCACTACTATTATTGTAAAGTATATAACTCATGATTAGGTCTGTAAGTCTTTTACCTTTCACAAGTCAACAAACTCCAGCTCCAAGCCAACCCAAACTGCCAAATGGCACCTGTGTAGTCATGTAATAGGTCTTTCTCATGTGGTAGTTTGTATATTTTGCTGTGCCTTGTATGACAGCCAGTCTTCTCATGATGAGATCATGTATCAATGCTTTGTTCCACAAACCAAGTGGTATCTTATGCTCTACTGTATCCACTAATGAGGTGTTACTACTCTAGACTAATCACACAGTATACTGTACCTTATGAAGTGTGTGTGTGTGCATGTGTCTGTGATTTTACGTGTGTGTGCTCCAGTCAGCAAAGGCAGTCATGTAAACAGAATGTTTGGCTGGTCTTCAAAAGCGAGAGGATTTGGCTGACGAATAGAGACCCTTCTTGCTGTGCCTGCCTGTCTTTCTCTCTTTTTGTTCGTCTGTCCTTTCCTCTATCACCACCCCTCTTTTTGCTGATGGAAAAAAAAAATCCTCCCTTCTTTTGTCGACTAATCTCTTCTACTCAATAACATCTGCTTTCTGAACTACTTACTGTGGCCTGCCATCGATAATTTGGTTTTGTGCATACAAAGCATATGAACGATACAAGAGAATGATACCATGCTATATAGATTGTGTTCATTTTGAATGCCTTTTGTTTTACATGACAGTATTTCTTGAAGTAAAACGTTTTTTTCACGTCGCTGTCCTTTGACATTCATTAAAAAAGGCTCTTTGCCGTTACTTAAAACAGCAGCGAGAAGTGACCGTTTTTCTCAGATTTGTCTTCATCTCCAGTCACGTTGCAGCACACTGGTACACACTCACACTTACCCCTTTAATAACACTGCAGTATGCATAGGTATCAGCGTGAGCATGTATTCATGTATGCATGTTCTAAGGCACTGAAGTGTGTAATTTGTGCGGCTGCTTCATTAGCAGATCATTACACCTCTGGTCTCTATCATTTTCTCCACCACAGTATTTTTTATCCTGCCATCTCTCTTCCTTCCCTCTAATCAAACACTTGCTCGCTTACTTCCACCCGTCACTGTCAATCCAAACCTTTTTTCTCAGTGCTTAGTTCTAAAAGGTTTCTCATGAGTATTGACACAAAATCAAGTTACTATTTCAATTGAACTCTCGCTCCAATGTGAGATTTCTACCGCTTCGTTAAAATTACACCTACTCTGAAAAACACTTTATCATCGGTGATAAGTAGATATAGTAAATAATGTAAATTAAAACATAGGACATTACAGTTTAGTTTGGTTGGTAAAGCATGCAGTTGCCAGCACAGGTGTGGACTTGACATTTGGAGTCACAGGACTAAACTGTGCTGTGGAGGAACTTCACTGGTGCAAAATCCCTGTGGTGTGGTTTGCAAACAGTTGTAATGCATAATTGATTGTGATATCTAGTGTGGCATTGATGGTATAATGGTGATGTCACAGCTTTTTTAGTTGTTTAAGTAGTGAGTTTGCAAGTTGCTAGCATATGCTGCTAATTTCCAGGACTGTGGCACTATATTTACAATGAATTGTAAGGAAATTTCACTCTGCCAGTTTTCTCTTTGTGTGAATCTAAAATAGGTCATTCTGATATGATAAAGTTGCAATAATTGCTTTGTAGCCACTAGTGGGCAGATGAACTCCAAAACATCCAACCAGACACAGTTCTGATAGATTATCACAATTTCCTACTTGCAGGCAGCAGACATGGAGCAGCAGTATTATCCTCATGCACCTGACTCATGTTTCTGGACATGTGTCAAATATAAATCCAATATTCATCCTCTTTTTAGCTCTGTTAGCTTTAATATAGGATCTGGGGTGGTAACTTGCTAAATGAATGACTCACCAGCTACCTGCTGCACTTTCATGAAATAAATAAACAAACAATAAACATGTGAACTGTAAAACTAAACCACTAAGCTAAACGAGGGCTAAAAGCCTTTGTGATAATTCTATATGGGTTAATTTATAGAAAATACTAATACTAATATTAATGCAATTTCAACTTCTTCCCCCATTGAACCCTACAAGCAAATTAAATAAAATGGACCCACTTCAATATTGAAGTGAGCCATAAAGGCAGGATAAATTACTATTAGGATCAGAAGTCACAGCATCTTCCAATACTGGAATCCCAAGATGAGGCCAGCTGTGAGTGCACATCGTATTTCCATTTAGCTTGGCACTTGGGACTCCACACCTTTTTAAACAGTGCATACTACTAACACATAAGTAAATAAATAAATTAATAGGCAAACACACTGAGCCTATTCTTGCATAATATGTGCTGAGCCCACACAGCTGATAACATCTGTAGTGATGATATGAAGAGAAAATCATACAGATGGAAAATGAATATATAAATTACAGATTAATTTACTGTAAATACATGTTGTGATGTGTGTGTGTTCTTGTGATAAACCACAAACTTCACAAACAATCATCTTCAATTATACTCCTCAGAAAAGAAATACATTCATACTGTATGGTAATTATTCTATAAGCATACCACCTACTCCTAATTTACATTAAATAGTACTGTCATGTAGTGCATTTTGTTGCAAATAAATGCAAATCATCCCTCATGTTGTATGTTGTAGCCTTCAGATTGTACTCCACTAATTATATCCGCATGTATGCAGGGACTTGATTTTTGTGCCCAATTTTTTTTAATCAATTAGAAAGCTGTTATTTCTTTGAATATCAATCATTTTACACACATTTTCATTGGGCATTTTTCCCAACTACAGAAATGATCTAGATCCAGAGGGGAATAAAAAAATGTTGTTTACACTCTTGTGATGCATTTTTCTTTTTTTTTGTTATTGTCAGAAATACAAGACATCTCTTAGCAAATGAAAAACAAATAAAAAAACAACAACTCAGGGCCTAATTATGTGTGTTAATAACATTATGCAGTGTCTGTTTTTATTTGTTAACATCACTTATCCCTTCATGTCTCATTTTTAGCGCTTGTATTCTCTAGCTTATGTCATATTTTATCGCTCGTTGAGCTACAGTTTTAACTGGTTTAATGTAAATTCTATAAATTGTCCGACCTACAAGTGACCCTTACAGCTTGAGATTCATCGACAAGTCAGGTTCTCATGCTTTGAATCTCTGTAGCAAAATAATTCTGCAGATTAAGAAGGAATCCTAATCTCTTGATAGGGGAATCAAACTAATTATTAATGTGTTTTTCTCTCTCTGCCTCCAGAAGTGAAGATTATTCTTATTGCAGCCCTCTCTCTCTCCCTCTCACTGTGCTAGCATGCCACAGACAGTCAAGTAAGACATTAAGCTATCTGATTGTTGTCAATAAGTTTTCCTGTTTTTCTGCCTGTCCTCTCTTCTTTCTTTTCTCTGCTTGTCCTTTATTTTTCCTGCTGCCTTTCTCTCTATTTCAGCAGGGGTCCACTATCTGTGGTGGTTTGATGTTTATTGTCCTATGTAGATGTCTATTCTGCTGTTTCTTCATCACAACATGTTATTTTGACTCCCCTCTTTAAAGTTGATTTACACGCATATCATAAAGCTTAGGGATGAAACTGTAAATTCACAGAGTGCATATACACCATAACATCTACTATTGCAGCATCTGGAACACGCTGAGACCTCTTATCTCCTTAAGCGTCAGCTTATTGAGGAGAAGCTGGTGAAATCTTTGAAATTTTTTTAATGGATATTAAATTGATTTCATGGTTTCCAGGCTCATTACACATATGGTATATTCACATTATGTTTCCAAAGTGTCACTGCTGTTTCCATCTCCCCATTATGTGAGGAGTGGCTGCAAGGCTGACACATAAGCAGCTGCTTAGGGAAAAGGTTGCCTTCAGTCACTATGAGACATCAGGTTAAGGCAGGAAGTCATTATTCATTGTAATGCAGGCTTTCTGTTATAAATGTATAGTCTCCAAGCCCAAACTGAGATAACCCTGATGACATCACAATTACTTCACCAGGGTTATTTTTGTAAACTCTGGAAAGCTCCCTCCAGAGCCACAGAAGACATTACAGAACTGTTTTAACAGGCTGTGAAGTACACCTCGTGATGAGTAAACTGAAAATTGGTGTTACGTTTACAATTGGTGGAGTGCCCCTTTAAGACACTGACACGTGCACATGTAAACCCCGCCTTTGGAAACCAGCTAAAACACAATTGTTTTGCCAGTAGAGATCTATTTTTAAGCATTTTTCTCTTAATCCCTTACCCCAGTGCAGGAAACCAGGATTTTTGTTTACATGAACCTGAGTATTCTTAAATAAATGTAACTGTGCTGATTGTAGCTGAACTTAATGCACAATATTCTGTCTGGGATTTGTTGTACCTTTGTTTAAATGGGTGCCACTGTGTCCTTTGGTATGCTACCCACAGGTGCATTATGAATGTGTCGACCCATCCTGTGTTCCACATGCTGTGGGAGGCCTGACAAAGAATTAAGCTGGTAGAAACAAAGAATGAACACAACCTTCAGATCCTCATTTGTTTGCATAGCACACCTTCATTTTACAATGTACCCCAAACCCCATGAGTCATTACAAGCTGAGCACAGCATCTATCATTATGGAAACAAACTAGTGTGAATGCTGTGCACTCTGGGTTTGATTTATAAGGTTTTATCAGCTGTTTTCTGTAGTCCTTGCTTATACGCATGATCTTGAAACTGAAATGTAGTTTGTCATATTTATATAGAGTCAGCTTCGTTTCAGTTTGTTCACTTTAAAACCAAAACAACACCTAACAAATCGCATGACAGTTCACTTAGAGGATGATATAAAGTGTGTGTTTTCACATTAAATAACACTGTTCTCACCTGTCCAAACTAACAAGTAAACATTCTCAAGTAATCTTTTTTGAACATTTTCAGTGTGAACACGTGCCTTTAGCTACTTTGCTATTTAAAGAGGACACACAGCAGTGGCCCACAGTGTTTACACATCCTATGTGTCAGTGCAGGTGTATAACAGGGTGTAGGGTAAATGACAAGTGGTGATGCCAGACATCTCTCTGGCCTTTAACTCAATGTGCAGCTTGGCAACACATCTGTTTTTAGATACATGGTGACTGGACCAAACAACTTGAATTGTTACTTTAAAACAGAATAGAATATATTAAACCACGGCCACAGAAAATAATTGCTTCTCATTGTTTTGAAATTGAACAACAGGATACTTTGAACATATTTCTGATCAACAGTTTAACCACCATAAATCAGTACACAAGATATGGTATAAAAGCAGATAACTACGGAAACAATAGGCCATCGTATAAGTCTGAGGTGTCCTGATATCTGATATTGAAGTGTCCCTCTGATATCTATTTTGCCTGTTATTTTTGTTTGTCTGCACACCTCATCATGTACTACTGTTACTATATTCTTC
Source organism: Macquaria ambigua (assembly GCA_008360985.2). Taxonomy (NCBI): domain Eukaryota; kingdom Metazoa; phylum Chordata; class Actinopteri; order Centrarchiformes; family Percichthyidae; genus Macquaria; species Macquaria ambigua. The sequence continues at coordinate 44,060 of VMKM01000429.1, read as the reverse complement.
CATGTGCATGATAACTGTGTGTACGTGCAAGAACATGTGCAGTTGAATGTGTGCACACAGACCTTCACAACAAGGAGTTATTTACATGTTTGAGGTTGTTTGTGGTTCTGTGAGCAGCACATGTGTGCACGTGTGTTTGTGGAGACGTGGTATACGTGGTATATACACACACACACACACACACACACACACACACACACACACACAGTATATACATATAGCAATAAACGCTCAGCTGCTTGATGGGGTGCAACATTCAGTCACTGACCTTTCACCCTAACTGGAGGGAAAAATAGAATTTTAGCCTTCGGTGATCATAAGTGTTGACATTACACAACATACTGTGAGCGCTGAAATTGTTGTGCTCCCGCTTTGGGTCAAACTACTGCTGTGACTCTACCCCGTCTTTTTAGATTCAGTCTGGTGCATCATTTCCGCAGTACAATGAGTACATATTTTGTAGATATCCGATGAGCTGTTACAGTGATCCACATGAAGCAAATCAAATGCTTTCTAGTCTCTAGGTACAGTGTAACAGCAAATTTCCGCCCGATGCTGTATAACAGACTAACATTTTCATGCTAAATTTGTAAGGTTGTTTCGCTTTGATATAACCTCACCCACAACAAAGAACACTATAGCCCTCCTGTCATGACCCTGCTCATGAAAGCATGGTGGAATAATGGATACAGTCTTTTTTAAACAATACAGAAATTACTATAAATGCACTGTCACGCTGCTTATATAAAGATAGCCATGAACAGGATCAGCCCAGTCTGGTTTAACCCACGGTCACATCTCTTTAGTTTTCTGGAGGCTCTTAAAGATTAGAGTTGGATTAAAATTTATAGCCTGAAACTGAGAGTTTTTTTCATCACCCAAATTGCTAAGTAACCCAATAGTGTGAATTCCTTGTTTCAGTCATGGGGAAATTCTAAATATATCCCTAGATTCCCTAGACTGTATTATTAGTTCTCTTTTTCCCATAAAACCCCTACATATGACAGTTTTGTAAGAATATCTGCCATGTTTAGGTCACTACTGCCTATAAGCGGCTCTGTGTTCTTCTTGGTCAGCACGAAGAGGAGTTTGCTGCTTTGTTCAGATTATACAGGGACTCCCCAGACACCTACCACTGCTCACATATTATGCATTATGCAGGGTTCAGTGTGTGTGTGTGTGTGTGTGTGTGTGTGTGTGTGCTTGAAGACATCAAGGTCAGAGTTAATTCAGTGGTGCTCGGATCTCAGCAACACACACACACACACACACACACACACACACACACACAGGCAGATAGGCACACACATGCACTCAATATAGTTGCCTTTAGACAAAAAGTAAATAAAAACAAAATGCTCACATGTTCACTTTGAAGGCCTATCAATCCTTATTATTTCTCATACTACATTTGCAGCGTTGGCCCTGAATTGATGATTCTGCCAGACTGATTTTCAGATGGGTCAGAAAGAGATGAAAGTATTCACTTATGCAAGCTTATGGCACAACAAAGTTAGCAGACTCTCCTCTGAAATAACCAGGAGAAAAAACTGCTGAAAAACAAAAACAAATTTTAGTAAGCTAAAACTAAAAATCATTAATAGATGAGCAACTATATGTAATTTTGAACCTTTTCAGCTGTTCTTTTAAGTGTGTTTTTGAAGACACTAGCAAATTGGCGACTGTGTCGCATTTACCCCACAGCAATGTGAAGTTTATTTAGTTCAGTTTATACATTTGTTAAATTTCTTTTTGTTTTTTTTGTTAATTGGACAGGACCTGATGGAGAGGCCAAGTTCTCATATACTGATCGCTGACATTTACTGTAAGAGCCCCTGCAGAGTTTAGAGACATACAACTGAGACATACTGTGTTTTGTTTGAAATTTCCTTAAACAATTAAACTTGTGTACATGCAATAGGGTGGAAACAGATTTTTACTGTTTTTTCATCTTAAGCATGGTGTATTTCACTGTAGTCCAATCATGTTCCTTTTTATAAATCTAGACAGAGCTGTCCAAAAACAGACAAACAATGTCTTCTTTGTGAATTCTTAGTTGAAGTGTATTTTCTCCCTCACACTTTGGCACAGTGAGTGAGAGCGTATGGGTTTTTAAATGCAACCTCATCTACTTTGTAGTTTGAAGTTGATGCTTTTCCTGCCGACTCATCTAATTTGTATTTGACATCATAAGATAAATATGAGGCTAAAAAGCTCTGAGACAGAGAGAAAGAGAGATAAATAGAGAGACAGAGAGAGAGAAAGTGAGACAGGTTTTGTGTGAGTGCAGCCTTTGCGAGAGATACTCACCCAAGCTCACCCCATCTTTCAGATCCCCATAGTGCCTGACTCACCACCTCCTCTCTCCTCTGCTCCTCCTCTACCTTTTCTGCTGCATCATTTCGGCCAGTCTGTCTTCTTTTCTTCTCGTGTCACCTGCTAGCCCTACGTAGGTAAGTTTGACCACATGCACAGCAAGCTTGTATGTTCAAGAAGGGCTCAGTTGCTACCTAGGTGACACAATAACATGCTGAAAGACATCTAGACTCCAAATCTGTTTTATATTCTTGTCCTTAGAAATTGTCCTTGATTACTACTGGACTGTGGAATATAACCCACACACAACCACAAATCAGAAAAGGTTCTTTGATTCGACCTCTCAAATTCTGGTCACTTCAAGTCTCATCAGTCAGCTCCTGTAGTTAATACAGACAGACTGAAAACATAGTAACAAAGTCACTAAAGGATACATTATTTTTAGTAAAAGGGTAAAATATATACTGCTAAGTTTCAGCCTTATGATTGATGGATTGGCAAGAAATGTTGTATACATGGAGTAATTACTGACATCCATCAGGGTGAGGTACGCGGTTAAACAAGTTTGGTTAGTATCATCATCTCTTTTAAGGGATGCTCCAATTAGAAGAAGGCACTGCCTTCAAGCTGACAGCTCCATCAAAGCAGCATTTCAGACACTTTTTCCAAACCCGAGCCCAGCATCAGACAGCACTGTCCTATTAAAGTGAGTCCTCAAATAGACTCAAAGAGAACTGCCTTTGCACAAAAACCACATCTTGGGGGTGATTTCACTTTGTTCGCACATGGGTTCCCTGCCAGTTTATTTACTGAGGAGTTTTCAAACTTTGTCTGCTCATGAGAGAAATGTCGGCTGCACTTTATTTGTGCTTTTGCCATTGTTGACAGTTCTGAGATATGAATAAAGTTGTATCAATGATCCTTGATGCAAATAAAATCACCTCCCATATACACGCACCAACCACCTAAAAATTCAAACATCTGTGTTAATGTGGGCGTGTGTGTCTATTCAAAAGGCTATCTACAATATTTTACAAAAGGAACCTAAAGCTACTACCTAGATTAGTACTATTTTTGCCACCAGCAGAGATGTTAAGAAATGGCAGCTCTGATAAGAATTTGTAGGGGTGAGTGCAGAGTGGCAGTGAGGAAGATAGGTGAGGATAAAAGAAGGAAAAGAAGAAAGGAAAGGTGAATGGAAAGCAGAAAAGAATTCAGGGATTAGCAGAAAATGTTGTGTGGCTCAAGAGAAATGATAGTCAGGGGGGACAGGAATAAGAAGAGGAAATAATCAGCCTTTTACAACATTTCACTAGTCCAATGGTGTACGCGTTAGCATGTTTATTATCCAATCAGCAGCAAGCCACCTTCTCTTGCACAACCGAATAGGATTTACAGTAAAAATGAAGGCTGGATAAAATGCATTTGACATTTAGTTCAGTTGGGTAACATTTTAATATGTACTTTCACTCTTTTGGAGGCTGTAACAGTGGATAAAAAATTGAACCAGATTCAAAACCATATCTTCCATGTCTTCATCATATGTGTAAATAATTGTAACAACTTAAGAAGTGATAAAATACATATCCAGTTTGCTAACAACTATCAGTCCAGGTTATTGCTTCAATGATTTGCACCTAATAACTAACAACCACTTGAACACAAACCCGGTTAATATAACTATATTTCTTGTCTTTACAAGTCAATGAGGATCTCAAATGCATCAATAAGAAAGCAGCCTGTGTGTATGGGACTGTTTGACACTGCGGGCTGTAAAGGACACACTAGAAGTGTCCTCAATTTAAAAAAAAGGAGGCTGCATTTCTTAGTTGCACTCAGAGAAGCCTTGGAAATCAGATCTGTTAGATTTGGTCTTGAAATGTGGAGTCAGTCCCTCAATTGGGATACAATACAATACAATTATGACTGCAGCACTGATTTGTTCTTTGACTCACAGCACTGCCTTCAGTCTGAACCTTCTGCTTAGCAATTGAGTCAAACAAAATGTTTATTTCGAGTATACTCACACTGTGGATCTTTGCAAATTTAACTCACACAAACAATTTTTAAACTGATAGGGCAGTTCATCTGGTGTAGTTTTAGCATTTTCTGTAACAGTAGGCATATCAGAAACCTCTGCTGTGGACAATAAACTTTTTTATTTTTCAAATCCAGTCTTTGTCACTGGAAGACAGCTGCTGCTGCTGCTGCTTCTGGTGCCACATCACACAATCTTTGGTCACATCTCCTCTCAGACTGCACTGTCAACCAGCAACAATATATTCAACAGTCTAAACTGGCTTTTATTGGAAATATCATATCCCATGTTATGTCTAGTTTTTTCTTTCAATTCTTTTTTATGTGAAATCTCAACAAAACAACTTTTACATAATGTCAATGTGTGGACATAAACATAAATTAGAGTAAGAACATTCCTGTGGTGGTGAAACGAAGTAGTGCAATGTTGGAAAAACCCTGCATGGTTTAAAACCACATACATAATTGTCTCTGCTTTATTACTGATACTGCACATCCGATCCAGGCTTGTAATGGTTACCTGACAAATACATGCCAATAAGATAACCTGGACATTGCAGCCATTACAGTATAAGGACAACTTGAAGGCTCAAACAACAATTTATCAACTTAAGGCTGCAGTAGCCGACAGCATGGCATTTTGTTTACTTTGCCTTGAATCTGACAAGGCCCCATGTGGGGAATGTGCGCCACACACAATAACAAGGCAGCCAGAACCTTTCTCTCTATATCTTTTATTTCCTCAGGTGTTCACACTAAAAGTCATTAGTAATAAGAATAATTTTGAGTCAAAATGATATGTGCAAAGCTGCCTGCATTGAGAGACATTGATTAATGGAGCAAAGCGCATAAACAACAGCACTGAAGGTGACCTATTTGGAACAAATATATTATTAGAAAAACAAAGAAAAATGTCATTCTAAAATGAGATGCCCCTCATTTTAGAAATGCCATGCATGCTTTGACCAAATAAAATCTTTGCCCATATTTTGAATGATAAATGGTGACACCGTATACTGTGGTATTTTTATATTGTGCTGATCACATTAACTATATCTCCAAAATGTGGTATTAATTCTTGCAGTAAAACTCTTCAATTATAAAAATAAATTACAGACAACATTTTAAACCTTCATGTGTTTCATGGCCTTTTAAAAGCATGCAGACTGAGATGCACAAGGAATAAAATAATCTTTTTGCAGACACATACAGTATGAATTGCTTACTGCTTATAAAGATATACACTAACTCAGCTTAATTTTAAAATCCTGTATCTGAGTAGCATGTTTATGACAGTAAAACTGATTAAGGTCATACTACACCCAAAATTATTTTCTGTTTTGTTAGTATTAAACCTCTCCTGCTTGATAAGTGGCTGTACAAAAGTTGTGTTAAAAGAATTGAAATGCCCATCCCAATGCTCAGAATGTTTCTATCAAATTTTAAAACAAACCAAAAAAATACTCTTGCCTAGCAGTGATTCAAATAGCACTGGTATTGTGCTTATTGATGGCTGTTGCCGCTGGCTGGATAAACAGTCGACCGAGTTTTGTCGCTGGGATTAAGAATGTTGATGTCATCTTCCTGCACAGCTAGCTAGCTTGCAACTGTAGCTGCTACTACTACTGCATCTACTGCTACTACTGCTACTTTTTCCAACAGATAGGCTAGTGCTCATAGCTATTAATATCAACTGTATTTTTATCAGAAAGGTTAGTGTATTTATCACTTAGATGATAATATCAACTGTCTTTCTGTCTGAAAGGCTAGTGTATTTATCAGTCATAGCTAATAATATCACCTGTCTTGCTGTCAGAAAAGCTAGTGCTCACAGCTAATACTATCAACTGTATTTGTGTCAGAAAAGCTAGTGCTCATAACTAATAATAACAACTGTGTTTCTGAAAGGCTAGTGTATTTATCACTCATAGCTAATAATATCAACTGTATTTCTGTCATAAAAGCTAGTGCTCGTAGCTAATAATATCAACTGAATTTCTGTGAGAAAGGCTAGTTTTCGTAGATGATAATATTAACTGTAATTCTTTTAGAAAGGTTAAATGTCAGAAAGGCCAGTGTATTTATCACACGTAGGTAATGTCAGCTGTATTCCTGTCAGAAAGGCTAGTGCTCGTAGCTAATAATGTCAGCTGTATTTCTGTCAGAAAGGCTAGTGCTTGTAGTTAGTAATATCAACTGTATTTCTTTTGGAAAGGCTAGTGTGTTTTTTACTCGTAGTTAGTAATATCAACTGTCTTTCTGTCAGAAAGGATAGTGTTTTTATCACATGTAGGTAATAATGTCAACTGTATTTCTGTCAGAAAGTTTAGTGCTCGTAGATAGTAATATCAACTGTATTTCTGTCAAAAAGGCTAGTGTATTTATCAATGACATATAATAATATTAACTGTCTTTCTGTCAGAAAGGCTAGTGGTCCTAGCTAGTAATGCCAACTATGATTCTGTCAGAAAGGCTAGTGTATTTATCACTCATAGCTAATAATATCAATTGTATTTCTGTCATAAAGGCTAGTGCTCGTAGCTAATAATGTCAACTGAATTTCTGTCAGAAAGGCTAGTGCTCGTAGTTAGTAATATCAAATGTATTTCTTTTGGAAAGGCTAGTGTGTTTATTACTCGTAGTTAATAATATCAACTGTCTTTCTGTCAGAAAGGATAGTGTATTTATCACTCATAGCTAATATCAACTGAATTTCTGTCAGAAAGGCTAGTGCTCATAGCTAATAATAACTTCTAATAGCTAATAATAATTCTTGTAGTTGTTTAACTTCTTATAGCAACTGCTATTGATTTGTCTTAGAATATGGAAAGTAAACCTCAGGAACTCACTCACTTTTTTCAGGAAGAACTAAGAGATTGCGTTGAGTAACAGAAGCTAGTGGCACAGAGGCTAACCCGGATGTGATGTCACGACTTCAGGTCTCTATCAGCTCTTACTTAGCTATTACTGGCCACATTCCTCTAAATAGTGCATCTGAGTTTAAAAGTTGTAACAAAATTCAACTTTGCCAGATTACACACATCCCACATTATAATGGCATGACACGTCTTACCAGAGAATACCCTATTACCACAACCCAGCAACTATTTTCCAAGGTACATGTTATATATGACATATTAAGTCATTAAGTCATCACATAAATGATTCTGCTTGTTAAATTTATATTTGTCTAATTAGGATTACAAGTTTAAAAAGTGGTGTGTTAGTTAGCCTGGCTGTCAGGTGGTGTGTGCACAGTATCATCAGGAGCTGTTTGTGTGAGAACATTGCCCACAGCACTGTGAGAGTAGTGTCGTGTCAGTCATAGCAATGTGTAGAATAATTACCCAGACCCCTGTTCAGGCCATGCACATGCATCAAGGTGTTTACTGTATGTGGCTGTGTGTGTGTGTGTGTGAATGTGCATTGGCCTTTGTGTGAGCATTTCTATGTGTATTCACATATGTGGGATAATTGATGTGCAATTCAGATGACTCATTTGCCAGCTGGCTTCTCTCGTCCCCTGAGCCAATTCACCAATGATGATTGACATTTAACACCAGTGTGACTGCATGATTGGTCACTTCACAGCTTGGTGATTGGCCATTGCCCACATAAGTAGTGTAATAGTGATGATTGGCATTTGTGCACCAACACACACACACAGTGTCTGGTTATGACGTTCATTTGTTAAAGCCATGATACACAGTCTAATGGGTTACTTTTAACTACTAAGAGATGTATTCAAATTAATCTAGAGTGAAAAAAATGTTGTAACATCACAACCAACTCAAAATCAAGAGCTGAAAGGGCTGATCAATATTAGCATCTTTGGCAAATTATTGACACACTTGCTACATGATAGTACACATTCAGCAAAGGGTTACTCGTAACTTTTCTCTTGTTATTGAGTTTGACTGGCTGTATTTTCTCCTACCCGTGTCATTTTCAAATCTCACTTGCTGCTGATGGCATCATTGCCCAACTTTATTGCCTCATAAGGTTACCCATTTGTCATTTCTTCTCAAAACAAAGGCAGGAAACTCATTCAATCAGCATCATTTAAGCATACGTTGTGGCTGTGTAGTCACAATTTTATACATACAAAGGCCATTGTTGTAGCTCACAGCTGTTCAATTTTCACTTTTCATTCAGCCAATATTGTCCGTCATTAATTTAGGACAGAATGTTTGTGAGAAGGAAATTACCAAAATAATATGTATATGTTGCGGCACACATCAACATGTGGCTAGACTCATTTCTCTGGGCTCCACTGTGTCTCCAGCCTTCAGTTTATGGAAGCAAAATTGAGGAACATTTTATCGCGCATCATAATTAACCTAGGCAGTGCTGGTTCCAAAATATATTGGTTCAGATTTTATTTATACATACTTTCTTGAAACTGTTAAAATGGACAAATGATCTTATTTTGTAAGAAGGACACTGATCTTCAGAATATAAATAATGTCGGAATATCTTTTTATACACCAGCCACTATAAATAGTCAGCTGTGCATGTGGATCAGTATCTATCTATATGGATTGAGGCTACAGGTTACCAGCAAATCTGACAAATGTTTAGTGACAAGTATGGCATTTATAATACAGTCCATGCTGCCTTAAGTCAAAGTAGGCTACTGCCTTGTGTGTGTGTGTGTGTGTGTGTGTGTGTGTGTGCTGGAGTGCAGCATACCATGCAGTTTTTTGCATATGCCATACTGTACCATGAATATATAAAAAGATTAATTTAATTACAAGGCACAGTAAGCAGAGGCAGGTGTGGTGGGATTCAATCTTAAGCCAATTAGGGCACACAAGCAGCAGATTTAACCACTTATACTGTTATGTGACACCTGCAAGCAGAATATTTTGTCAGCAGTCTTCAAACCTTAACCTAGGCAGTGTTAGTGCCAAACTCCAAGTGTTGAGTAGTAGCACTGTATCATGTCAGCTTCTCATAACCTCCTGTCTTGGCTGTCACCTCGTGCTGTCGTAATATTGGATGGGATGTGGCTTATTAATATAGCTTAGTGAAAGTTTCTCCTCCATCATGAATTACTCCATGTAAGCCACGCCTCTCAGCTACTATCCACTCAAACCTTTTCCCACCTTCCCTCCTTATGCTGCCTTCCTGTCATAGTATTTACCAGTTTCCAACTTGTAAATGCTAGTTATGGTCTACCTCTAAGTGGTAGTTATGAGTGGGACTCTTGTGTTATTCTGATAGCTCCGATATCAACCCTGTCTCCTAGACATTACATTTATACTGTATACTACTAATTTGCAAAAAGTAATGCCGTCTAATTCCATCAACATAACGAGGAAACCTTGTTAATTGATGTATCTGCCAAGTCACAAAATGTTCATACAAAAAATATCCCTAAAACATTCCCTGACAACATATTTTGTCTTCCCAACAAAATCCACTCTTGCAAAACACATATCCGCTTCTAGCAACAAAAGCATTATCAATGTATTTTATGGTTACGTTTAGTAACTTCCTGGAGTCTTGTCGTGACCGTGAGGTTGCCAGGCAACTAGCAGTGACTCCAGGAAGTTAACTATGGCCGGCCAAGAAATAGACCATCACATAACCCTGTGTAAAACCACAATGTGTAATTTTTACATTCTTCGTTTTTTTTACGGATTAAACAAATAAACTGTGCTTCGTATGTCCTTTTGTACCATTCATCCCAACCCCCCCTCTACAATATAAAATATATAATGTACAGAACAAGAATGTAGTGCTTTGTTCATCGTAAAAAAAACGTTCCCACTGAACATATTCCAGACAGCTTCAAAACGTACGACAAAACCATTTAACAGAATATAAACGTCATTTCTAGAAGACAAGGCTGCCAATATAGCTCACTATACTAAGTGAAAAGCAAAAAAAAAACATCTTACAAGTCCATAATTCAAGGTGATTAAACTCTAATTTAATATAAATGTAGTAAATGTACTTTTTTTTACCCACAAAATGACTAATTCTGCCTTAGCTCAACAGTAGATTAGTATTCATTCAGTGTGTAAACCACACACACACACACACACACACACACACACACACGGTGGCAACCTCATGTTATGAAATCTGATGGCATGAATTCTTCCTGGTTAACATCATCCAATTAAGTGGGCCAAAACCTCCACTCCCCTCTAAGCCACATTGGAGCCAGTCACTAATCAGTGTGCTCTTTATTAACCCAGTTAGCTGGACCTGCTGCTTCCAGCTCCTGATGAAGACACCTTCCACACTAGTATCATGACTCCATGCAGAATCAGTGTGGGGTTATGCTGCTGACAGATCAGAATGAAGTCTATACAAAAATTGTATTCATTTTTAACAAACATAACTTTAAATGGGTGATTTAGTCTCTCCAGATTGAACTGTGGGTTTATAACAAGCACAAAAAATGTGATTACATTCCATCTATTCGTCCATTGATCTCTAGTTTCATTCTTCAAGTGGGTGGTCAAGGTATATTAAACCCCTGTTGAGGAATACAGTTCAGCACATCTGAGGGGCATTTCAATTGGTTTTCCTCCCTTACCCTGCAGAGAAATGAAATCTGGTAATATTCATCCATTCCTTTCCATCTAACATCTTCCCTCGCTCTCTGTTCCTGTCCCATCTGTGCATGGAGATCTAAATCTGTTTACATCCACTCGGTCTTTTCCAGCCTTCCCTCTGTCTCCATCCCGCTTTCCCTCATCCAATCTGTCCATGGCTCTAAATGTGTTTACATTCATCTGTCTGTTCGTCTTTACTTGGATGGAAACATACCTAATATCTTTCCTTTTCTTGATTTTCCATACCTTTCATATCTCCTCCTAAAACAAAGAGAAAGGCTCAGCTGTGGTCATACCTGGTTTATGTCTAAGGGACACAGACACTCTCCCTCATCCTTTCTTTGTCACATACACACACAAATACAAATGTGTACTCAACATAGCGTGCAGCACATGCACACATAGGCTACGCATGCAGACGGAACAACATCAGACTGCTTGTGGACAAGTGGCTGAATCTTCCTGACAGGCCTGTCTCAGAGGGAAAGAAAAAAGAGAGGGTGGGAGCAGAGATGGGAGGGAAGGAATGAGAGAGAAAGAGAGGGGAGTGGACATGATAGAGTGAAAGATGGCAGAAAGGAGAGAGGCGGTGAGAGTGACAAGGAGAGGCAGAGGGGAAGGGAGAAAGAGTCACAGTGACACATGAGGGAAAGAGAGTTGCAGTTGGCAGACAGCAGCTGGAGGGAATGATCAACTCAGCTGACACATCAGTTCATATCACTGCAGAGCGGCGGGACAGACGGAGGGAGGGTGGGATGGAGAGTGAAAGAAAAGGACATGTGGTTAAGAAACAGATAGAGGTGGAATAAGTGTGAGAGGAATATAAGGAGACAGCAAAGTGGAGAGAGAAGGAGGAAGACAGGGAAAGACTGTATGGATGAAGGGAAAGGATGGAGGGAAGGGATGGAGATCAGCGTAGTGGCAGGACAAAAGCAGAGGAAGGGAGTTTGGTTTGAGAGGTACAGCATGTGGCATGAGTTTTAAAATCAATTTCATAAAATTCTTACATTTAAATGACCATCTCATCTCATCTCCTTTGCCTTGCATTTCTGCCTCCTTATTCATCGTCTTCTTCCCTTTCAAGTCTGGTACTTGATTCCCGCACCTTCTACCCACACATAAAACATTACATTGTCAAATGGGTGAAGCTCAATAAGTATTGTAAAGACACGAGGCAAGGCAAGTTTATTTTTATTTCATTTTTACAGTTTTACAGACGGCATTATATATCAAAAGTTTCTTAAGACAATGAGACAGAAGAAAAACATTAAATAATACAAATTTGACAAGAATGAAAAAAAGAAGTGGGTGTTTTTCAGTGCAATCATTAATAGCATAAAAGTAAATGTCAAAGGTGCAGTGAAGAAAATTGATCAAAGACACAGAAAAACAAGAGTTTTTAATTTCAGTTTAAATTGCCTAAAGTAGATGTGCATTAAGGATCATGGAGGCAAAAAAACTAGTAATGAAATAAAGATTCAAAGGTTTTGTTTGTCACAGTGAAATGCATACTCTTGAGGCTATGCTAAAAAGGCTAGTGTGCAATAAAGAATAATAGAATAATATGTACATATGTCATAGTTAGTAAAGAATAGTATAGTAAAGAAAACAGATATACAGAGTTCACCACCCTGATGGCCTGAGGGGAAAAGTAGTAATGTAGTTTTTGTAGTTTCAGCTATTATTTTCTATTAACAGAGTGGCTGTCTGCTCGTGTGTCGTGCCCCCTCTGACCTCTCTTCTCTCCTTGACTTGAGTGAGTACAGTGTTATCATAATCAATAGAAAAGTAGATCTAAGTTGAAATAATCTGAATTTATCCTTTAACAACTTTGCTAACTTTGGAAAAGAAATCCTGATATGACTAAGTTCTACATTTGCAGCAAACTCATTGCTAAGCAACTGAAAATATACAGTATTTTTTAAAGCTGGTAGCCAGCGTCAGGTGGATGGTAAGGTGCATCGAAGCAGCACCTTCTCCAGTGTAGATTACTACACGGGGTTCTGTATAAATGAATCAAATGGCACACAGCAACAGTCAGTGGTGGCTGATCCACCCTGAGCACGGCCCGGGCCCCAGAGCAAACACAAGTTTTCAATTGAAGCCAATATTTTCACAAAATGCTCTCTCTTCTTGTTTCACCATATATACATATACACATTATATATATGGCACCTAAAATTGCCTTAAGAGATGATAACACATTTGGGTAATGTGTTGTTTTGCTTAATGTGTTGTTGTGAACTGTTGCCCATTCTAACGTACAATATCATGTACAGTGAAGAGCCAAACAGAACTTTAGTTTGGCTACATCAAACGTGGCCACCTGTACAATCCACAGTCCATGGCATCACTGAGGCCCTGCAGCAGCTCGGTGTCACATGACAATCATTCACACGCACACCCACAATTGGACAGAGTTGTGATTGTTTTAAGATGTTCAATATCCTTGAGGTTTAAAGATTTTTTCTGCGTGGGTGTGACGGTTGGCTAACTAATGTTTGGTGAGAGCTGCATTACGAGAGGGAGAAAATTGTATAAAAAAATATTGGCTTTGGGCTTTGGTGTGGTTCAGGTTAAAACATTTTGCTAGCTGTCAGGTTTCTGGCCTGACTAGTATGAGAAGAGTTGAGCTTAGGACGGAGTTTCAGGCAAATTCAGTACTCTAATTTAAAACAATGCTGCTCTTTCAGCTTCTCAATTAATTTCATTCATCCAATCACTGCCTGAGTTTCTGGCCCCGTTCATAAACTGGCCCTTTTCCTCATTCTCATGTGTTGCTCATTTCTTGGGCACTCAACACCTTCCACCAGATGAATCAAGCCTCCCCACTGGGGCAGGCTCACACACTCTCCTGCAGAGTGTTCAGCCAGGATCTGAATCTGTCAAAACTTTTCTCAATAAAATCATTTTGCATCTCATTCATGGGTGGCAAAATCTCTTCAGTCAAATAGGGCACAACTACGATAGTAATGAGGGAGGGACAAGTTAAGTTCACTTCCCCACACAGACTGATCCGGAGAGTTTGGGGATTGACCTTCCAGTAATTAGCCAACTTTTTTTTTTTATCAGTTTTTTTATTGAAAAAATACTAGAATTTAGGACCCTTGGTAAAATGGTAAAAAATGTGGATTAAAAAAATACAAAGCGGCAGAAAGTCTGATTATTAAATTCAGTTTGCAACACAAAAATTCAGTAGTTTCACAGTTGATCTTTTGTAATGACTTGGAGAGGCTCAACTGCAACATAATCATCAGCTCTATCAATTTATCCTCATTCCTTTCTTCCCTTTTATTTATTTTTTAAAGATTTGTATGACATTTTTGCCTTTATTAGAAAGTTGACTGTATAAGAAGCATCAGTCCTGTAGCCAGAGGAAACTTCTTGGCTGCTGGGCATCTGATTTCCCTCGACAATATGCCTAATTTATTTCATATATTTTATTTTACATATATCGTTGGATGGAATTCAGGGAGGAATTGATGAGTATAACTACATTGAGTCATCACTCATGACAAAACCATGTTTGTTTGTGTTTTTTTAAGTGCTGCTGTTGGTTGAAAGCTGCATTTGAACTATATTTTGTTCATGCTAGAGAGGCTGTCTGAATCCGGTCCAAACCTTCCTGCCACAACAGATCAATAATCCTACAGACAAATGACTACAGGACACCACACAAAATATATACCCTTAGCACTGCTCCTTCCCACGGCTGTGTCTGAGGGTGACGAGAATCTCCTCAGGACCAGCTGTGGCTGACGTGCATGGTGCATCAGTCCACAGTGGTCAGTGAAAACTTTCCTCAGAACTCACAATGACTTTTCACACATCACATTGCATGTTTTCATGAACATAAAATCTGCATAATAATATGTTCGAAACTAATCTACAACTTTTCAAAAAGTTTTTTTTATCTGTTGAAAAACAGTCCTAAATGAAAATGTCTTGTCGTAGGCCAACAGTGCCCCTTCGGCTCAGTCAAGTTAATGACCTTTTGCATCTTAGATTATGGCACTACAAGTTTGCTAAATTTTATCTTGTTGGTGTTGTTTCTGTCCGTGTCATGTGTAGTGTCTTTCCTAATGAGGGTTGATGTGTCATGACCACACGACCTAAGGAAGCATCTGGTCGATACGATGAGGCAGGCTGAGGGCGTCTGAGTGTAATTGCATTTTGAGTACATTATGTGTGTGTGTGTGTGTGTGTGTGTGTGTATCCATTTTAGTTCTGCTTTGTTCCAGTTAAATTGTTACATAACTTTGCATTGCTATGGTGCTGTGAGCAAAGACATGCACACTTGCACACACACTTGCACACACACACACACACACACACATTGTCTCTCTCTCTTCTCTGACCTCTTTTCTATTCTCTGTGTGTCCTCTCTGTCACACTCACAAACGCACAAACCACACCCACACCCACACACAGATGGTAGTTGACAAGTTGATGCAGCATCTGTGCTTGTATACATCCATGTATTTACTAATGTTTAGTCAACAGAAAACGGTAGTTACCTGGGTGTAATGCCAGTTCTGTGAACAAGTGCCTTCTAACTTCACTAATCTAGACTAGACTTCAGACTATTGTTTAACATGATTGAGATTCCACCTTCTGGTGTCTGATCACTTCTCTGTTCTGTCTGGTTCTGGGTACATATTATTTTTGTGTATTTGGACCCAGCTGGGTGAGTGCATTGATCTGTGTGGTGCTGAGGCTGTTGTCCAATAGAAAATGCCGTTAAAGATTAAAGAATTTATAAAAAAGTAAATAAGGATTAGAAGGTGATAGAAGCAAAATATATTTGACATTTTTTTCAAACTGTGTTTTTGCACACAGCATTTTCAGTCAGTATGGTGTGAAGTAAAATTTCATGTCTGCTTTTAGTCCAAGTAATCACAGTTTCAGATAATGGTTGCCGAGCGATAGAGCTCATCTCACTGACACAGATGCAAACAAATAAAACACAATCAAATGAAGTGGACATCTTTACAACAGTTGTGACAACACATACTGTATGTCACAGTTAGCTGATTACCTGATTAACATGCAAGTAAGTTAAAGGCTAATGCTAGGTGTATGGCCAGTGTCTCCAATCAGAATCATGCAATTGTCCAACACCATTGACAATTGGTGAACTTATCATTTGTGTGTGTTGTGAGGTGTTGTAACTCAGTTCTCTTGTGTTGTGTACGACATAAATGAAGAAAGGCATTTATTTGCAGTGTGTTTCTGTATGCTACATAAGTATGGTCAAGTTGGTGAATGTGTTTCTCAATTTGCTTGTGTTTTATCTATTTATAGCATTTGCTTTTCTAAATGCAATGGGGGAAAATAAATCCTGAAATTAGCCTTTCTGTGTAAGCACAACTTAAGCAGGCAAGTTGAAAGGGTGAGGCCATTAGTAAATGTTATGAAATGATTGCATCAGACTGAGTTAGTTTGAGTCATGAGGACCAAAAAACAAAATCAAGATAAAATTACAAGGGAAACACAACCTAAATGTAGAAACACGATCCCATCACAAGATTGACAGTGGACAGGAAACTAGGGAGACAGTATTATAAGAGATAAAAGAGATTCAAACAAGTCAAACTTGTGCCCTGGCCTCATGAGCCAACAGAATGGACCCAGGTATTAAAAAGTAAGGAGATTGTTTTTCATCATGAAACAAGGGAATAATGTCCCTTGTTTACACTTGGATGGTCCCCTATAACTACCAGGCTACCCGGCCACCCTGAGGATAATAACAGCACTCTAAACCAACTCCAGTACACTGTGACGACCTGTAACTTTCTATTAAAATCCCCATATTTCAAAGGCATATTGAATTTAATCTATTATTAATTCGTGGGAAAATTAAATTACATTACTTTATTGGTCAAGGCCTGGTTTGAGCAGAATAATAAGTTGTGATTAAACATTGATGTTGAAGGCGAATGTTCACTGAAAAGAATATTCATAGTGGAATAACTCTGAAGAGTTGTCAGTGAAACATTACATTCGTTTACAGTTGCTCATTAGGAGAAAGGAATACAGTTTACTGCTGGGTTGTGCTTTTAATGACGGTCAATACCCCAACCAGCCAAAAAAACATGTTTAGTACAAAAGATATCAATATATTAAAATATTTGACCCCCACGGCTTTGGGGGCAATTTCGGTACTGTTCAGGAGGTGGTACTAAATCCCACTTCCAGATATTCTAGGGGGAAAGAAATGCAACAGCTTGTTTGCAACACGGCAATTACGGTAATTAATAATGCAGGACTTATATTTAGATAAGCACCGCAAGGACTCAGAATCTCAGATGTGTGTTTTGCTGCCTTGTTCTGCATTTGTCCTGTAAACCGTAGATTGTGTGCACAGACTAAAATCATCTAACATTTCCAGTTGTGAGCTATTAGTATCAGGGCAGCACGACCAAATGCTGCATTGCTATATTTTATTTTCTCTAAAGAAAGAAAATCTAAGAAATGATTGTGCTGTATCCGGCAGTCAGTTCTCTACCAGATTCTTCGCCGTTACCTTGCAGTCTGAGGATTCAGGAGATAATCAAGCACCGGAATGTTTTTTTTGACGGCATGGAGCAGAGACAGAGTGGGCCCAGCAGCTGCTTGTGCGTCCTAGGGGGCCGCCGACCTGTCCCGAGGGAGGCAAGCAGCTCTGGAGAGCTGATCAGCGGGGAGGGAGCTGGTCTGTGCCGGTCTTGTGTACTCTCTTTTTGCTTTATTCTGCAAAAGAAGGCAAAATTTAAAACCTGGACCTTACGGGTTCATACAAGTTCACGTTATAGTAAGCTCCAGGTTACAGATCGCTAAGTTGCTGTAGTGGAAAAGAGCTAAGAGTGGTGAGCTTTTTCCCAACTAATCCTCATACCAAAATGATGAAATAATTGTTTGTCTGTGACTTCAAAACGTCCCATATGGCCAATACAACAATGATTCATATGAGCGTTTATGATCTGCCCCCTGTATTGTTAAGGTTTGATAAGTTTAGGCATCTAAAGGTTCTAAGTCTAAAGTTAGGGAAATATTGGTGACATGGTTAAAAGAAACCAACACTGACTGTTGGTAGCAGACAAGATGAAAACCACAGACTCATGTGTCAAAGTTGTACACTTTGTACACCCAATGTCCACCTCGACCTTCCCCCCTGAGAGGTTTTCCAGTGCTAGAACAACATCACGCTACTTCCACCTTGTCTTTGCTTCTGAGAAACAGACGTCTTAATAAGTTACACAATTACAAGAGGTCCTGGTCAGCAAATCGTAAACAAAGGTTGTTGTAAACATTTGAACAAACAACTGGTATTTTTCTGGTGAGAAGTGTGTGAGGAAAGGTTGGGTCTTCAAATTAAGTATAGCTGCCCTCAATCTGGTCCCTGATCATCAATTAAGGAAGTGAATCTTTAAAGGGAGACAGCAAAACAACCAATCCAAAATGATGAATTCCACTAAAAAAATATGCAGAAATCAAATTTTCTATGCAGATCATAAACATGCTTCACACTCTACAAATGTCCAAACAGATGTCAATTCAATGATTTGAAGACATTAATTTGCTAATTTACATCACAAAGAATTACTCTGATCATGAGGCATATTACCCCATGTGTAAAAATGTAGTCATGGAAACTTGTGAATTGTGTGATTACTTAATTATGATGTAGCAAGTGCTGGATGGAAAACATTGTGTACCTTTGATAGTATTTTACTAAATCCCATGACGCATATGACAGTTACCATGGCATTGCAGTTGTTGCTGCTGGAAACCTAATTTTTATTCACCTTTTTCCAAATGATCGTACCGTAGTTTATAACTTATCTTCAAATACTTAAACCTGCAGTCACTTTTTTGGCCACTTGGGGGCAGCAGAAACAAGTTGTGAACACAGCATTGACATATTAACACCTTTTAAGTTGATATGACCAACTTGTTGCTTATTTACACATCAAGCAGTTATGGAGGACCATTATCATTCATTTGGAGTCGTGTTTCTGGCCACCTGATGAATGTAAGTTTAATATTCACTCTCTTTTCGCTCTGTTTTTAGTCTTTAACTGCTAAGGGAGATGTGTGTTGGTTCATCACTACTAGCAACCCCTTTCACATTGTCACATTGTTTTCACACTTGATACGTTGTGATTATAGAAATATAGGTTATAGCCGCTTTGTTGGTTTTATTTATTGGAGCCGCATATTAGTTGACTGATGGCAACACTGCATTGACAAAATGTGGCTGCAAGTCAACCTTCAACAACACATTTAACAGGGTATTTGCTTAAATATACTCTCCTGGGTTGCATTGTATAGCTCCACTGGAAGCCCGTGTTTTCACCACGAGTCACTGTTAATGACTTGAAACACAACTGCACTTGAAGAGAGCATGGTTGCAGAGGGAGGAGTGAAGAAGGTTGTGATTCTGGGATCTTGTGCTAACAGGAGCCTCATACAGTGATAATCTACAACTAATTCAATGGATTGATGGGCTTAGTTACTTGTGGTTCTCATGTAACACAATTCTCTAAGTTGTAGTCAACATTGTTAGGTGCTTGTTATTCTGTGTTGAGTAATGTTGACCCTTGGGGCTTGCGTCACACAGGTGAGGGTATGGTAAATTACCAAGCGCAGAATAAAAGGGAACTAACGTTGTTTACTCCAATTTAGAGGTATCTGTGTGGTTGCCGGGGACGGAATGTGATCTGGTGTGCTCACAGCTGAAGGATAGGGACAGGCTATTTTGGACACAAACAGAGTAATGTTCCTTTAATAACACAACTAACATAAACCTTAAATATTACAGTTCAGCCAACACAGCCTCCAGATATCTAAATACACAATTAGATTCTGCGAATTATTATCTCCTGAGCCATTGTAAGTAGATTTTTAGTTTTTGTCTGTGTTTTATGCTGGTAGCTGTAGTACATAAAGCAACATCATGCTGCAATTTGAATCCAGCTTCGCAGGCATCACAGCCAACAGCGTGTCATCCCTGACCTTTCTGTCTTGGATGCAAAAGTGCCCCTTTCAAATGGAAATCAAAGCTTTTTTTCCCTCTCTCATGATGCCTGTTGTTGTCTTTTGGCTAAAGACAGCCTGACCTAAATGGTACCACTTTAGCCTAAAAGACAACAGAACACCCTTGAGACAGAGTTGTGCTGTTTATGCCGTTTTCCTCAGCTCCCCATTAACCCTGGGCCCTGCCCTGCCCTCTCTGCCCCCAGCACCATGTCTATCATAGGACATGGGCCTCTCTGCTCCAGGGGGGTTAGGGTTTTTCACCTTCGTCCCTGAAAATGTCTGTTTTGCGCTGCAGCTTGCCACCTAATTATGATTTATTTTTAATAATGAATACATTATTAGCTTTTATTATATAGCTTGCAATGTGAAGCACCTTTTGTGTGTGTTGAATAATAGCTGTTTTGCTATCTCTCTAAACAATGCATCAAAGTTTTTTCAATTTAATGTAGTCTTTGTAAAGTTAGAAACATTTTTTTTAAATATAAATAAGGGCAAAGCATGTCTATGTTTAGTTATATGTTTAGTCTATGTTTAGCATTTTCCGCCGCACAAAGTTAGAATGGGTGCTATTTATTTCATTCAGTATTTAATTTAATGCACTGGCGCACATTCATTCTTTACATTGGCTCATGGGTTAGAGCTATAAGTTAATCAGAGGTGTTTCATGAAGCCAATTATGGTGTGTTAATTTATTGTCATGGTCAGAAGGAGTTCTGAAAACAAGCCGGACGTTTAGAAGACAAAGAACTTCAAGGGACCAATCAGAGCCGCTGGATCATCCCAATCTGTGCCTGTTTGAGTTGTAGTGTGGTGTGTAGTTCCAGAGTGGACATTCTGTACGTGCTCCCGTGCGTTTGTCAGTGGAATATATCTTTATACAATTGGCGACGCAGAAAACGATGCACAGTAATAAGCGTTCCCTGTTTCCCAAGTATCATCATGTTATTGGACTGCACCCATATGCGCAACCATACAGTCTTCACAAAGTGGATTAGGTGAGACGTAAATCATTCCACAGCATCAATATGCAGTTTTGGGTCGGATACTTTTTGGCTCCTTGGTTCTGCTATATTCAACTATTTTCTTCTCCTAGTTTAATTGTAACAGTTGTTCAAAACAAACAGCATTTTTTACTGAGATTACCACTTTACAACTTTTGCCTTTTAATGAGAAATCTGTTTTGTGATTATTAAATTATGCAGAAGCAAGATAGTTACATGGTTTGGATAAATGAGGAGCAGTAAACAAAGGTCTGAACTATCAGTCCAGTGTCAAATAAACATGTAATACTTACTAAGACAATTTTCCTCCATAGTACAAGTTGTAGGAAAAACTACAAAACTAAAAGTCATTTGAGATGAAGCAGTGCAGTTGAAGCTGGATGCTCAGGCGCTTGTATGCTGTCATATGGGTCCATTCAGTAATGCAAACTGTCCTCAGTGCAATAAACTTTCTGTCCATATTCAAACGTATGTTGAAAACAAACTATATTACAGCCTATTTTTAGTTCACATTGTTTTTATGCTTATTTTCTTTGGTCTCTCCCGTTAGTTCATGTCACTATGGCTTTTCCATTTTAAAAAGTAATCTCTACAGAAATGTATCACAGCTTAGTGCTCAAGGCCCACCTGTTAGAACTGGAGCCAAACCCATCAGGACAGGTGGCCTTGAGGTCTGGGTTAAGAGTTGCTGGTCTTTTGCTCATTTAACTTGTGGGCTTGTTGTTGCCAGTAATTCCCTATGTTGAAGTGTTAAACTCCAAACCCCCCATGTCACCACTGAGTTTGTCCTTTCGACAGCTGCCTGACCAATATGCCCCAAACTTCACAAGTGATCATCGAAGAATTTCAGGCAAAGGAGAGCGTGTAGAGTCGCAGGCACACACACGACTTTACCAACCAACACATTACTATGTGAAAAAAAGCTGCAAACAAATTCTAAACGTTGTGTATCTTAAGGGAAAAGCCCTAAAGAGAATTAATGTTTTTTTTATTCTTACGCTTAATGAATTTATTTCATTACTATTAATAATTGTTTGGAAATATGAACATATCCCAAAAGTACATTATTGAGCTGCTTTACTGACAGTGAATTACAATAGTCTGACTTTGTGCACTCATTATGTTTGAGCGTACACTGAAATGAGCATGAATAATCTGCAGTGTAGCAGTTCTGACAAAGAAAACCAAGCGAATCGGTGCTTTTTAGTATTCCTCTCCCCGAATAAAATATTTGTGTAATGAGGTTTCAAAAGATTCTCTCCCTTCAATATCATTGTTTAGCTGCATATCTATAGTTAATTGCATTATTATTCTGCTCTCATAATATGCTGTCAGCCAGACAAAGAATTTAAATTTTAATATAAATGTAATTTCATTGACAATGGGAATATAATTTAATTAGTGCCTGAATGATGTTGTTTGTATGAAAGTTAGCATCACATCACAGAGAACTATCTGGCCAGCCAACTCATTCATTAATTGGCTCTAAGTATTTTACCGACGACTGTAAAGTTCAGTCATTTACATCACAACTAACCTGTTGGCTGACTGACTCACTGCAAAACTAAATGTTTGATTTCATAACTGAAAGATGATTAATAAACTGACTTGCTGGCTTGCTTGCATACCAAGAGACTGACTGACGGAGTAAATTAGTGACTTACTGCACAAGAGGAATCTCATATTTCACTTTTTGCTTCTCTCCTGCATCCTTGTGTTGCGGTGACCCATCCTCATTTATATTATCTTGTACAATTACCACTCTGTTGCTAGGAGACATCTAGGAGACAATTTCTGCTGGGTTGTTGTGGTCCTCAAGGTCTCCAGTGGGCACACAGGTCTCTCCTGCATGTGTGTGTATGTGTGTGATTATTGTAGCGTACAGTGGCAGTCGTGACTGTGTTATGCCAGACAAAGGCAGAATTCAACATGAGCTGATCATTACTCCCAGAGCACATCTTGACATCTTTCTTTTTCATTTTCTGTATCTCTCCTCTTTCGTCAACCCATCTCTCTCGCCTTACTTCGTTCCTTACAAGTTTTGTTATACGTCTCTCACACGTTTTCCACATCGGCCTAAATATTGTGATTAAATATAAGTAGACATAAAATCCTGTCCACCTCTTAACTGTTTAAGTGCTAGCGATGTTGTACTCGGGGGCATTTACATTTTTAAAGTGCTACGAATTTCACAGACGTTTAAGAAACTGAATGTGTACAAGCACTCACCGCCAGCCTTAAAGAAGTCTTTATGTTAGAAATGAATGGTGAAATGCTTCCTGAAAGCTTGATAGGGCAGACGCTTTGTGTCTACTCTGTAATTTCCTTTTTCCTTTTTTGATGTCTTCACCTGATTTACTCTCTTTCTCCCCACCTCTCTGTCATTTTCCTTCTCAGTTTTTCTGTTTCTTCAGTATCCTCCCCATCTGCAATGAAAATTCACACATAAAACACATAATAAGGAAACACCAGGCATCAGTGGAGACGTGCATGGCATCCAAATTCCCCAGGTCCCTTGTTTGTGACAGATGTAACGAAGACAACATAATAACATTGCTACAATGCCAACAAAGAGTAAATCATTCCATTTTCCAATCAATGACCTGAAAAAAACAGCCTCATCTCCAGATATTTTACAATGCAGTGCACACATTTTTGCTTTGCATTGCCCCTACGCATTTAACTTCTTCTTAAAACTTCCTTTTACTTTTCCATCCTGTCCCTCGATTCCCTTCATCAGCCTGTCTCCATTACTTTATGCACCACTTCTCTCTTTTCTCTCTCCCTCCCTCTCAATTCCATTTTCAACTGTTCACCTCTCTGTTCCCTCGCTCTCCTCCTCTGGTGTATCCTTGTCATTATATTGAGAGTACTTGTTAATTAAGATAATTACAGGCTCTGATGTATTTAGTGGATAAATATGTGCTCATTGTTTGTGCTTGTAATGGAGATGTTTTACGAGTGGTGTCAGCAAATATGAATAAAATGGCAAGGTGCAGGTTTTTTGTTTTAAAAGTAATCTGACATCATACCACTGTTTTACATTATATGTTATTGGGCTCCATTCTATGATTTCGGTGGAAACAAACGTTTTGAACAGTCATGTTTGCTACTGGATGTCGTAGGTTGCACGTTCAAGATGGTTCATAGATGGCTTGATCAGTGCTGAGATTCTACTCTTTACTAAACAAACAAGATATCAAAAAACACCTCACCAACATCTCCCTTCACCTGTGTGTGTTTCTGTCTTTCTTTGTACATGAAATATAATTTAATAATGTGTCCCATTTAGATCCCAGATCAGAAAAAAAGTTGAAGAAGCCCTTTATGTTGTCAGTACCATTGATTTAAACAGTTGGCTGTTGAAGTTGTACAGAAAAGGCCTGGGGTTGTGGGGTGGTGGGGATGTTAAGGGAGAGGGAGATATTTCAAACCAAGAGAATAAGCTGTGCAGTTATAGGCATTAATCTGCTGCACGACCCAATTGTAGCTACATCATTGTTTCCATCCCCTGTCAGTACAGCTCAGCTGATTATGGCAGTGACTGCAAGCTAAATGAAAATACATTTAAGTGATATTTCAATAAGGTGGAATATTTGAGTGTTACAGCAGACACGTCTAAATCAGTAGGAGCATTCAACCTTCAACAACAGCTGCCCTGAAGGGATTTCCTGCCACCACTAGCAACCCTTTTCCTCAACTCCTAATCAATAATTAATAATAACATCGGGAAGTGGCCTATGAGAAATTCGTTTTTTGCAGTTTTTAACTTTTTTAAATTAACAACTCATATTTTATACTTGGTCTTGATCATGATAACATGTGAGAGGTGGTGTTCACCGGAGGGGCAGCTGTTGTGACAGTGCAGTCAGTTATGCGTGTTGAAAAGAAATGCAGTAACAGAACAAAACAAAGCAAAGAGAGAATACAAAGACAAAACTGTCATCAGCCTGCTCTTCATTTTATTTAATCAAGTCTGACTTTTTAGAGTAACAAAAAAACAATGCATGCAATGTACAGAATGTGGCAGAAAAATGGTTTCACTGAAACTCTGAGAGGACTCACAAGCTGTTTGAAAACATTCCCTAAATGGGTTTGGATGGAAATGGGGGACAGATGCTTTTTCATACAGTGCTATAATCAAAAATATAGTTATCAAAACCTGACATATACAGTAGAGATAGGCAAAAAGGAAAAAAGGGAATAGTATATTTGGGTTCTTTTGAAAAGCAGACCATGATCAATAATCTCACAAATATTATCAGGACTTCAGGCAGGTTTTCCTCTGCCAGATATTTGTCTGTCTGATTCTGTTTCTCTTTCTGCCTCAGTATTTCTTAATCTATTCCTCCACTCTCTCATTTTGTTTGTCTGTGTCTCTTCTTCTCTCTCTCTCTCTCCTGTCTTTCCCTCCTGTGGAGTTATATCCTCTCTGCTTGATTGTTCTTTTCTGATTTCTTCTCCTCGGGTGGTGTTTGTCAGGGGCGAGGGGGTGGGGTGGGGGGTACATGGGTATGTGTGACTGGGAGTCAAAACAAGCAAAACTCTGTCTTTCAATGATTTTGACACATCACAAGTCTGCTGATTGTGTTTGTGCCTGCCTGAAGATTTCCACATGCTGTTTCTTGACGTTTTTGAGTCTGAAGTTTGCCTCTTGTTGGTGCACTTAATCATCAGGTGTGGTTTTCCGAGCAACAGCCTGTACACGCCCAGCTATAATGGCGAAACTAACTTAAACTTACTGTATTAGACTTATTATGCTGATACTGGACTTAAAAAGCTACTATGTGACTTATTATCTTTTAAAGCTCTACTGAAATTAAATAGCATTTTTTTTTCAGCCACATACCAATATGAACCTTTTCTGAAAAAAGAAAAAAAGAAATCTCTGTGTTCAATTCATCAAGAAGGAGGCACCCATTAGTAAGTAATTTTTGGGGCTTACTGTTCTTAATCTTGGATCTGCTTATTGCTCATTTTAGCAGCCATGGTTATATGTTGTAGCTCCACTTTCCATGTTATTCAGACATGTTATGTATAATACATTAAAGCTTAACTTAAGCTTCTTATGTGACGAGAAAGGAATACTACTTCATGGCCAAGGAAGACACAAAGCTTTGCCATCTCAGTATCTGGGGCTCTGTTAATCTGAGTAATTACATTATTGGGGTTGGTTGCCATGGTAGCAGATAGAACTGTGCAAGCACGTGAACACAACAGAAGTGAATAACGACATGTTGATTTAATGTGACAGCCTTTTCTACTGCACATTCATTGGTACGTAATATACAGTACATTGATAGCTATTGTTTTCAAGGCTGTTTTCAAGTCTGTCCATGGATCCGGTGTCATGCCTCAAGACTGTCATGTCCTTTGTTAATTTCCATATTTAACAAGTGTGTGTAAATACCTCTGACAGTCTCAAAATAAATGGCAGCTCTGTTTCACACTGGCTTCGCCCTTTAATATGCTCTGTGGGTTGGATGATTGAATTTTTCAATTAGATGTTTTTATTTCAGTAATTTCAAGCATAATTCTTTGAAAGGTTGATAGGTCATCTGTTTCTTCTTTCATGAGAGGAACATGAAAATGATGAAAAGCTAATTTAAGAGGATGGACAGGTTGGATCCAATGGTGGGTCACCTAACAAAAAGAAATCCTCCAGGAGATGCAGAGCTGCTGCCAATCTGCTGTTGTTTTGTAGGATTTAAGAAAGGATTCAATCTTGTTGGGTCACCATATAAAGTAGATTAAAATCTTGCTTTTCTACCCCTTTCTTAATCCTCTATTTCATGCCACTCTCCACTGTGCTCTCTCTTATAACAGAAGTTATAAAAGTAATCTTGAAAAAGAGAAATGACACATGTACAACGATGAGAGGGGGCAGGAAAGGTGGTGGGCAAGAAAGGGAGAGCGAGATGGAGGGAGTTGTGGTCTCATTATAAAGTAATCACCAAGAAGAAAGGTCAGGTGGCTGTTACAACAGCTATAAAATACTGAAGAGACCGGGAAAGACAGGAAGGGAGGGAGAGAGAGAAAGAGACATATCAGCTATAAAATACTGACGGGAAAGGAGACGGAGAGAGACGGACAGTGAGCCAGACAGAGAGAGGTGTAGGTGAGATCAACTTTCTAATATAGCCATAAAATACTGCCAGAAGGATATTGTCAGGAAGGAAGGATTCTGTGGCAAAGGGGAAGAAGAGGGGTGGGAATGAAATGGCCTTGATGCAGTGGCATTATATCATGGTCCTTTGCGGCTTTCAGGTAAAGTCCCCATTTCTGGCATTTAATGCTAATAAAGTTCCTTATCGGAGGAACGTATTGAATCCCCAACACACCAAGGGGAAGATTAATTTTTCTGTGACCTGTCAGGAGAATTCACATTAATGTCAGGCATGGGTAAAGTAACAAAAACACATCAAACTCTGATGGATCCATTTGAATTCCATTAAACAACCCATGTAAAACCTAAAATTAGACTGCTGCGCAACAGCATTGTGCTCAGTGGTGCCACTTTTGGCTGGACGCTGTATTGCAACACTCTCCTGCATCAGTATGCATCAGTATACATCAGTCTGCAGCCTCTAATTTGAGGGATGTGCTGTGCATCTCCAAAGCACTGTGCAATTATCCACGCTTCAGTGTGGGTGCCTTAATTAAATCTTCCAGCATGGCATGAGGCTCCAGCAAAATAAGTACACAACCCTCTGTCCTTTCTGCGCGCCAGACTGGTAAACTATTTCAAACAGATTCCAGTACAAATGATTAGAGAACCGGAGGTGTCCTCAGTGTGTGTCCTGACTTACATGTTATCACTCTGGTGCTGCAACATTCTTGGCTTGTTCATTCTTGCACGCCTTTAACAATGTTCTTGGATCACACCTGTGTTTTATGTATCCTGTTTACTATATTTAGCTATAAAATGCTGTTGTAGGATTGACTCTTTTTAGACTGTGATGTGTCCATGTGCCTTGGGATCCTCAACCTGAACCTGACTTCAAAGACTTTTTAATTGAAGAACACACCAACTTCATATAGTGCTTTTTAACAATGTTCATGTTTCCTCTCTGTTTTCCAGGTTTGACTTTTTTGACAAAATAACATGTGATTGTTAAGCAGCCGAATCAACCTGAAGTATGAAGTACTCCACACTAGCCACATAGACACAGAGCAGGTTGGGAATCTGAACGAGATGGAGAGTATATAGGCTAGAGCTTGGAATCAGGATACAATCACAATCAGTCTCAGTATACTCACCTCAAGCAACGGAGGTATGTGACAAAGGAGGCTGGGGAAAGAACAACTTACTGCAAGTGAAAGTTGAAAGATGACGTGCATGCTCCCAAAATGTTAAAGGAGACTTTATACTGATAGAGGAATGCAGAATTCAAATTTCACTTCAAATATTGAAGGCAGAAAACACTGGAAAGAAATGCACCTTTAACTTGACAGTGACAGAACAAGAACTGATTATCAGTTTGATGAAAATTAAAATCATATAACAGCCGACAAAGGCAATGATGTTTTAGCTTAATCAACAAAGGCAGGTCTGCAGCCCGGCAGTCGATTACCCACATCAGTGCAGAAGTACAGCCTGCAATCATCTCATCGCACTGAATTCACAGTGAGTGATTGAAAATATGTTGTGATTTAGGCCACCAGACACTTTATGCGAGACTGTCCTCAGCAGAAAAAAGGACTGGATTGGTCATAGTTTTTTTTAAATGCATAAAACAACTCTGACATCCTACCTGATGCAGTTGTGCAAATACTGACTGTCTTTTATATGTTAATAGCAAAGGAGACAACGGGTTTGCATCCTGCTCCTATAAACAGTCAGTGCTGGTTTCTCCTTTATGACCAGGAACTTTCCCCAACTTCAATCATGTAATTTTCTCATCTTGAAAGGCAACAACATATATGTATTTATGTTGCCGTCTATTCTGGATGCATTTCTTAGAAAATTGAGAGAGAAAAAAAAACAGAAAGGAAGGAAAAGTTCAATTAATATTAACATTTTGTCAAGATAAAACTCAACATTATTGTGGAATGAACTGACTTGGTGATAAATGTCGCTGTTTCAAACGCTGGTGTGACCAGACCTTCACACTATCATGGCTTCCTGGGACATTTGAATAGAACAGAACATGTGTTTATCTACTCAAGTTAAAATGTCTGCTACTTTCAGGCAACATCAGTTATAGAATCATACAATGAATTTGCTCTCTTACAATGTTTCATTCATTTTAAGTTGGTAATGTTGTGGTAAAATTACATATAGGCCTATGTAAATATTACAGGGACTTTAATTATACTGATTTTTTGTGACTAATTTAATTACAGTTTCAGAACCATTACACAAATTAACAGGGGACATTACCTACAAAATGAGGTGGAATATGCTACTCTATGAAAACATTCTCAAACTTAATGGTACAATGGGGGAGGGAGCAGTCAGGCGCAGAAAGACAAACAGAGGCAGATGAAGTTTCAAAGCTTTACTTTTACATGTGGGCATATTTACACAATGCAAGCACAAGGGAGGAACTCAACAAAACCTTCATTTCCACAGCAACAGACTGAACAGAAACAGAATAACCTATCTGCCTGCACATTTTTTTACAAGGTAGAAATACAGTACATACACGCATGTCGCCTCTGTACAATAGTTGAAGGCTCTGCACACCCATGGTAAACCCACACAGGTGATTTCACTTATTTTGGATGATTCGGCCTCTTCTCAGTACTGTGTGGGCAGTACAGACTGTGTTTGATTTCAATCTCCAATTAGCTTTGTTGTAATTGTTTAGCATGGGACAAATTACACCTTTATCATTTCACAGTTGTAGTAGTAGTACGTAGATTCAGGTGACCTCACGTAATTCCCAGCATCGCAGTCCAATCAGCCAACTGAAAACACCTGTGGGGTTTTGCACTGCCTTTAATGACAAGGAGCTGAGCAGAAGAACTTCAATAGCTTTAAAATGATAGTACATCCAAAATCTACCTTAGATATCACTATAGGCTTGAAAGTTGAATGTTAAAAGTTGGTAGTTTCTTCCTTCACAGAGGACGTTAGCTTCAAGCCTTTTAGCTTGAAGTCAGTTTTAACTGCAGAAAAAAAAGTATCATCCATAAAAACTTCTCAAAATACTCCTAAAGCATAAAGGCCTGGTCACACCAGCATTAAATCGCCAGGGTCAGTGGATTCGCTTGCGGGGGCGAAGTAAATTCACGCAGTTGATCTACAGTATAGTGAGGCATCTTGACAGTGCTGACCTTTGAGAGAACATAAAGCTAGAGACTCCAAAATGAAGGAAACTCTCGTAGTTTATTAGCTGTGTTGCACCATCCACTTTTATTTAGCCCTCTATTAACTGCTCCAGGAAAGAGGAATGGTTTGCAGATAGGCAGGAGTCAATGGTACGAATACATCTTTTGAATAGATTGTGTGGACGTTTTGTCCCATTAGCGACCAAGCCAACTAGCTTGCTAACTAACATTTTTAGGACCACGTTTTTCGCAATTGACTTACCTCTAACCCACCTCAGTAAAAATTCTAAATTCTTGTTGTATTTTCATTTAAATATACCAAAATATGACTTAATACACTTTTTGTAGCTGGCATTGTTAGCTGTTTATGTGTGGTTTTTGCAAACATTTGTTTCACTAAGGATTATGTTTGATTGCATTGGTTAGATACAAATGTAAGCAGGTCTACACAGCTACCAGCTTTAAAATGCCACCTTTCAAGGCTACAGGGATGAGTATTTGATGTTAAAAAAATATATTTTGGGTGGAGTATCCCCTTAACAATGGTGAAAATACTGTTTCATCAGGTGGAAACACTTAACACTAATCACCACAGTTAGATTGCACAGGAGGGGGGTAACTAAACCAGAGAGGATAACTAGGGAAAACAAAAATTAAACTAAACATAATGTAGCCTCACTGTAACATTAAAATGTCATGGCTATAAGGCATAAAGACTATTTTGTTTTTTAATTGCCTGCTGATGAACAGAAGATGCACAGTGCGCCTCGCCTTCAACATGTGCCCACGCACATTGAATACCCTCTCTGAGGGTGCACTCATTGGAGAGGTTTTATGTGGGTATTTCTAAATGATATAGTACAGTGAAATAAACCACAATCATATTTAAACTACAAGCATTATTTTTTTATAATTTTTCCTGTAGCGCTAGAAGTCATGTTTTGCATGCACCTTCCCGCAGCATTTAAAAAGACAAGGACAAAACCTCAAACTGGGACTTGCAAGACCTGCAGGAGTCCTTGCACAGGTTCATCCTCACCTTTTCTCTGTGGCTGTTTGTT
Organism: Macquaria ambigua; assembly: GCA_008360985.2. Taxonomy (NCBI): domain Eukaryota; kingdom Metazoa; phylum Chordata; class Actinopteri; order Centrarchiformes; family Percichthyidae; genus Macquaria; species Macquaria ambigua. The sequence continues at coordinate 12,776 of VMKM01000429.1, read as the reverse complement.
GTGTGACCATGTGTGAGTGTGCGAGACAGAAATCACCAATTATGTGCATACTGGTGAATGTGTCTGTGAAAAAATAAAAGATAAGAGCAGAATACAGACCACAGTTGGTTGTCTGTATAACTGTATGTTTTTCCATTCTTAGTTCCGCCCCAAATCTGTTAAGTCGTTGACATCAATTACTGTTTGATGATCTACTGTAAAGGTCTACTTCAACAAGTACACAGCTGGACCACAACTGTGTATTCTTGAGGTATAAAGCTGGGCCATGATAACCATTGTAAATATTATGTGCTGTGTCTGCAAGAGGTATTTTGTAATCCCAAAGCATAGCTTGTATTAAATACTTCACTGGGCATGTAGCCAGTCTAGAACCATGTACTTTCCTGCAGCTATAATATAGTGTTACCAGAAAGTGCAAATCACATTTTTTTTCATAAAACAAATGAACAAAATCAAAAACACAACAGTCCAGGAAACAAAAATCATACCATAACATTACGTCAACCAGACAGAGAACATATTCACTGAAATTAATGAACAACTCAGAAGGCTACATTTTACAGAACAAATGTTCTTGGAAAATGTAATGAACCTTCAGACAACACAGATAACATAATAGAGGAAACAGAAAAGATCATTCTTGTCATTAAAGTTGCATTATTCTGTCATCTGCTAACAGGCCTTTTTGACTTGTCAAGAACAGGTGTAACTAACTTAGCTGTGCCAGTGAGACAGCCATCCAGCACAATAGGCCCTTTTCACAGAAGACATTCTGACATGTCACAGTAGGAAAAGCGCAGGGATAAATAATAAAGTTAATGATGGCTGAATTCCATTTAGCAGTTTCAGTTTCAGGGTCCTGGTATTGTGCATGCTGCATCACTGTCATGCTGTCATGGCTCACTGGGACACTTAAAAAGAACAGAGTGATAATTTATGTTATGTACACACACACACACACACACACACACACACACACACACACACACACACACACAAACACTGTTAATGTCATTACGTTATATTGAATTTCATTCATTTGGCAAATGCTTGTCCAAAGCGACTCACAATAACTGCTTTCAGCCATGGTAGGAACAAGAGCTAGATGTCATCAAATGTCTCACAATTTCTTCAACTCTCAACACTTACCCTTTTTTGTTTTTCTCTTTTTTTGTTTTTCTCTTTAATCCTTACCCCTCTCTGTCATTTTGATCCGTCCATCTCTTCTCTCCCCCTGCTTATTCTTCTGTCTCTCCCACCTTCTCTCTGTCTTTCTCCAGCCCTCTTTCTCTCTCTCTCTCAGGGTAATGAGATATAAATGTTTCAGGACTGTGATCGCCTGCGGCACTAGACCTGTCTGTCTCTTTCACACAAAAAAACACGCGCGCAAACACACACAGAATGCAGAGAAAGATACATGCCAAATAAAAAACACGGGCGCTGATGTACATGCAGAGTAGCCTATTTCAGCAGTAGTATTTCTTCTAAATCTAGTGGAACTAATTAGCAATTAAAGGACAGTAGGCTGTGGGCAGAATGACTGAGGAGTGTGTTTGTGTGGGCTATTGTGGACTCAAAATAAGAGTGAAAAAATACAATTGGATGTTTGTGTGTGTGCGTGTGTGTAGGTGTTTGCAGGGCGAGTTGGAGGTTACATAGGGGTTGCTTCACCAAATATAAACTTGGTGTTTCTGAGCTAAGGTCAGTAGTCTCAGCTGGTGCCTACTGCACCATACACACACTCTCGCACATACAAACATGGCAATAACCTTAAAGGTGTGCTTAACACAAAACTGATTAAAAACCAAACAAGAGTAAATAGCAAATGGTGAGGGGTAATATAATTATATTTAATAGAGACAGCTCAAGTGCTATCCAGAAAAGAAGAAATTCAAAAGTTGACACTGACGCAGCCAAATGTATTTCCTCGGAAGGTCATTACAGGGCCTTAGGGACCCTTATGGCAAAGGCTCAGATTTAAGCTTGGACTCCTGAACAGACAAAAAAGACCTCTGCCTGAGGACCTTAACCTATGTACAAAAGTTCATATGGAGAAGAAAGGTCAAATATAGCAAAGACCCAGGCCATGAAGGACCTTAAAGGCAATCAGAACCATGTAAAAATAAATGCTAAAACACTGGCAGCCAGTGTCAAGAAGCTAAAGTAGATGCAATCTCCCCAGGAAAGACATTAAGACATACAAGCATGTAAAAGTTTTTTTGCGATATTTTCTGAGAGGATTAAATCAGTATTAGATAAGCTTTGTTACATTACTATCAAACATACAGAGTATCTTGCAACAAGATTAATGTGTTGTGACAGGAAACCAGTAGATGGCTGAATTCATCTTGAGATAAACATGACAAGGATTTCAAATTCCACTTTCAGAATACACAATATCAGCACCGATAATAGCCCAACCCGTCAGACGTAGGGCGTCAAGAACGAAAACGGACACTGCCTCATGACGTCCCAACAGAAATACTGGCGTGTCAGAATTCTTTTGCCTTCTCTTGCCCAGTATGACAAATTCCATGACACTGACCAATAGGAGCACAGAGCGCTCTTCCACGCACAACTTTAAACATGGCGAAGCTGAAGAGGAATGATGTTGGTGCTGCTAGGTGAGAGTGTGAAACAGAGGAAAGGTCGTTTTTTTTTTTTCTTTCTCTTATTAGGCTTTACTGAACACAAGACAACCATTATCAAACATATCACTTTGGATGTCATTCTGTGTTTACATTCTTGTTCCCTGAAGTTGGCGCCTAGATCCTCCTTTCTGATGACATCACGCAGGACGTGACAGATGGCAAGCTATGATTGGTTGGGGACAAAAGACAAGAATTTATGACTGTATAATCACCTAATGTGACACAGTGACCATTGTAACAGACAAAAAGATTGTGAAGTCTGAACACAGCATACGAGGAAGGCCGAATAAAACTGGCCCCTTGTTTGACCCTTGACGGACACCATTCTTGCCATGCGGACACATGACATGAAAAACACTTAATGCAGTACTCAGTGCCTTAGTTTTTCTCAAAGAACTGAATTGTGTCAAAGGCTGCAGTACCGCAATATCTGAGCACATATCTTCATTGACATTAAAAGGTTGTTAGTGACTTTAGGGCAGTCTCAGTCAGCCAGATTGAAACTTTTTCCAAACTATTATTTTTCACAGCAGCAACAAGTTTGCAACAAGTTTGGACACTTTTTTTAGAAATAAAAGGCAATTCAGAAGGTGCACAGAATTTCGGGGTAATTACCTCATAATTAATGAGTGCATACAGAGCAGGGTAAGACAGTACTAGTAGCTTCTAATTAGCAGTTAAATGAAAAAAAAAAAGTGGGCCCAGCATATTGCCACAATTTAGATTTTGGCTAGGCATATGCTGTTTAAAGCAGAAAGATGTAGAAAGATTTAAAAATCAACAGCAAGCATTCAAAGACACGTTAACATTAACATTAAAATCATCACAAACAACTCCAGCATTGTTTTAGGGGCAAACAGGGCCACCAACTTTTAACGTGAGTATTTCAAAGAAGGACAACCGCTGTGTGATTATGAAAGGGGTTTTACAGGGACCTTCCCACCCTGAAATAAGCACATATTCTTCGTACCATGCTTCTATAAGTATGGAATGTCAAATCCTGCAATCACCGCTCAATCCTCTTTTGTGAGTTAATGTCAAAGATATTCCAAGATTATAGATCATTTCATAAAAATCCTACCTAAAAAGGCCTGTACCTTTTTCTCTAAACAGCAAGAGCAACGTGGTTTGGGGGAAAAAATTCTATGTGATTTTTATTTTTATTTTAGATGTATTAAACAGTAGAATCAGAATAAAGTATAATGCACAAGAACTTAAAACTAAGTACTGCTTTTGTGTTAATGGCCTTGTAAATATGAGTGACATGAGTGACAAGTTGCAGTTTTAGGATTGAACATGTACTTCTTTATTAAAAGCAAACACCAACACAACGACTGCACTGCAGCATATCAAAAATTCATAGAATTATACACTGTTTCAAATTGTAGATCAGTGGAATTATCAGCGAGTGCAAATTATATTTTAATGGGAATTAATGATTTAACTCAAGCTATTAAAATATGCTAATATGTCAAGGAATATTTTTAACAGATTCTATCTCGGCCTACGTCGTTGTATTTGTTAAGAACAGAACATGCCTTCAGTTCTGTTGTCAGGGTTGAAATCCTACTGGGTGCAACTTGTTTAACAGTGTGTTCAAGATTCATTCATTTAGATAGAATATGAATCATGTTAGGAACAAGTTATAAACAGCTTGACTTCAGGGGAAGAGAGAGGCAGTTAGTGCTGGAAATGGAACAGAGGCATGCAGCATGGATTTACATAGTCTACATGCAAACGCCCCGTCCATGTTTTTTTCTGTTTGTATCCTCTTTTCCCCTGATCTGCTCTTACAGAAACTGATTAGAAGTGAAAGTCAAGTCCATTCTAACTCAATTTGCCATTGTGTGAAGGCCAACAGTAGCTAACAGTAATCTGATAACATTTTCTAGTAGGTGTAATCAAGTAATTACATCAAGGATTAAAATGTAAAGCAGGCAAACAATAACTTGGAAACCAATCAAACCACTCCAGCCCCACTCTATGTTTTCCTCTCTCCCCATTTTATCACCTCTCTCCTCTTTTGTCTCTCCATGTGCTCCTCTCTTTTTCTATCTTCCTCTCCCTTTCTCTACTCTGCGTGCACCTCCACAATCACATCACACTTATCCCTTCCCTCCTCTTCTTCCTCTACTGTCCTTTCTTCCTTTCCTCTGTTTCTTCTGTTTCTCTTGCCTCAGCTGAGGGCCACCGCAGCACAATAGGGACAAAGAGAAGTCTCTTCAGTGTGGCTGAGCTCTGAGTACATCCATTTAGATTTTATGTAACTCCATCTCTTATAGGACTCCTTTCATACAAGCCATTTACCTCTTTCATGTCACTTTTCATCCACTTTGTTTTAATGATGTTCAGCGTTGTATATGGGATCACATTAGCAAGGTTTTTGACTGTGCTCTGCTCTGTCTTGCTGCCCAAACACACTTGACAAGGATGCTGTCTAATTCTTTTAATATCCTGACACGTTTCGCCTTGGCTTCTTTCACTGTCCAATGTTCTGTTCTCTGACAAATGAGCCAACATGCTGCAGCTATAGCTGCCAGGGCGGGCAAATTGTCTCTGATACGATGAGGCGTTTTATTTCAGCTGTAGCTTAGCATAATGTGTGACATCCACTTAGCATTTGGCTGTTCTGTTGTTTATGTTCAATGTCCTGTTATAATGTGTGATGAAGAGGACCATGAAGAAGGTTCAGCTCCTTGTTTTGGCCATTGCCCACCCAAAAATGTATTATATCTAGGCTTATAATGTGTTCTGACTTGTTTGTTTCCCTAGGGCTTTGTTATGTTGTGCCCAAGTCAGGCTGTTCTATAGCATAATAAGTATTCTTCTTATGTGATAGACACTATTCATGTTAGTTATGTAATTTCTTGTGTGAGTTTTAAAGTTACGTACTAGCCTTTTCATGTGTTTTTCATGTATGATGTATTAGCATTAGTCCAACTTTTCCATTTGAATTCTCCCTCTGAGGCTTATTCATAATGTGCTCTTTTAGCATTCGGCCTGTTGTGTCTAATATGTGATCCCATACTCCCATTAGCTCTATTCAATTCTGTGATGTTGCATAAGCGTGTGGCTCTATTTTGTATGCATAATGCTCAGTTGCTGTTTGTCCTTTTCTTCCTAATCTCTTATTCACTGTTCATATCAGTCCTGTTCACTCCGTGTGATGTTTTGTTAGTTCTTGGCACTTTTCGTCATGAGTAATATGACATTTGTGTTTGGCCTATACTTTCTAATGTGTGATGTTTTGTTAGAGTTTGGCAGATTCTGTATGTGTAATATTTTCTTGACATTTGGCTAGTACTTTTATAATGAGTGACAGTCCATTAGCTTTTGCCCATATTCCTCCTAATGGGCATTGGTGTGCTGTGAGACATGGAATCAAATGCTGTTTACTACGTACTGTTTGTGTGGGCTGATGTGTGACGTGTCTCGTTGGCTTGGCGATCTGATAATGGCAGCCATAATATTCTAAACTCCAGCACTGACCGACTGTCAGCGAGCCTACACAAATCTTCATAATCCCTTTAATGGACTCTGTGGGCTGGACAATATCATCTCACACACACACACACACACATCTGAGAAGAGACACCCACTCGCAGAGATGCACATACAGTGGATAGTTGAAAGGTCGCAAAGCCTAGCAAAAGCAACAAGTAGTAGCAGTAGATAGCAAAAGCCTCGCAAAAAGTGATTTAGAAATGAATGACGTCCATTCGTGGCATTGCTTTCCTTGACCTGGGATGCGCCATGTCTTCTGACAAATCCGCCAGCCAGTAATTTGCATATTGAAATCCAATCACAATGCGGACACAATCGCGATAACAAGAATGCCTTTTAATAAGAAGTGTAATTGCAAAGAGCCATGTATCAGATGTCATTATCCAGATAAAGTATCCAGATAAAGTTATTTACTAAAACCACACACGTGACATTTTGAACCACATACTCATTATCAGACAATGGTCAACATGAAAGAACACCCTTAAAATGCGATACCATGACAACATAAAAGTTAATTTTGTTGTTTTTGCAACTGGGTTATAATTGTGAAAACATTCCCATTTTTTGTAGTTTCCAGAAATGCTGAAACTGAATTTGATTCAACTGGATAAAATATCTGGGAAGAGTTTCCAAAAATGAATGTATTTAATAATTCAAATTCAAAGAGAGCAAAAACGATATGGTCTATTAATTAGACATGATCCAGAAAACCATTTTACACCCAGTGGTTGTAGACGTGGTGGTCAAAGTGTAAAATTCTTAAGTGGCAGGGAATTCTTAATGCCGGTCTTGGGTTGCTGTAAGTAAGTAGATGAGACTGCAGTTACCTGTCAAGTTTGAAGATGAGTAGAATAGCTAAAAAGAGTATAAATGTCATAATTTTAAATGTTCAAGAATTAAAGCTTGCTTCATGTACATAGCTGACAAGTTTACAAAGATTCAACTACTAGAGCTAGTGTTTTAGAAGCTGCTGAGATTTGATTGACTGAGAGGCCATTTTTTTTTTGCTTACAAACATGATTTCAAAGACATTTTTACCATAATTTTGATTCCAACTTTGAACATTATCAAAAAAATGATTAAAGAAAGTGTTTGCTCCCTTGACCTGTGTCACAGACTTTGCTTTGTGCTGTGCCTTGAGTTACAAAATTAGAGCATTAAGGCCTGACAGACGGAACAGACACAACCTTGACTGGCTGACAACACCCTGAGTGATTCAGATATTGCAAACTTGCTCTTATCATAATAATAATAATTTAAAAAATGTGATTTAAGCTCATTTTAATATAAATGTATACAGGGGATTTATTGTTAAAATTCAACTAATCACATGTAAAAGCATGCATCAAGCTAAAGGTATACCCGTCTGCTGTAAGCTCTACGTGTGTGTTGTGAGTAAGTAAAAACAGGACTACGACAAAGCTCTGATGGTTTATCCAAAATGTAAAGAGAAAACCACTGTACCTGAAAAGGTGTGCAGTGAGGTAGTCATGCAAGAGAGGGATGACAGAAGACTGCGTCAGAGTATAATGTCAAAGTGATGTGAAGCCAAAACAAACAAATTGGAAAACAAGATAATTGACACGTTTAATCCATCTTGGTCAACCTGCTTTAATGATTCTTTTCCACCTATTACCCATATAAAAGCTTATTTGCCCTCACCTGAAATCAGTTAAGGTGATTTCATTTAGTGTTGTATATTTCATTTCATTTCAGTGTGCACAGACAGACACACTGAATTGAAAGTTTTTAGATCATAAATCCACTTCTACTTTCTGTAAAAGCTAAAATCACAAAGAAGAGAAAATACTGAAATTTTGCAACAACCTTGAGTAGCATCCATGTCAGGCCATTCTTAATATTTTAAATCTTAAATCTTAAATAATCAGTTGTCGGGAGTAAAGAAAGAAGTTTCTGTGAATTCTCTCAGGATTGATCAGGTCGGTAAGGAAAAACTGAAAATTCTGATCCAAAGTTGGCAGATATTTATCATATCAGATTTACTGTCTTTACTTTCTTCTGTCTACATTTTCCAAATTCTTTCTGACCTTGCATTATTGATGCTCATGTATTTGTGCACTTGTGTACTGTATGTGATCTATGAGCTATAGTGAATAAAATGCTAAATTAGATGAAACAGGGTCAGTGCGATAGAATATGAGTCTGTTATCTTTGTGCAAGTTGGTCTAACTAATATTATAGCCTGAGCTTATCACTGAGTATTAATGGTCAGTGGCTTTTAAGATGGTTTTTGCCAGTGAAGTAGATAATAACTACTGTTAATTGGCAGATTTGCTACCAATAGAATTAGTCCACATAAACATGAAAAACATCAGAGGGGTGAAATTTTATTCAGTGTTTTCTGAACTTGTTATTAGATATCTCATGCTTCAAGAAAAATGTAGTGTTTGTTCTAATTAATGGCTGAAAATGTCGGTATGTATGAACTGGCACAAATACCAGGTCAGGTGGAATGCCTGGGCTGCTCAAACCTGATCTTCAGTGAGTTGGCTCCAAAATGGGAATTTTCCCTCACGTCTGAAAAACTTTCTCAAAGAAGCTAAAGGGCCCTAAAGTCTTGGTGTGTACACTCAGCTTAAAGAATAGATCCAGATTCACTGATGCAGGACCTGCAGTCTCACAGAAACCGGTGCTATCCAATATGACACTAATCAAAACAACAGTTGAGGCGGATAGCCATACACACCTCACTCTAAATTCAGTACCCAGTGGCTATTAGCAGTATCTGTTTTGAATTTGTAATCCCCATAGACACCACTTCCTTAGGACCATGCAGGTGTTGTGCTGTAAATATCACGCATATTTGATGTAATTAGGGCAGCACAGATCAGTCTGAGGTTGTTTGGTGTTTGAGCTGTAAACCTCATAAAATATAGTTCTTGCACACCTCTTGCACATCAGTTTCAATCAAGCATCTTATAAGGATTTGCTTTTCTGAAATGGTTCTGGTGTGTACAGCAGCCTAATCTAAGTGTGTATATCCAGGCGGATGAGGAATGCAAAGGGTTGGAGGTACCTTTTCTCCTCATGGTATTGGTACAAGTTTAACACCAATACTTGTCAGTCACCAATACTACACCATATCTGACTTAACACAGGGTCATGTGTTGCATGCATCACCATTACAGCATAGAGTCACACCTAAACTCTAGCTTATTTAGAGTTTTCTGATAATCACAATAAAGGTTCAAAGTTCATTCTTGACCTCGGAAACAGGAGTTGACCTAACAATCTAACCTCTAGGTCCATTTAGTGGCTATGGAGCTTTCAATCACATCACATGGTCTTCATCCGCATATGTAGTTTGCCAGTTGTCATGGATTTGGGCAGATGTTCAAATTTCCATTGACTGTAAGGACTTCTTGTCCATGTTGGTGTAACAGCTTTAGAACAGGTTTCTATGTTATTATGGTATGTTTATTTTTTTCTCAAAAAGAAAAAGTGTACATTTGACATTTGACTTACAATTACTCAATAACATAAACTTGCAGCCTTAAGCAACACTCTTTTTTGCCATTCTTTCTGCTTAGTTTATGGGTAACTTAAAAGTACAGTAATACATTACATTTGATAAGAAGTGACACAGAGGAATATGTAATCAAACCACAGGGAACCAAATGAATTTGAAAAACACCTATAGCCAGAAGCATTGGGACATGGCTAATGTTAGCTAATGCTGTTTACATTTCACTGTAGCTACCTTTCAAAGTAACAATGTACAGCAGTTAGAGTCACAACTTCTATCAACTGATTGGTGTCCATAGCAACAAGCATCACAGGTACTCTGATGAAGTAGGTGGCTGCGTACACAGCCATAGCAAACTTATGTATAAACTATCTATATTATTTTATATCTGTATCCCTACTCTGTTTTGTTTTTACATTTTTGTCTTTTACTTTTCTGTCCAGCCACTCAGTCATTCCTACAGATCAAAGGGTTTTTACGTAATGGAGCAGAATAACAGACAAAAATGCATCCTTGCCATCAGGATGTCTTCTGTCAGTGGGCCGGAAATGTTGGGACAGAGATGGATGGCAAGAGGCATTCAGCTCAGCTGCATGCAAGCATAACACTCACTCTCACTACCCTCTCTCCTTCTCTTTCAGGCTTCCCCCCTTCCTCTAGTTTCTGTCTCTCCTCCTCTCCCTTTCCACACACTTTCTATTTTGGCTGCATGATAGGAGTGCGTGACTTAGTGCCTGCTGGGACTTGCTCAGTAAATGAGTGTGGGTTGACTGACGGGGAAGTTGAAGGTTGCGATCCTGGTAATTCTGCCTCTGGAAGGGACGGCACAATTGTGCTTTCTTTGGACTGGACTGACAAAGTGAAGACATTGGTGAAGAGAAGGATACTAATGATGGGTCCACACAACCCAATGTTTCAACTTGTCAATCCAGCCAAAGGGGTTTTTGTCTCAAAAGGTGAAATATGTATTTCAACAGCCAAATAGTTTAATGTTCAAGGTGATAAATATCAAACATTTAGTCTCTTTTAGCAGATGTATGAAAAGATATTTTATGGTGTGTGTGTGTGTGGTGGTACTTCATAGTCATTACAGCAAACCTACAATTTCATGTCTGATAGACAATGCTGATGTGTATTTGATTAACTTTTTAATCAAAACATTGCTCAGCTCTATTTCCCTCTCCTTTATTAAGAACTCAAGTTCTGTGCCCTTATTGTGCACCAATTACAGAATCCTTTCCAAAGCAGCCTAAGAGACCTGCTGGGCAAATACATCCCTCTTTTGTAATTTGCTGGGTGTCGAGATTGGTTGGCCTTCACGGTTGTTTTGTTTCATTACAGGAAAGAGTTTTGACTGGGTTTAACAACACTTATGGAGGACTTTTAAGACTGTTGGCTTCAGCCCATGTTTCCTCTCAAAGATCCAGGAGTTCTATAGAGGGACCTAAAAGTTGGAAGAAGGTAATTGGGAGGCTAAATGCAATGAGGCAGGGGTGATCTCTCCTTTATGAAGGCATACATGTTTACCTACTGAGCCATTACCCTGTAGGGCCAAATCTGAGGGACTAGCCCTTTTTGAAGAATCAACACTAAAGCATTGTTGACCTGGTTACTGTCAATAATAAACCACCATTCTACAATAGTCGGTTGTGTTGGGATCTGAGGGTTTGGAATTTCACAAACCAGCACCTCTTCATAGGCTGCCGGGAGAACCACTGCCTAAGGGGCTGCAGCTGGAAGTTACAGCTGGGGCCAGCATCATCACCTTGGGACACCTAGTGGAACTGGGTATGGGATATGAATTATTGCCTGAGCTAACACAGAACAAGATATTTGGGACAGTTTCAGAAGAGACACTTTGAGCATCTAACAGGGGATGATTGGTGGCTGCTGAGGGAGCATCAGGGGCTATGACCTAAAGGCAGTGTCCCAGTGCTGGGGGACTTTAATGGACTAATAATGACTCTGGGGTGGCCTGGTGGGGAAGCTAATAATGATGGAGTCTGTTAAGGAAATTTGTTTTTCAAGGCCTATGTGAAAGAGAGGCATACAGGAACAGGTACCCCTCCACACACACCACCACCACCACCACAAAGCGATGCAAAACGACAAAAAACAATGTGTGGTGCGGTCGTTAGTAGTCACTTTGCATGTCTTTAAGTCGGGTATGCTTAGGAGAAGGGGTGGGGGTGGGGGGGGTGGGGGTGGGGGGGGGGGCTTTTATATGTCTGTGTCCAGGGGACTGTTGTCTCATCATCTGTTGATATTATTTCCTACACATTCAAATGTTTCTAAACCTGCCCCCGCACAGGTAAAAATAAAAAAAGATCAGTTGAGAAAGATTGGACTACTGTAATATTTAAAATGGAGAGTACTATCTACATGGTATCTTAGCAGTTAATGGAGCATAGCATTCAGGCAGTTATGCTCACATTAGTTGATTGGCATCGGCTGCTGGTGGCTCACACAACAGCTGTTTGGCAACCAGCAAACAAAGAATGTCCAATTATATTAATTTTAGTCTTTAGTCTCGTACACTGGACTGCTCACTGATATTTGCTGCTGCTGCTCCCTAAAACCTCAACTACCTCCTTTTGTGTTACGTTTTTGGTATTGTTTGATTTAACTCAAATGTAATGTCCATGTATGTGTTTATTATAACAGAATCCTCATTTCTGCTTGGATTCTTTGTGAGCTCTCTTAAAAAAACAGTGCATATTATGCCAAATCTAACTCTATAATAATTTGCTATAAAGGCTAAATTCCTTATTGCAGGCGTGACTGTCTGAATGAGCCTACTTAAAATGTCCTTGTTTCATGCTTATGGTGTCGTTTGTGTCAGCTCTTGAGACAACAGAAAGATAGAGAAAAGTTTTGTATTAAAGTTCTTGAGCTTTACCAGATATTAAATCTCTTCCAGAAAATGTCATGTTACTAACATTGTTATCTCTGTGACTTCTTCAGTCTTATATGACAAATAAATGTGATAATTAGAGGCAGAATTGTAAAAGGAGACTGCATTTAGAGCTGCTGTTGTCAGTATAATTTTTATATCTGGTGAAGTTTTCTTTAAAATATGACAAACCCAGGGCTGTCACAATATCCCAGCGTAACCCCACTCGCCTAAGAAA